>JBAMAV010001160.1:0-515127 GCA_037043315.1 Amiota communis | reverse complement strand
TTTAAAGGGGGTTTTTATGGGAGTTACCCCACCTGGTAGCCCTAGGATCATCATATTTACACGATTGATGGCTATTGATTACAAACTTATAGTGTCCAAAATTCATTTCGATACGTTAAAAAACAAGAAATTTTTTCTAACAAGAACATTAATTTAAAGGGGGGTTTGTATGGGAGTGACCCCAACTGGTAGACCTAGGAACATGATTTTACACTATTGATGGCCATAGATTACAAACTTATAGTGTCCAAATTTCAGTTCAATACGTCACAAAACAAAAAACTTTTCCTAATAAGAACTTTTATTTAAAGGTGGGTTTGTATGGGAGGTACCCCCCCTAGTGGTCCGATTCGGCTGATTCCGACAAATGTGCTGCGTATGGTAAAAAGAAACCTATGCTCTCTAACTCAAAAACTGAGGGACTAGTTTGCATACATACAGACAGACAGACGGACATGGCTAAATCAACCCGTCTCATCGAGCTGATCACAAATATATATACTTTATGTAGTCTGCGATGCCTCCATCTGTGTGTTACAAACTTCATGACAAACTTATAATACTATTCACTCCCGAGCCAAGACAGAAAACATCAAAATCGAAGACGAATCAAAACACGTCCAAGCAAAACAGCTATCAAAAAATGGTCGACCTTATGAGCATAAGTTAGGGACATGAGTACCAACATAACGCCAAAAAAAGGACGAAAACTGAATATCAGTAGCCCGCGTAAATTCAATATTCGCGATATTTTTTGAACAAACCTTATTTTTATTCAGATTTTAATACAAAAAGTTCAAATTTCCAACTTTTCCGGTGGATTTTTAAAAATTTTCTATCATATTCTTCTGATTGGCCTATAAAGAGCACAATAAAATATAAAGAAATATAAGATATGTACATACATATACAATATGTTTGTAATTCTGTATGAAATGAATTGTAGTTAAACGCGCTTCTTTATAGTATTATTTTGATTTGTAGCGCTATTGACTTGGTCTACATTGCAGCTTCGTCGGTGCAAATGGTTCAAAGTTTAGATACCAAAATAAGCCATGATGTTAATTATCTACTGGAAAGTTATAGCGTGCGTTCGCAAAGGTACATAATAAAAATTATTGTTTCCAATCTTAATCAATTTTCTTTCCAGTCCTTACTTCCTTGGTTCTGGTTCTTGTGCGTATGTTCGACCAAAGCCGCCGCCATATAAGAGTGAAATATTTAAAAAAACTGCGTGGACATTTAACTTACAGCCAACGAAGTGATTTACTGTTGAATAGAAACTTTATGCATTCTAGCTTATAAATACAGATTTAACTGTTTAAGGTTTACTATACAATATGAATGATATTAGAAAATACACCGTAATAAGTATTACGGCTATAAAATTTTAGCAATTACAGTAAAACATCCCTTTACGGAAAACTTGTAGAAACCAACTTTTAATAAATGAATTACTTAAACCGGACATTGCAATTAACAAACACTACATTTTAACATTAAATTTTGTTTTTATATATTGTATCAAAGGATAAAAAGGAACATCGATAAAATGTTTTGTCTAAGACCTTGTTTTCACGTAGCCCTTCTGCGACTGCATCCTCTATCACTACTTTTGTTAGTTGACAAAGGGAAGAAGATTCCGACGAGGTAACCAAGGTGCTTGTACCAGCAGAACCTCGTCGTTCAGCTGACGTTTTCCTTTGACTTCTTTCGCGTCTTTAATGTGAATTCATAATTTTTTGGCTTGCGTAGAGTAATAGTCGGTTCAGACTGAAGGAAAAATCAGATTTTTCAATAATCAGGTAAAAAATCTGATTATTTTTACAACAACCACAGGAAAAAGTGTCGTCACTGAGGGTTGTTGCTATGGTAACCAAGGTTGATTATAATCAGATTCAATAAAAAATCCAGTTTTTAATCAACTGTCGACTGGTCACCTAATAGTGTTGGGAAATTTCTGCCTTTTTTAGCTCATTTTGACTCTTTTTCTCCTTTTCCTTTACCCTCCAAACATAAATCAGCTGACAACATTTTAAGTAAAATATAAACCAGAGGTGCTCAAACATTGCTTATGGAAGAACAAATACCAATACATGTACAAGAAAACTGCAATACATAGACACGAAAAATTTTGTATGTACACCGCAACAAAAAAAAAAAAACAATATACAAATTTCCTTTAATTCTTCCACGAGCCTTTCAATAAATTGTCCAAAATTATGTGAATGTTAGTTGTAGACAATTTTAATAACGTTTCCAAATGTTCGTGGCTTTTTCGAGATCTTTTTTTTTTTTTTTTTTTTTGTTGTGCGAAACAAGGAGGTAAAAATCTTCCAAAGATACCTATGGCCCGTGCCACAAGTTATGTCGGATTCATTAGCCTACCGACTAAAAAACCCCCTATCGCCTCAAGCCCCTTTCAATCCCTACGGTACCACCAAGGCATTCCTTCATAGGGAGGGATGGTATGCTTACAATTAAGCAGGCGTCATTGTTCGCTCGTACATTCGAGCACCCCTCATGATGTTGGCAATTTCGGAAGAGAAGTATGCCCAGTCATCCACCGATGTTTCCATGCGCCTTACAATCTCATGTGAGCTGCAATGAGATCCAAGGCGCGCATACACTCTTCGTCGCTCCGCTTCGAAACGGGGGCACTCATGAAGAAGATGCTCCGGATCCTCCACGACATCTCTGCACAGCCCACAGAACGGATCCACAGCGAGCCCAAACCTGTGGAGATACTGCCTGAAACAGCCATGGCCAGTGGCGAATTGAGTAAATTCGAACTCAACATCACCAGAACGACGCTTAAGCCAGTTCAATATATCTGGGATAAGCTGGTGTATCCTCCTCGGCTCTGCCCTACTCCACCTGTGCTGCCAGATGTTCAGGTATCTGGACTTGATCTCCTCCAAGTCTGCTACCTGAGAGGATGCACGTGCGATGTACTTGTCCCTGGCAGCCAGGGCTTCCAGATCGATTGGCAGTCTGCCTGCAAGGACACCCGCTGCATCGTCTGCCACTGTGCGATACGCCCTACAGATTCTGAGGTTAGCAACCCTGTGAGCACTCCTTATACCACGAAGGTATGACTTGGTTGCAAGTGCCCCTGCCCAGACTGGAGCCGCATAAAGCAGTATGGACTTACTCACCGAACCTAGCAGAACCCGAGATTGTTGTCTGGGGCCCCCTAAGTTTGGGAGAATCCTGGCCAGTTTTTGTGTGATGGCAGCTGCTTTTTTGGCTGACTCGTTTAAGTGCCACTTGAAACATAGTCGATGGTCCAAGAGTACACCCAGGTATTTGATGCAAGGCCTCGACTCAATAGAATGGCTCCCAATTCTAACCGAGAGTGTTTCCACCTTTTTCCTGGAGCTCATAAGAACCAACTCGGTCTTATGCTCCGCCAGACCAAGGTGATTCTGTGTTAGCCATCTCCTCGACGCTGTCACTGTCCTCTCTATTTTGGATGTGACCTCACTCAGGGTCTTTGCTACCACGACAATAGCAATGTCATCCGCATATCCGACGATCTCCACCCCATCGGGTTTACAAATCCGCAGGATGCCATCATACATGACATTCCACAGAATTGGACCTAGTACTGAACCTTGCGGGACACCTCCAGTAATGTCAAAAGTCCTAGCGCCTTCTTCCGTGTCACAGACCAGGACTCTCTCTCTGAAATAGGACACTACTATCCGAATTAGGTAACTCGGTATATTCAAAATGCTTAGCGCGTTTATGATGCAGCTCCAATCTGCAGAGTTGAAAGCATTTTTAACGTCCAGTGTGACCACTGCGCAATACTTCTTGTCACCGCCAAGCCATCTAGTGCCATTTAAGGCCTCCCTTGCAATGCCGCAGACCTTTTGAATTGCTCCTACGGTATCTCTTCTCGGCCTGAAGCCAAATTGCGTTTCAGCCAGACCATTTGGCGACTCCGTGTACTGCTGCAATCTGGCGCAAATAATCCGTTCAAAGATTTTCCCAGTGGTACTCAGGAGACACAGGGGCCTATACGAAGATGGTAGCTCTGGGGGCAGGTTTCCTTTCGGGATGAGAACCAGCCGTTGCTTCTTCCAGCATTTGGGGAAGAGTCCTTCTCTCATGCACCTTGAGAAAACCTCGCAGAAGACGTGAGGTTTCGCTGCAATGGCTCTCTTAAGGATAACATTTGGGATGCCATCCAGCCCAGGCGATTTGTTTACCTTCACCCTACACGAAGCTGCTTCTAGCTCAAGAGTGGTGATATTGGGCACATTCTCATCTGCAACCGCAAGTGGTCGAAGTATCTTCAACAATCCTCTTGGTGGGAAGAGGGCGGCTACTATTTTCTCCATTTGCAAGGCGGAGGAAGGGACTGACGCCTTTAGGCCATTGAACTTGCGCGTTACAATTTTGTAAGCGCTGCCCCAGGGATTCTGATCCACTTCTCCTATCAGTCTGCAAAAGGCATTTCGCTTGCTCCTGCAGATCTCCTTGCTTAGTAGGGACTTTTTGTGCCTAAATTCGTCGAGGAAGAGAAGAGTATCCTGAGAAGCAGGATTCCTCCTTCTGCTGCGCTGGAATCTTCTCCGTAGTTGATGGCACTGCGAGCGAAGTTCCGCTATTTCATCAGTCCACCAGTAGTTAGGCTTCCTGCCATTGCTTCTAGTCTTCCTAGGCATAGAGCCATCGCACATCCTTGTGAGGCCCTGCATAAGTTGCCCGGATTGCTGACTCGCATTACCAGGCGCTACTTCAAACTCGGAGATAAACAGATCCAGAGTTTCCTTATCCAGCTTCCAAGTTTTCCAAGCGATACCCAGGGCCCGTTTCCTCAATCTTGATATAGTGAACCTTGCCTGAGGGGAAATACAGATTTGTATCGCAAGGTGATCACTATGGGTGTAGACATCTGCAACCTCCCATTTTATAGCACTGGCAATCGATGTGCTACAGAAGGTGAGATCTATTGCCGAACTGCCTCTCCCGTTGTCAAACGTGATTGAGTTATCCCTATTAAGTAGGACCATATCCAGCGATGCAAATGCTTCCAAAACAGCCCGTCCGCGTCTATTGGTGCTAGTACAACCCCATTCCACCGCCCATGCGTTAAAGTCACCGGCGATTATGAGTGGGGATCTATGCCTCGCAGCGCTAACTAGTCTATCCAGGAAGTCAACAAATGAATCATGACTGACGTTTGGCGATGTGTAGCAGCTGCAAAAATGGATACCCCGTATTTTGGCAAAGGAAGCATTGCCTTGTAGCCAAATAGCCGCTTTGCCACTAACGTCCTGCGTCCACACATTTAAGTCTTCCTTCGGTCTATGGAACTCACTAACCAGTAGTACATCAGCATTCCTGTCTATGGCTGTTTGCGAGAGTAAGTCCTGCGCTGCACTGCACCTATTTAGATTAAGCTGCAGACACTTAATCATGCCTAGCTTTCAGATCACGCATGGCCTTCTTAAAAGCTTCACACTTGTAACTCCCAGAAGCATGTGCATTCTTACCTTCCGGGCATATAAGACACGTGGGATTTTCCCGACATGTCTTTGCGATATGTCCCTCAGCTCCGCATCTCAGGCATAATTTTGAGCGGTCCGCACTATTCTTGCATCCTCTCGCAATGTGGCCATACTCCAAGCACTTGAAGCACCTTGTGGGACTTATATGTTGTCTCAGACGACAACGAGCCCAACCCACCTTCAACGATCCCGCCTTAAGCAGAGATTCTGCCTGCTTGACCGGTAAGGTTATATTGGCTGTCTTCGTCCCATCTCTAGCAAATCTCATTGCTCTAATGGCAATGCTGCTGAGCTTGATTGCAGGAAATTGCCTGGTTATGGCTGCTCTCAGTTCTTCTGCCTCTGTTACTTCATCCAGATCACGGCATTCTATAACTTCTAGCTGGGACAGAGATTTCACCGTTGCACAGAGATCTGTGTTTACATATATGTACTTATATGTGCTATCATCATAATTATAATTACAACAAACAAACCATGATTTCTCTTAGTGCTTTTCAATGACCAATTGCAAATTTCTTTTCCTATTAAATCGTACGGCAAACAACAACAAAATCTACGTTATCGCAAATGTGAATGAAACTGAATGCAGAGAAGAAGCGAAACAGAAAAAAAGTTTACTTGGGTGAGTGTATTTTGAATGCGTGTGGGCAGACTATAGCTGTGTGCAATGTACGTACACAGAATGCTCATGCTATGCCTATGAGTTTTACAAAAACAAATGAGCATGATGAGTATAGGGCTTGAGCACCTCTGATATAAATTGTTAATTTTTTTAAAAGATTTTAATAAAATTAGTATCAGGAATGAAAAAGGGGACTGCAAGAACTATTTGCATATATTTAAGAATGTTCTAAATCATGTATTTTTCATAAATGTTTAGTTTTAATATAGCCAACGTGCTCGCAAAGTACCACGTGTATGCGTAACCAAAATAACAACAGCTGTTCCGAAGGCAAACGTATAAAGTACTGACTATAAGGATACATGCACATGCATGTGAAATTAAAAATATAGCGCGGAATGTGAAGTAATTAGCTCTGCGATAGAACACATAACTTCACAAAGAAACATAAGAGGAATGTGAAAATAGTTGCTAGCTACCAAATGCCGAGTGAAATCAACGAATGGAATGACACGAGCTGCTGACCATGATGCTGCGTGAAAACAATGACTAAGAAGAAAAATTTCAGTACGTGTTGTTTCGAAAGTATTTTATTTGGTTTAAAGAATTATTTTTGGTGCTTACGTTCTTTTTGCCGTGACTATGCAGTCTGAAATTTGAATTTTATTTTATTATTCAGTTACATTTCTAAACGTCTTCAACTGATTCATTGGCAATACTACGATTTCAACGGATTCTTATAGAACTCGTCGTAATAAGACAAATATAACAAATAATTTTTTTGATATCTCGCTTAGGGTCCTTGCTAGGGGATTAGGGTGTTGGAGCAGTCGATCTTTATAACGGCTGCTGAAAAAAATTGATTTGCTTAAGTATCGTTGGCACTTTGAAGTCACGATGTAAGGTCGATTTTCTGCCGAACCATGGAACGCCCGTTATAGATCGCAATGCTTTAATTTGCATTGCTTGAATTTTTCTAACGTTGTATGGAGCAGTCGTCCCACAGATTTGGATGCCATATATCCAGACGGGTGCCACAACTTGTCTGTATATAAGCAGTTTGTTGCTGATCCGGAGTTTGCTTTTCGCTCACAGCAGCCAATCCATTATTTGATAGCAAAGCGCCAAGTTAGCCGCTTGTCCAGGATCAGACCAAGGTATCGAACTGATTTTAAAGATACCAAAAAAAAAATGTTTTTATTTTGTTTTATCAACCGACTGTCAAGAAGGGTGGTTTTTCGCTCGTTTCTTCCAATTGGCTCGATGGATTTCGACAGTTGGTCTCGTTATATTCGTCTTGAAAATCCAAGTGTCCTTCGATAGGTTTAAAAAAAAATTGTCGGATTTTTTTGGCGCAAAATAGTAAAATTAAAGTTCTTATTAGGAAAACTTTTTTTTTTTTTGTCTTATCGAATTTGGATATGATGAGTTACTGGTATATATTTACTAATTCATGTAAATTTCACAATCCTAGGATTACTAGAAGGGGTACCTCCCATACAAACCCAAATTCAAATTAAAGTTCTTATTAGTGCGTTACTTTCAAATTGTATTTTTCGCAGTCGGGTTTTTGATTTCTTTAATCATTGTTGAAGAACTGGTGGAAATAAGACAAAAATACTAATGTAATTTAGTTTTCGAGATCTCAAATTTTAAAATTAATATTAACATAAAGCTTAACATTTACTCCAACACATGTACATATTTATTAATCATATTAATAATAAAATTCTCTGTTTTCCACAACTAAAGCCGTGTCTGATGAAGAACAGAGTTTAATAAAGTTTAAATTAAATAAATAAAAATAAATTCATTATCTTCAATAACTACTTACTTTTAACTTAATTCTAAATTAAATAGCAAACCAGAAAGAAGGCTATCATTGGCTATGCCAAAGATGTAATACTCTTCACGCTCCTCCGGGTTGTATCCAACCTTCCTTTATTAGCATCACATCAGTTTGAGTGGCAATTTTATTGTACATTTATTCTTTAAAAGTTTACCATTCAATTTGGGTTTGTATGAGAGGTACCACTCCTGGTAACCCTGGATCCATAAAATTTACATGGTTAATGAATATAGATCAGAAACTTATTTGGTCAAAATTTCAGTTCGATACGTTAAAAACAAAACACTTTTTCTAACAAGAGCAATAATTTAAAGGGGGGTTTTTATGGGAGGTACCCCACCTGGTAGCCCTAGGATCATCATATTTCCACGATTGATGGCTATAGATTACAAACTTATAGTGTCCAAAATTCATTTCGATACGTTAAAAAACAAGAAATTTTTTTCTAATAAGAACATTAATTTAAAGGGGGTTTGTATGGGAGGTACCCCAACTGGTAGACCTAGGATCATGATTTTACACTATTGATGGCCATAGTGTAAGAACTATAAGAACTTTTATTTAAAGGTGGGTTTGTATGGGAGGTACCCCCCTAGTGGTCCGATTCGGCTGATTCCGACAAATGTGCTGCGTATGGTAAAAAGAAACCTATGCTCTCTAACTCAAAAACTGAGGGACTAGTTTGCATACATACAGACAGACAGACGGACATGGCTAAATCAACCCGTCTCATCGAGCTGATCACAAATATATATACTTTATGTGGTCTGCGATGTCTCCATCTGTGTGTTACAAACTTCATGACAAACTTATAATACTATTCACTCCCGTGAAGAGTATAAAAGAGGATGCTGAAATAGTTTTTTATAATTACACTACAATTGCTGATTGCTGATATGGTAGTCAGTAAACCGTATTTTTCGGTGAACCGTGGATGAATTTTTTGAAACCATGGTGAATTTTTTTGAAACCATGATGAGTTTTTACATTTAAGTTAAAATTATAGGCAGCGGTCAAAGTTGAACCATTATAACCGCCCCAGTCATAAATTATTATATAAAGTTCTTCTTATGAAATATCAACTAAATCAAATCATGATGAATAATAATAGATTAGATATGATATATTAAATTAGGCTTTCGCTTCCTTCACTAACTAAGTTACAATATATATATATAATATTATTTCTGTGGGGATAAATTTATCAAAAATTTCCAAATGGAAGCTGCCGCACGAGCCAAGACAGAAAACATCAAAATCGAAGACGAATCAAAACACGTCCAAGCAAAACAGCTATCAAAAAATGGCCGACCTTATGAGCATAAGTGAGGGACATGAGTACCAACATAACGCCAAAAAAATGACGAAAACTGAATATCAGTAGCCCGCGTAAATTCAATATTCGCGATATTTTTTGAACAAACCTTATTTTTATTCAGATTTTAATACAAAAAGTTCAAATTTCCAACTTTTCCGGTGGATTTTTAAAAATTTTCTATCATATTCTTCTGATTGGCCTATAAAGAGCACAATAAAAAATAAAGAAATATAAGATATGTACATATACAATATGTTTGTAATTCTGTATGAAATGAATTGTAGTTAAACGCGCTTCTTTATAGTATTATTTTGATTTGTAGCGCTATTGACTTGGTCTACATTGCAGCTTCGTCGGTGCAAATGGTTCAAAGTTTAGATACCAAAATAAGCCATGATGTTAATTATCTACTGGAAAGTTATAGCGTGCGTTCGCAAAGGTACATAATAAAAATTATTGTTTCCAATCTTAATCAATTTTCTTTCCAGTCCTTACTTCTTTGGTTCTGGTTCTTGTGCGTATGTTCGACCAAAGCCGCCGCCATATAAGAGTGAAATATTTTACAAAATCTGCGTGGACATTTAACTTACAGCCAACGAAGTGCTTTACTGTTGAATAGAAGCTTTATGCATTCCAGCTTATAAATACAGATTTAACTGTTTAATGTTTACTATACAATATGAATGATATTAGAAAATACACCGTAATAAGTATTACGGCTATAAAATTTTAGCAATTACAGTAAAACATCCCTTTACGGAAAACTTGTAGAAACCAACTTTTAATAAATGAATTACTTAAACCGGACATTGCAATAAACAAACACTACATTTTAACATTAAATTTTGTTTTTATATATTGTATCAAAGGATAAAAAGGAACAACGATAAAATGTTTTGTCTAAGACCTTGTTTTCACGTAGCCCTTCTGCGACTGCATCCTCTGTCACTACTTTTGTTAGTTGACAAAGGGAAGAAGATTCCGACGAAGTAACCAAGGTGCTTGTACCAGCAGAACCTCGTCGTTCAGCTGACGTTTTCCTTTGACTTCTTTCGCGTCTTTAATGTGAATTCATAATTTTTTGGCTTGCGTAGAGTAATAGTCGGTTCAGACTGAAGGAAAAATCAGATTTTTCAATAATCAGGTAAAAAATCTGAGTATTTTTACAACAACCACAGGAAAAAGTGTCGTCACTGAGGGTTGTTGCTATGGTAACCAAGGTTGATTATAATCAGATTCAATAAAAAATCCAGTTTTTAATCAACTGTCGACTGGTCACCTAATAGTGTTGGGAAATTTCTGCCTTTTTTTTTAGCTCATTTTGGCTCTTTTTCTCCTTTTCCTTTACCCTCCAAACATAAATCAGCTGACAACATTTTAAGTAAAATATAAACCAGAGGTGCTCAAACATTGCTTATGGAAGAACAAATACCAATACATATACAAGAAAACTGCAATACATAGAAACGAAAAATTTTGTATGTACACCGCAACAAAAAAAAAAAAACAATATACAAATTTCCTTTAATTCTTCCACGAGCCTTTCAATAAATTGTCCAAAATTATGTGAATGTTAGTTGTAGACAATTTTAATAACGCTTCCAAATGTTCGTGGCTTATTCGAGATCTGTGTTTACATATATGTACTTATATGTGCTATCATCATAATTATAATTACAACAAACAAACCATGATTTCTCTTAGTGCTTTTCAATGACCAATTGCAAATTTCATTTCCTATTAAATCGTACGGCAAACAACAACAAAATCTACGTTATCGCAAATGTGAATGAAACGGAATGCAGAGAAGAAGCGAAACAGAAAAAAAAGTTTACTTGGGTGAGTGTATTTTGAATGCGTGTGGGCAGACTATAGCTGTGTGCAATGTACGTACACAGAATGCTCATGCTATGCCTATGAGTTTTACAAAAACAAATGAGCATGATGAGTATAGGGCTTGAGCACCTCTGATATAAATTGTTAATTTTTTTAAAAGATTTTAATAAAATTAGTATCAGGAATGAAAAAGGGGACTGCAAGAACTATTTGCATATATTTAATGTTCTAAATCATGTATTTTTCATAAATGTTTAGTTTTAATATAGCCAACGTTCTCGCAAAGTACCACGTGTATGCGTAACCAAAATAAAAACAGCTGTTCCGAAGGCAAATGTATAAAATTTGAAAAAATCTACAAATTAAAAAGACGAAAAAAATCAGTGTAAGCACCTGATTAAAAATCAGACAATTTTAAACAGTCTAAACTGACTATAAGGATACATGCACATGCATGTGAAATTAAAAATATAGCGCGGAATGTGAAGTAATTAGCTCTGCGATAGAACACATAACTTCACAAAGAAACATAAGAGGAATGTGAAAATAGTTGCTAGCTACCAAATGCCGAGTGAAATCAATGAATGGAATGACACGAGCTGCTGACCATGATGCTGCGTGAAAACAATGGCTAAGAAAAAAATTTCAGTACGTGTTGTTTCGAAAGTATTTTATTTGGTTTAAAGAATTATTTTTGGTGCTTACGTTCTTTTTGCCGTGACTATGCAGTCTGAAATTTGAATTTTATTTCATGATTCAGTTACATTTCTAAACGTCTTTAACTGATTCATTGGCAATACTACGATTTCAACGGATTCTTATAGAACTCGTCGTAATAAGACAAATATAACAAATAATTTTTTTGATATCTCGCTTAGGGTCCTTGCTAGGGGATTAGGGTGTTGGAGCAGTCGATCTTTATAACGGCTGCTGAAAAAATTGATTTGCTCAAGTATCGTTGGCACTTTGAAGTCACGATGTAAGGTCGATTTTCTGCCGAACCATGGAGCGCCCGTTATAGATCGCAATGCTTTAATTTGCATTGCTTGAATTTTTCTAACGTTGTATGGAGCAGTCGTCCCACAGATTTGGATGCCATATATCCAGACGGGTGCCACAACTTGTCTGTATATAAGCAGTTTGTTGCTGATCCGGAGTTTGCTTTTCGCTCACAGCAGCCAATCCATTATTTGATAGCAAAGCGCCAAGTTAGCCGCTTGTCCAGGATCAGACCAAGGTATCGAACTGATTTTAAAGATACCAAAAAAAAAATGTTTTTATTTTGTTTTATCAACCGACTGTCAAGAAGGGTGGTTTTTCGCTCGTTTCTTCCAATTGGCTCGATGGATTTCGACAGTTGGTCTCGTTATATTCGTCTTGAAAATCCAAGTGTCCTTCGATAGGTTTAAAAAAAAATTGTCGGATTTTTTTGGCGCAAAATAGTAAAATTAAAGTTCTTATTAGGAAAACTTTTTTTTTTTTGTCTTATCGAATTTGGATATGATGAGTTACTGGTATATATTTACTAATTCATGTAAATTTCACAATCCTAGGATTACTAGAAGGGGTACCTCCCATACAAACCCAAATTCAAATTAAAGTTCTTATTAGTGCGTTACTTTCAAATTGTATTTTTCGCAGTCGGGTTTTTGATTTCTTTAATCATTGTTGAAGAACTGGTGGAAATAAGACAAAAATACTTATCTAATTTAGTTTTCGAGATCTCAAATTTTAAAATTAACATTAACATAAAGCTTAACATTAACTCCAACACATGTACATATTTTTAATCATATTAATAATAAAATTCTCTGTTTTCCACAACTGAAGCCGTGTCTGATCAAGAACAGAGTTTAATAAAGTTTAAATTAAATAAATAAAAATAAATTCATTATCTTCAATAACTACGTACTTTTAACTTAATTCTAAATTAAATAGCAAACCAGAAAGAAGGCTATCATTGGCTATGCCAAAGATGTAATACTCTTCACGCTCCTCCGGGTTGTATCCAACCTTCCTTTATTAGCATCACATCAGTTTGAGTGGCAATTTGATTGTATAAATGTACAATAAGTTTAAAAGTTTGCCATTTAATTTGGGTTTGTATGAGAGGTACCACTCCTGGTAACCCTGGATCCATAAAATTTACATGGTTGATGAATATAGATCAGAAACTTATAGGGTCAAAATTTCAGTTCGATACGTTAAAAACAAAAAACTTTTTCTACCAAGAACATTAATTTAAAGGGGGGTTTTTATGGGAGGTACCCCACCTGGTAGCCCTAGGATCATCATATTTCCACGATTGATGGCTATAGATTACAAACTTATAGTGTCCAAAATTCATTTCGATACGTTAAAAAACAAGAAATTTTTTCTAACAAGAACATTAATTTAAAGGGGGTTTGTATGGGAAGTACCCACCCTGGTAGACCTAGGATCATGATTTTACACTATTGATGGCCATAGATTACAAACTTATAGTGTCCAAATTTCAGTTCAATGCGTCACAAAACAAAAAACTTTTCCTAATAAGAACTTTTATTTAAAGGTGGGTTTGTATGGGAGGTACCCCCCTAGTGGTCCGATTTGGCTGATTCCGACAAATGTGCTGCGTATGGTAAAAAGAAACCTATGCTCTCTAACTCAAAAACTGAGGGACTAGTTTGCATACATACAGACAGACAGACGGACATGGCTAAATCAACCCGCCTCATCGAGCTGATCACAAATATATATACTTTATGTGGTCTGCGATGTCTCCATCTGTGTGTTACAAACTTCATGACAAACTTATAATAACCGTGCATGAATTTTTTGAAACCAGGGTAATTTTTTTAATTTAAGTTAACAGTTTTTTACATTTAAGTTACAATTAAAAGCAGCGGTCAAAGTTGAACCATTATAACCACCCCAGTCATAAATTATTATATAAAGTTCTTCATATGAAATATCAACTAAATCAAATCATGATGAATAATAATAGATTAGATATGATAAATTAAATTAGGCTTTCGCTTCCTTCACTAACTAAGTTACAATATATATATATAATATTATTTCTGTGGGGATAAATTTATCAAAAATTTCCAATGGAAGCTGCCGCACGAGCCAGGACAGAAAAAATCAAAATCGAAGACGAATCAAAACACGTCCAAGAAAAACAGCTATCAAAAAATGGCCGACCTTATGAGCATAAGTGAGGGACATGAGTATCAACATAACGCCAAAAACGGACGAAAACTGAATATCAGTAGCCCGCGTAAATTCAATATTCGCGATATTTTTTGAACAAACCTTATTTTTATTCAGATTTTAGTTCAAAAAGTTCAAATTTCCAACTTTTCCGGTGGATTTTTAAAAATTTTCTATCATATTCTTCTGATTGGCCTATAAAGAGCACAATAAAATATAAAGAAATATAAGATATGTACATCATCATCATCATCATCATTGACGCTACAGCTCTTTGTGAGCTTTGGCCTAGCTTCTCGGCTGCCACTCATGGTGTGTGCGCTAAATTTTATCCATGAGTGGAGGGACCTACAGTTTATAGTCGAATCCGAACGACTTTTTTGTGAGAAGCTTTTTCATGGCAGTTTTTTTGTTATGTACATACATATACAATATGTTTGTAATTCTGTATGAAATGAATTGTAGTTAAACGCGCTTCTTTATAGTATTATTTTGATTTGTAGCGCTATTGACTTGGTCTACATTGCAGCTTCGTCGGTGCAAATGGTTCAAAGTTTAGATACCAAAATAAGCCATGATGTTAATTATCTACTGGAAAGTTATAGCGTGCATTCGCAAAGGTACATAATAAAAATTATTGTTTCCAATCTTAATCAATTTTCTTTCCAGTCCTTACTTCCTTGGTTCTGGTTCTTGTGCGTATGTTCGACCAAAGCCGCCGCCATATAAGAGTGAAATATTTAAAAAAACTGCGTGGACATTTAACTTACAGCCAACGAAGTGATTTACTGTTGAATAGAAACTTTATGCATTCTAGCTTATAAATACAGATTTAACTGTTTAAGGTCTACTATACAATATGAATGATATTAGAAAATACACCGTAATAAGTATTACGGCTATAAAATTTTAGCAATTACAGTAAAACATCCCTTTACGGAAAACTTGTAGAAACCAACTTTTAATAAATGAATTACTTAAACCGGACATTGCAATAAACAAACACTACATTTTAACATTAAATTTTGTTTTTATATATTGTATCAAAGGATAAAAAGGAACAACGATAAAATGTTTTGTCTAAGACCTTGTTTTCACGTAGTCCTTCTGCGACTGCATCCTCTGTCACTACTTTTGTTAGTTGACAAAGGGAAGAAGATTCCGACGAAGTAACCAAGGTGCTTGTACCAGCAGAACCTCGTCGTTCAGCTGAAGTTTTCCTTTGACTTCTTTCGCGTCTTTAATGTGAATTCATAATTTTTTGGCTTGCGTAGAGTAATAGTCGGTTCAGACTGAAGGGAAAATCAGATTTTTCAATAATCAGGTAAAAAATCTGAGTATTTTTACAACAACCACAGGAAAAAGTGTCGTCACTGAGGGTTGTTGCTATGGTAACCAAGGTTGATTATAATCAGATTCAATAAAAAATCCAGTTTTTAATCAACTGTCGACTGGTCACCTAATAGTGTTGGGAAATTTCTGCCTTTTTTTTTAGCTTATTTTGGCTCTTTTTCTCCTTTTCCTTTACCCTCCAAACATAAATCAGCTGACAACATTTTAAGTAAAATATAAACCAGAGGTGCTCAAACATTGCTTATGGAAGAACAAATACCAATACATACAAATACATGCACAAGAAAACTGCAATACATAGAAACGAAAAATTTTGTATGTACACCGCAAAAAAAAAAAAAAAAACAATATACAAATTTCCTTTAATTCTTCCACGAGCCTTTCAATAAATTGTCCAAAATTATGTGAATGTTAGTTGTAGACAATTTTAATAACGCTTCCAACTGTTCGTGGCTTATTCGAGATCTGTGTTTACATATATGTACTTATATGTGCTATCATCATAATTATAATTACAACAAACAAACCATGATTTCTCTTAGTGCTTTTCAATGACCAATTGCAAATTTCTTTTCCTATTAAATCGTACGGCAAACAACAACAAAATCTACGTTATCGCAAATGTGAATGAAACTGAATGCAGAGAAGAAGCGAAACAGAAAAAAAAGTTTACTTGGGTGAGTGTATTTTGAATGCGTGTGGGCAGACTATAGCTGTGTGCAATGTACGTACACAGAATGCTCATGCTATGCCTATGAGTTTTACAAAAACAAATGAGCATGATGAGTATAGGGCTTGAGCACCTCTGATATAAATTGTTAATTTTTTTAAAAGATTTTAATAAAATTAGTATCAGGAATGAAAAAGGGGACTGCAAGAACTATTTGCATATATTTAATGTTCTAAATCATGTATTTTTCATAAATGTTTAGTTTTAATATAGCCAACGTTCTCGCAAAGTACCACGTGTATGCGTAACCAAAATAAAAACAGCTGTTCCGAAGGCAAATGTATAAAATTTGAAAAAATCTACAAATTAAAAAGACGAAAAAAATCAGTGTAAGCACCTGATTAAAAATCAGACAATTTTAAACAGTCTAAACTGACTATAAGGATACATGCACATGCATGTGAAATTAAAAATATAGCGCGGAATGTGAAGTAATTAGCTCTGCGATAGAACACATAACTTCACAAAGAAACATAAGAGGAATGTGAAAATAGTTGCTAGCTACCAAATGCCGAGTGAAATCAACGAATGGAATGACACGAGCTGCTGACCATGATGCTGCGTGAAAACAATGACTAAGAAGAAAAATTTCAGTACGTGTTGTTTCGAAAGTATTTTATTTGGTTTAAAGAATTATTTTTGGTGCTTACGTTCTTTTTGCCGTGACTATGCAGTCTGAAATTTGAATTTTATTTTATTATTCAGTTACATTTCTAAACGTCTTCAACTGATTCATTGGCAATACTACGATTTCAACGGATTCTTATAGAACTCGTCGTAATAAGACAAATATAACAAATAATTTTTTTGATATCTCGCTTAGGGTCCTTGCTAGGGGATTAGGGTGTTGGAGCAGTCGATCTTTATAACGGCTGCTGAAAAAATTGATTTGCTCAAGTATCGTTGGCACTTTGAAGTCACGATGTAAGGACGATTTTCTGCCGAACCATGGAGCGCCCGTTATAGATCGCAATGCTTTAATTTGCATTGCTTGAATTTTTCTAACGTTGTATGGAGCAGTCGTCCCACAGATTTGGATGCCATATATCCAGACGGGTGCCACAACTTGTCTGTATATAAGCAGTTTGTTGCTGATCCGGAGTTTGCTTTTCGCTCACAGCAGCCAATCCATTATTTGATAGCAAAGCGCCAAGTTAGCCGCTTGTCCAGGATCAGACCAAGGTATCGAACTGATTTTAAAGATACCAAAAAAAAAATGTTTTTATTTTGTTTTATCAACCGACTGTCAAGAAGGGTGGTTTTTCGCTCGTTTCTTCCAATTGGCTCGATGGATTTCGACAGTTGGTCTCGTTATATTCGTCTTGAAAACCCAAGTGTCCTTCGATAGGTTTAAAAAAAAATTGTCGGATTTTTTTGGCGCAAAATAGTAAAATTAAAGTTCTTATTAGGAAAACTTTTTTTTTTTGTCTTATCGAATTTGGATATGATGAGTTACTGGTATATATTTACTAATTCATGTAAATTTCACAATCCTAGGATTACTAGAAGGGGTACCTCCCATACAAACCCAAATTCAAATTAAAGTTCTTATTAGTGCGTTACTTTCAAATTGTATTTTTCGCAGTCGGGTTTTTGATTTCTTTAATCATTGTTGAAGAACTGGTGGAAATAAGACAAAAATACTTATCTAATTTAGTTTTCGAGATCTCAAATTTTAAAATTAACATTAACATAAAGCTTAACATTAACTCCAACACATGTACATATTTTTAATCATATTAATAATAAAATTCTCTGTTTTCCACAACTGAAGCCGTGTCTGATCAAGAACAGAGTTTAATAAAGTTTAAATTAAATAAATAAAAATAAATTCATTATCTTCAATAACTACGTACTTTTAACTTAATTCTAAATTAAATAGCAAACCAGAAAGAAGGCTATCATTGGCTATGCCAAAGATGTAATACTCTTCACGCTCCTCCGGGTTGTATCCAACCTTCCTTTATTAGCATCACATCAGTTTGAGTGGCAATTTTATTGTACATTTATTCTTTAAAAGTTTGCCATTCAATTTGGGTTTGTATGAGAGGTACCACTCCTGGTAACCCTGGAATCATAAAATTTACATGGTTGATGAATATAGATCAGAAACTTATAGGGTCAAAATTTCAGTTCGATACGTTAAAAACAAAAAACTTTTTCTACCAAGAACATTAATTTAAAGGGGGGTTTTTATGGGAGGTACCCCACCTGGTAGCCCTAGGATCATCATATTTCCACGATTGATGGCTATAGATTACAAACTTATAGTGTCCAAAATTCATTTCGATACGTTAAAAAACAAGAAATTTTTTCTAACAAGAACATTAATTTAAAGGGGGTTTGTATGGGAAGTACCCACCCTGGTAGACCTAGGATCATGATTTTACACTATTGATGGCCATAGATTACAAACTTATAGTGTCCAAATTTCAGTTCAATGCGTCACAAAACAAAAAACTTTTCCTAATAAGAACTTTTATTTAAAGGTGGGTTTGTATGGGAGGTACCCCCCTAGTGGTCCGATTCGGCTGATTCCGACAAATGTGCTGCGTATGGTAAAAAGAAACCTATGCTCTCTAACTCAAAAACTGAGGGACTAGTTTGCATACATACAGACAGACAGACGGACATGGCTAAATCAACCCGTCTCATCGAGCTGATCACAAATATATATACTTTATGTGGTCTGCGATGTCTCCATCTGTGTGTTACAAACTTCATGACAAACTTATAATAACCGTGCATGAATTTTTTGAAACCAGGGTAATTTTTTTAATTTAAGTTAACAGTTTTTTACATTTAAGTTAAAATTAAAAGCAGTGGTCAAAGTTGAACCATTATAACCACCCCAGTCATAAATTACACTGTGTCACAGCGAAAAAAAACTTCTTATCAGACCTAGTGGAGGTTATAGGTCATAAAAAACTAAAAAGAATGGCATATAAAAAATTTTTGATACACCCTCAAAATCTTGACTTAAAGCTCAAAAACCGTTTTTAAGAGGTTCCTATACATATTACCTTATAACTTGGCCATTTTATATTGGATTTCAAATTATATTTTTTCTCAACGTTCATGGAAAGTTTAGTGATTTTAGCTTTAAATGAACCCTGTTTGAATAAACTCGGTTAAAAATTACTTGATTTATTGTACTTTTTGTAATTGCATATGACAGTTTTTTTTCCTTAATTGTTGCAGATAGAGGGAGATAGCTAGAGGGAGATAGCTAGAATAAGAATAAAAAAGGAAAAAAAACTGTCATATGCAATTACAAAAAGTACAATAAATCAAGTAATTTTTAACCGAATAATTTAGATAAGATAAGGGGCACAAATTAGACTTAAAGTTGCAAAATCGATGGAAAAATCAAAATTTTGCAAAGTTTTTGGTCTGTATCTTCATGAATTTAAATGATAACAAAATACATGATACATGGTTGTAAAGGGCTACATTTCAGCTTCTAAACAAAATAAAAATTTGAAATCCAATATAAAATGGCCAAGTTATAAGGTAATATGTACAGGAACCTCTTAAAAACGGTTTTTGAGCTTTAAGTCAAGATTTTGAGGGTGTATCAAAAATTTTTTATGTGCCATTCTTTTTAGTTTTTTATGACCTATAACCTCCACTAGGTCTGATAAGAAGTTTTTTCAATTTTTTTTTTTTTGTAACACAGTGTTATTATATAAAGTTCTTCATATGAAATATCAACTAAATCAAATCATGATGAATAATAATAGATTAGATATGATAAATTAAATTAGGCTTTCGCTTCCTTCACTTACTAAGTTACAATATATATATATAATATTATTTCTGTGGGGATAAATTTATCAAAAATTTCCAATGAAAGCTGCCGCAGGAGCCAAGACAGAAAAAATCAAAATCGAAGACGAATCAAAACACGTCCAAGCAAAACAGCTATCAAAAAATGGCCGACCTTATGAGCATAAGTGAGGGACATGAGTATCAACATAACGCCAAAAACGGACGAAAACTGAATATCAGTAGCCCGCGTAAATTCAATATTCGCGATATTTTTTGAACAAACCTTATTTTTATTCAGATTTTAGTTCAAAAAGTTCAAATTTCCAACTTTTCCGGTGGATTTTTAAAAATTTTCTATCATATTCTTCTGATTGGCCTATAAAGAGCACAATAAAATATAAAGACATATAAGATATGTACATACATATACAATATGTTTGTAATTCTGTATGAAATGAATTGTAGTTAAACGCGCTTCTTTATAGTATTATTTTGATTTGTAGCGCTATTGACTTGGTCTACATTGCAGCTTCGTCGGTGCAAATGGTTCAAAGTTTAGATACCAAAATAAGCCATGATGTTAATTATCTACTGGAAAGTTATAGCGTGCGTTCGCAAAGGTACATAATAAAAATTATTGTTTCCAATCTTAATCAATTTTCTTTCCAGTCCTTACTTCCTTGGTTCTGGTTCTTGTGCGTATGTTCGACCAAAGCCGCCGCCATATAAGAGTGAAATATTTTACAAAAACTGCGTGGACATTTAACTTACAGCCAACGAAGTGCTTTACTGTTGAATAGAAGCTTTATGCATTCCAGCTTATAAATACAGATTTAACTGTTTAAGGTTTACTATACAATATGAATGATATTAGAAAATACACCGTAATAAGTATTACGGCTATAAAATTTTAGCAATTACAGTAAAACATCCCTTTACGGAAAACTTGTAGAAACCAACTTTTAATAAATGAATTACTTAAACCGGACATTGCAATAAACAAACACTACATTTTAACATTAAATTTTGTTTTTATATATTGTATCAAAGGATAAAAAGGAACATCGATAAAATGTTTTGTCTAAGACCTTGTTTTCACGTATCCCTTCTGCGACTGCATCGTCTATCACTACTTTTGTTTGTTGACAAAGGGAAGAAGATTCCGACGAGGTAACCAAGGTGCTTGTACCAGCAGAACCTCGTCGTTCAGCTGACGTTTTCCTTTGACTTCTTTCGCGTCTTTAATGTGAATTCATAATTTTTTGGCTTGCGTAGAGTAATAGTCGGTTCAGACTGAAGGGAAAATCAGATTTTTCAATAATCAGGTAAAAAATCTGAGTATTTTTACAACAACCACAGGAAAAAGTGTCGTCACTGAGGGTTGTTGCTATGGTAACCAAGGTTGATTATAATCAGATTCAATAAAAAATCCAGTTTTTAATCAACTGTCGACTGGTCACCTAATAGTGTTGGGAAATTTCTGCCTTTTTTTAGCTCATTTTGACTCTTTTTCTCCTTTTCCTTTACCCTCCAAACATAAATCAGCTGACAACATTTTAAGTAAAATATAAACCAGAGGTGCTCAAACATTGCTTATGGAAGAACAAATACCAATACATGTACAAGAAAACTGCAATACATAGACACGAAAAATTTTGTATGTACACCGCAAAAAAAAAAAAAAAACAATATACAAATTTCCTTTAATTCTTCCACGAGCCTTTCAATAAATTGTCCAAAATTATGTGAATGTTAGTTGTAGACAATTTTAATAACGTTTCCAAATGTTCGTGGCTTATTCGAGATCTGTGTTTACATATATGTACTTATATGTGCTATCATCATAATTATAATTACAACAAACAAACCATGATTTCTCTTAGTGCTTTTCAATGACCAATTGCAAATTTCTTTTCCTATTAAATCGTACGGCAAACAACAACAAAATCTACGTTATCGCAAATGTGAATGAAACGGAATGCAGAGAAGAAGCGAAACAGAAAAAAAAGTTTACTTGGGTGAGTGTATTTTGAATGCGTGTGGGCAGACTATAGCTGTGTGCAATGTACGTACACAGAATGCTCATGCTATGCCTATGAGTTTTACAAAAACAAATGAGCATGATGAGTATAGGGCTTGAGCACCTCTGATATAAATTGTTAATTTTTTTAAAAGATTTTAATAAAATTAGTATCAGGAATGAAAAAGGGGACTGCAAGAACTATTTGCATATATTTAATGTTCTAAATCATGTATTTTTCATAAATGTTTAGTTTTAATATAGCCAACGTTCTCGCAAAGTACCACGTGTATGCGTAACCAAAATAAAAACAGCTGTTCCGAAGGCAAATGTATAAAATTTGAAAAAATCTACAAATTAAAAAGACGAAAAAAATCAGTGTAAGCACCTGATTAAAAATCAGACAATTTTAAACAGTCTAAACTGACTATAAGGATACATGCACATGCATGTGAAATTAAAAATATAGCGCGGAATGTGAAGTAATTAGCTCTGCGATAGAACACATAACTTCAAAAAGAAACATAAGAGGAATGTGAAAATAGTTGCTAGCTACCAAATGCCGAGTGAAATCAACGAATGGAATGACACGAGCTGCTGACCATGATGCTGCGTGAAAACAATGACTAAGAAGAAAAATTTCAGTACGTGTTGTTTCGAAAGTATTTTATTTGGTTTAAAGAATTATTTTTGGTGCTTACGTTCTTTTTGCCGTGACTATGCAGTCTGAAATTTGAATTTTATTTTATTATTCAGTTACATTTCTAAACGTCTTCAACTGATTCATTGGCAATACTACGATTTCAACGGATTCTTATAGAACTCGTCGTAATAAGACAAATATAACAAATAATTTTTTTGATATCTCGCTTAGGGTCCTTGCTAGGGGATTAGGGTGTTGGAGCAGTCGATCTTTATAACGGCTGCTGAAAAAATTGATTTGCTCAAGTATCGTTGGCACTTTGAAGTCACGATGTAAGGACGATTTTCTGCCGTACCATGGAGCGCCCGTTTAGGTCGCAATGCTTTAATTTACATTGCTTGAATTTTTCTAACGTTGTATGGAGCAGTCGTCCCACAGATTTGTATGCCATATATCCAGACGGGTGCCACAACTTGTCTGTATATAAGCAGTTTGTTGCTGATCCGGAGTTTGCTTTTCGCTCACAGCAGCCAATCCATTTTTTGATAGCAAAGCGCCAAGTTAGCCGCTTGCTCAGGATCAGACCAAGGTATCGAACTGATTTTAAAGATACCAAAAAAAAAAATGTTTTTATTTTGTTTTATCAACCGACTTTCAATAAGGGTGGTTTTTCGCTCGTTTCTTCCAATTGGCTCGATGGATTTCGACAATTGGTCTCGTTATATTCGTCTTGAAAACCCATGTGTCCTTCGATAGGTTTAAAAAAAAATTGTCGGATTTTTTTGGCGCGAAATAGTAAAATTAAAGTTCTTATTAGGAAAACTTTTTTGTTTTTTGTCTTATCGAATTTGGATATGATGAGTTACTGGTATATATTTACTAATTCATGTAAATTTCACAATCCTAGGATTACTAGAAGGGGTACCTCCCATACAAACCCAAATTCAAATTAAAGTTCTTATTAGTGCGTTACTTTCAAATTGTATTTTTCGCAGTCGGGTTTTTGATTTTTTTAATCATTGTTAAAGAACTGGTTCAAATAAGACAAATATACTAAATTATATTTGTAATATCTCGTTTAGTTTTCGAGATCTCAAATTTTAAAATTAACATTAACATAAAGCTTAACATTAACTCCAACACATATAAATATTTATTAATCATATTAATAATAAAATTCTCTGTTTTCCACAACTGGAGCCGTGTCTGATGAAGAACAGAGTTCAAAAAATTTTAAATTAAATCAATAAAAATAAATTCACTATCTTCAATAACTAAGTACTTTTAACTTAATTCTAAATTGGATAGCAAAAAAAGAATGCTGAAATAGTTTTTTTTTACTACAATTGCTGATTGCTGATTGCTGATATGGTAGTTAGTAAACCGTATTTTTCGGTGAACCGTGGATGAATTTTTTGAAACCATGGTGAATTTTTTGAAACCATGATGAATTTTAACATTTAAGTTAAAATTATAGGCAGCGGTCAAAGTTGAACCATTATAACCGGCCCAGTCATAAATTATTATATAAAGTTCTTCATATGAAATATCAACTAAATCAAATCATGATGAATAATAATAGATTAGTTATGGTATATTAAATAAGGCTTTCGCTTTCTTCACTAATTAAGTCACAATATATATACATAATTTTATTTCTGTAGGGATAAAATTTCCAATGGAAGCTGCCGCACGAGCCAAGACGAAAAAATAAAAATCGAAGACGAATCAAAATACGCCCAAGCATAACAGCTATCAAAAAATGGCCGACCTTATGAGCATAAGTGAAGGAAATGAGTACCAACATAACGCCAAAAAAAAAACCGAAAATTGAATATCAGTAGCGCGCGTTAATTCAATATTCGCGATACTTTTTGAAAAAATCTTGTATTTATTCAGATTTTAATACAAAAAGTTCAAATTTCCAATAAATAACTGGTAAGTTATAACGTGCGTTCGCAAAGGTACATAATAAAAATTATTGTTTCCAATCTTAATCAATTTTCTTTTCAGTCCTTATTTCTTTGGTTCTGGTTCTTGTGCGTATGTTCGACCAAAGCCGCCGCCATATAAGAGTGAAATATTTTACGAAAACTGCGTGGACATTTAACTTGCCCATATTCGACGGACCCATTTGGCAACCCTGTATCTTTTGACAGAGTCGTCAGTCCGCTTAATGACATACCGCGTTGGAAGCGTCAGTCCAAGCAGTTTTTTACCATGGAACAGTACACGCCACTCGAGCGCTCCCAAATTGTTGAAATTTACGAGAAGATGATGACGAGCACTTTTGGAACAAAATCATCATGTCCGATGAGGCTCATTTTTATTGAATGGGACGGTAAACAAGCAAAATGAGGCAGTTCTGGTTTCAACAAGACGGCGCTCCACCACACACAGCTCGCACCACAATCGATTTTTTGAAGAAAATGTTTCCTCGTCGTTTGATATCGAAAAATGGCGATATTGACGGGCCACCGCGTTCGCCCGTTTTAACGCCACCTGACTTCTTCTTGTGGGGATATTTAAAGTCAAAGGTTTATATTAATAAGCCAAAGACCATAGAAGAGCTCAAGAACAACATCCGTGAGGAAATAGCCGCTATTCCAGGCGAAATGTTAGCTAAAACTATGGAAAATGCTGCAAAACGGGCACAATACGCCGTACAGGCTAAAGGTGGCCATTTGAGAGAAAAGTGATGTCAACAAATCTACTTGAACCAAATAAAATGATTATTATCGTCAACATCAAATAAATTGTGTTTTTCTTTGATTTAAAAATAAAGAATATGGCAACCCTGTATATGGTATCAAAGGATAAAAAGGAACATCGATAAAATGTTTTGTCTAAGACCTTGTTTTCACGTAGCCTTTCTGCGACTGCATCCTCTATCACTACTTTTGTTTGTTGACAAAGGGAAGAAGATTCCGACGAGGTAACCAAACTGCTTGTATTAGCAGCACCTCGTCGTTCAGCTGACGATTTCCTTTGACTTCTTTGGAGTATTTCATGTGAATTCATAATTTTTTGGCTTACATAGAGTAATAGTCGGTGCAGACTGAAGGAAAAATCAGATGTTTCCATAATCAGGTAAAAAATCTGATTATTTTTACAACAATCACTGGGAAAAGTGACGTCACTGAGGTTGCTGCAATGGTAACCAAGGTTGATTATAATCAGATTGAAAAAAAAAATCAGATTTTTAATTAACTGGCGACTGGTCACTAAATTTTGTTTTCTTTTTTTATTTTCTAATGAGATGAAATACATTTGTTTCTTATTATATAACAATAAATTAACAAAAAAAAAAAAAAACTCTAATACTTTTTTTAACATTGAAAAGGGGGTTTATATTGGACAAATACGAACATTTTCGAATTGTCAGTTTGAAATGTTATGGAAGGCTTGGTTTATTTTTGAGTACTACTTGCGGCTGCCCCACTCTCGCGAGATACCGCAACGTTCCTCTCAACAACCCAAGACCAACACATGTACATATTAGTGAAGGTATAATATTTAATATGTAAAGACAAAATGTATTATAAAGAAAAAATGTATGAAGTAGAGCAGCTAGATTAAGTCCACTGGTCTGCTCCTTTTTAGTCGTCTCATCATCATCATCATTGACGCTACAGCTCTTTGAGAGCTTTGGCCTAGCTTCTCGGCTGCCACTCATGGTGTGTGCGCTAAATTTTATCCATGAGTGGAGGGACCTACAGTTTATAGTCGAATCCGAACGACTTTTTTTGTGAGAAGCTTTTTCATGGCAGTTTTTTGTTACTCTCAGAGCTTTTGCCAGAAGACTGCTGAGAGGAGAATCGCCGTTAGAAATAATTTTTTTTTTATTTTTTATTTCTATAAGGTGTTACCGCCGCTGGTATTCGAACCTGCGGCGGCCGCATAGTAGACCAGTCGTCTACGTCTTGTTAATTTGTCTGAAGGAATGTCAATCATTTCAACGTTGGAGTGTCGTTCTAAGGTGTTATGGTATCTTCTACTTGCATTGTTGATTTCGTCATGCACCATTTTTACACCGAGGTCATTATGTATGTCATAATTTGTTATGTACCAGTCAGCATTAACTATTGCTCTAAGGATTTTAGATTGTTGTCTTTGTATAACATTTACGTTCGTTTTCCTGGCAGTACCCCATAGTTATATGCCATACGTCCATATGGGCTTAATTACAGATGTATAAAGTAGTGTTTTCTAATTAGTATTAAGTTTTGATTGTCTGTTGAAAAACGGATATAACTGCTTGAATTTTAGTACAAGTTGGTCTTTCTTTTTCTGGATGTGATATTTCCAAGTCAGTTTGCTGTCAATATGCATGCCCAGGTACTTGGCCACGTTGCTTAATGGAATGTCAGTACCTTTTATTTTTACTTGTCTTGGCTGATAAGCTGTCCGTAAAGTATATATCACTTGCAATGTTTTCATTTCGTTTATCTTAATTTTCCATAAATCAAACCAAGTGCATGTTTCGTCCAATATATAAATTGCATTCTCTTTGCTCTGCGTAGCAAACCAACAGTAAGTTAACATTGAATTGATAGTTTTTGACCTTGATGTATCCTTTACTCTTTTTTATAACTGTGTGCTTGTACGGACATAATTGGTCAAAGCTTAAATAATTTTGATGTGCATTTTGTAGATCAGTTTACTCTGTCAACTCCTTACATACGGTCGAAAAGCGGCAGTCAATCGGTTTTGTTAAACATTAATAAAACAAATAGAATATCTATACAACAATTGTGCTTGTGTTTAATCACTTGTATTGCATCGAAAGGCATTTGGAATCTAGGAATTCGTTCTAGATTCAAGGAGCCATATCAAACTTTTTGTTTGAGTATATAAAAATAGTGTCGTCAGCAAAGGTGGCCACCATTGTCTTCTGGGATTGGAATGTCATATGTATATAAAGTATAAAGTAAGGGCTCAAGCACGCTTCGCTGTGGGACTCCAGCTTTTATCTGCCTTAATGTAGAGGTTTCGTCTTTATACCTTACATAGAAGTAGCGACTGTCAAGGTAGGTCCTGATGATATCACAAAGATCATTTGGTAGGATAGTCTTAATTTTTTTAAGAAGTCCAGCGTGCCAGACTTTGTCAAAAGCTTTTTGTATATCCAAAAAAACACCTACACAGTATTTTTTGTCGTCCAGATCTGATAGTATCTTGTGTGTCACTCTGTGGACTTGCTGTATTGTAGAGTGACGTTGCCTAAATCCGAATTGGTGATAAGGTATAATTTTGTTCACATCCAGTATCACATCAGCTATTTTCCATAATGTCGGGTAATGCCTTAGTCTTAGTACTGCGTTAAACAAGTTTCTTATGTATATAATTGCGTTTGGAGGAAGCTCTTTTAGTAATTTTTCAGTTATTTGGAGATTTTTTGTGACAAGTACGCTTTTCAATGCAGTGTCTTATTTCGTAAGTTGAGATTTTTCTTAATTTGTATTGCGGTGGAGAAGTCCTGTTAGTAAGATTAGCGTTGCTGTAAGTTTGGTTATCAGTAAAAACCTTTTCAAAATAGTCAGCAAGTTGGGAAGTTTTGTCAGAGTTGGTTCTAGCCCATGTCCCATCCGACTTTTTTAGTGGCGGCTGGTGAATGGTGCTTTCCACAAAGAGTAATTAGTGTCAGACGTTGGAGTTAGTGATTTTAGATATTTTTCAAATTGTTCATTTTTCCAAATTTTAAGTCTGGCTTTCAGGTCTTTAATAGCTTTGTTAAGTTTTGCTCTATCATTTGGAGCTCTCGTCCTTTGCCAAGTCTTACGCAGTTTGTTCTTGCTCACAATAAGTCTTTTAATTGAGTGTGGGATGTTATAGTTGTCCTCTGTTGGTTTTAGTTCGGGTGTTGCTCTATCAGCTGCTTCGTTTATAATGTCATTTAAGTGTATAATTGTTTTTTCAATTCCTTAAGAGGTACATTTATTGCTAGGCTGATATCAATGAATTTTTTATAAGAGTGCCAGTCAGTTCGTTTATTATACATGTTGCATGGAGGCAATATTAATTAATTTGGATCAGAGAATGGTCAGAAGAAAGTTCTAATCGAGAGTCAATTTCAAAATGTGCCATATTCATATTTTTTATTACACAAAAGTCAATTAGGTCAGGTATCTTTGTTCGATCAGTTGGCCAATATGTAGGCTCTCCATTACTCAAATGCGTTTCTCCAATCATTTGAATTGCACATTGTAAATTTTTTCCTTGAGTATTTGTCAACCTTGATCCCCAGTTTACATGGCATTATAGTCTCCTGCAGCGATGAACCTTTGGCCAAGCTCAATAAAATAGTCCTTAAATTAAGCTGTTGTGATTATGTGTCTAGGTGGACAATAGATAGCTGCTACTGTAAGTGTTGGGAAATTTCTGCCTTTTTTCATTTTGGCTCTTTTTCCCCTTTCCTTTACCCACCAAACATAAATCAGCTAACAACATTTTAAGTAAAATAAAAACTGTGTAGTATATAAGTATCTAAGCTAATATATGTAGTGTATAAGTTAGTCTGTAAGCCCTAATGTGTAATATACGCTATAAGAATTGTTTATATGTGCAAAATGGTGGTGTGAGTGAGCGTGTCGGCATTGTGGCAGCTCTCGCACAACGAAAAGAAGAATAAAAAGATCAGTTTTAAATAAGCGATCAAAAAAGAACATTGTGCGCTTGTTTATTACCCACAACCTCAGAATTAGGATACGTTAAAAAAAAAAAAAAAAAAAAATACTGTCTCCTGACAAACAGTGAACTATAAAATACACAAAATGTTAGACAATTTAAAAGTTGGAGTGCTAAAAGAGTTATGCACAAAAATACGTTTGCCTCCTACCTACAACAGATTGGCTTTGAAGTCGCGATTGCTAAAGAAAATTTTACGACAAATTAATGAAGAAGAAACTGTTGCGTTGGAAGGTATAATAGATAACTAAAGTGGAATATTTGATGAACAAGATGATAATTGTGGAAAAAAATTAATGCAACAACACCAAAATTATGCAGAAAAATTAACTGAAAATATAACGGGACAAGATGTGACATTGCAAAACGCAGTCAAAGAAGACAAAAACAGTGACGCAGCCGCGGTTGAAGAAAACGAGAGAAAAATGTGTTCGAGAATGTTGACGCTGGCAGCGACGCAGAGGAACGTTTGGTTATGCAGGCAGCGGCTGAAAGAGCTTCACCACAAGCTGCGGATAAAGAGCGCACGCTTCGTTTGTTGGCACGGGAGAACGAACTCATAAAAAAAATAGAAACATTAAGAGAGAACGATTCGGCAAAGACCAACATAGACAACAAAATTTCAATAGAAGTGGCAAAAAATTTTGTAACAAATTATGATGAAACAACAGACGCAAATTTATTGGCTGATCAGTTAGAAAACGTTCTGAAAACTTATTTGTTGAACGAATATATGGCACGCGCAATTTTTAGTGTGAAACTTTTCGACAAAGCGCGGGTTTGGCTCCACTCTCGTCCTAATTGGGCTTGTGATTTTCGTAACGTGTTTGGTGCAAAGGAAAATAAATTACACTTACGGAAAATTTTTGAGCAGCGAAAGTGGCAGCCAGATTAATCCTATGGGAAATATTTCCACGACAAGTTAATTTTGGCAAGGAAATTAACAATCGAAGAAGGCGAACTGGTAGATTACGTGATTGATGGAGTGCTTGATGAACAAATTCGTAATCAGGCAATTATGCAAAAGTGTGCCAACATGGAGGAACTATTTAGGGCGTTACAAGACGTGGAACTAAAAATGCCTAGCCGACGTAATTTGGGAGCCGTTCCAAAGCAGCAAAGCAAAAATGAGGACTATAAAATGGACAAGCGGTGCTACAATTGTAATAGTTTCGGCAATTTTTCAGTGAAAAAGGGGACTGCAAGAACTATTTGCTTGTATTTCAAAATGTTCTAAATCATGTATTTTTCACAAATTTTTAGTTTTAATATAGTCAACGTGCTCGCAAAGTACAACGTGTATACATAACCAAAATACAAAACAGCTGTTCCGAAGACAAATGTACGAGGTCCGCTCAATAAGTCCTTAGAAAATCTAACAGATAGCGCGACTATTACTGTAAACGGTCTGTTTTCATGCAGCATCACTACCGTCTAGGTATGCTGTGAAGTTTCAGCCAGATTGGTTGAGTTATTGTGTGTTTCTCGTGCATTGAAGAAAAAAAATTTGCTTGTTTACAAAAATGGAGAAAATTGAGTTTAGATCTGTTATTAAACATTTTCAAATAAATGGCTTAACAGCAAAGGAAATAAAAAAAGAGTTGGATTTAGTTCACGGCACATCTGCTCCTTCACTTGCAACTATTTATAACTGGTTAAATGAATTTAAACGTGGTCGTACATCAACAAAGGATGAACCACGCTCAGGACGCCCTGTAGAGGTGACTACACCAGTAATGATCAATAAAATCCATGATATGGTGTTAAGTGATTGAAGATTAAAGTTGAGTGAGATAGTTGAGGTTACAGGGATATTAAAAGGTAGCCTCATTTCTATTTTACATGAAAAATTGTGTATGAAAAAGATTTCGGCAAGATGGGTGCCGCGTTTGCTCATAGGCGACAATAAGCGCAATAGGGTGGTTGCCTCTAATGCTCTGTTGTCGCTCATGCAACGTAATCCGATTGAGTTTTTTCGTCGGTTTGTGACTGTAGATGAAACAACTACACTCCCGAAACGAAAACCTTCAAAACAGTGGATTTTAAAAGGTGAACCATGTCCAAAGAAGGCAAAAACCGTAAAATCAGCTGGTAACGTTATGGCTACTGTTTTTTGGGATGCATTATTTATAATTATTTTCGTTGACTATTTGGAAAAGGAAAAACAATAACAGGTGAGTATTATGCATCTTTATTCGACCAGCTAAGAGAAAAAATTGGAAAAAAAATGGCCTCATTTAAACAGAAAAAAATCATCTTTCATCAGGACAATGCCCGCGTTCACACATGTTTACGATCAATGGCTAAAATTCAAGAATTAAAGTTCGAATTGGTCGACCACCCACCGTATTCGCCAGATTTAGCTCCCAGTGACTTTTTCCTATTCCCAAACCTGAAAAAATGGCTTTGTGGACAACGCTTTTTTTTCAAATGAAGAAGTCATCGATAAAACAAATGCTTATTTTGAGGACCTTCCAAAAACTTATTTTTCTGACGGGTTAAAAAAATTAGAGAAACGTCTAACTAAGTGTATAGAGCTCCAAGGAGATTATGTTGTAAAATAAAAAAAATTTACCAAAAAAAATTGTTTTAATGCTTTTTTCTATGGACTTATTGATCCATCCTCGTTTAAAATTTGAAAAAAGCTACAAAATAAAAAGACGAAAAAAATCAGTGAAACACCTGATTAAAAATCAGGCAATTTTAAACAGTCTAAACTGACTATAAGGATACATGCACATGCATGTGAAATTAAAAATATAGCGCGGAATCTGAAGTAATTAGCTCTGCGAGAGAACACATAACTTCACAAAGAAACATAAGAGGAATGTGAAAATAGTTGCTAGCTATCTAATGCCGAGTGAAATCAACGAATGGAATGACACGAGCTGCTGACCATGATGCTGCGTGAAAGCAATGACTAAGAAGAAAAATTTCAGTACGTGTTATTTCGAAAGTATTTTATTTGGTTTAAAGAATTATTTTTGGTGCTTACGTTCTTTTTGCCGTGACTACGCAGTCTGATTTGATAACTCGCTTAGGGTCCTTGCTAGGGGATTAGGGTGTTGGAGCAGTCGATCTTTATAGTGGCTGCTGAAAAAATTGATTTGCTCAAGTTTCGTTGGCACTTTCAAGTCACGATGTAAGGTCGAATTTCTGCCGTACCATGGAGCGCCCGTTATAGGTCGCAATGCTTTAATTTACATTGCTTGAATTTTTCTAACGTTGTATGGAGCCGTCGTACCAAATTTGGATCCCATATATCCAGACGGGTGCCACAACATGTCTGTATATAAGCAGTTTGTTGCTGATCCAGAGTTTGCTTTTCGCTCACAGCAGCCAATCCATTTTTTGATAGCAAAGCGCCAAGTTAGCCGCTTGTCCAGGATCAGAAAAATGTTTTTTATTTTGTTTCATTAACCGACTGTCAAGAAGAGAAGTTTTTCGCTCGTTTCTTCCAATTGGCTCGATTGATTTCGACAGTTGGTATCGTTATATTCGTCTTGAAAACCCAAGTGTCCTTCGATAGATTTAAAAAAAAAAAAGTCGGAAATTTTTGGGGCGAAATAGTAAAATTAAAGTTGTTAGTAGAAAAACTTTTTTGTTTTTTGTCTTATCGAATTTCGATATAATGAGTTACTGAAATATATTTACTAACTCATGTAAATTTCACAATCCTAGGATTACTAGAAGGGGTACCTCCCATACAAACCGAAATTCAAATTAAAATTCTTATTAGTGCGCTACTTTCAAATTGTATTTTTCGCAGTCGGGTTTTTGATTTTTTTAATCATTGTTAAAGAACTGTTGGAAATAAGACAAAAATACTAAATTATATTTGTAATATCTCGTTTAGTTTTCGAGATCTCAAATTTTGAAATTAACATTAACATAAAGCTTAACATTAACTCCAACACATATACATATTTATTAATCATATTAATAATAAAATTCTCTGTTCTCCACAACTGAAGCCGTGTCTGATGAAGAACAGAGTTTAATAAATTTTAAATTAAATAAATAAAACTAAATTCATTATCTTCAATAACTAAGTACTAACTTAATTCTAAATGGATAGCAAAAAAAGAATGCTGAAATAGTTTTTGTTATAACTACACTACAATTGCTGATTGCTGATATAGTCGTTAGTAAACTGTATTTTTCGGTGAACTATGATGAATTTTTACATTCATGTTAAAATTATAGGCAGCGGTCAAAGTTGAACCATTATAACCGCCCCAGTCATAAATATATATATAAAGTTCTTCACATGAAATATCAACTACATCAAATCATGATGAATAATAATAGATTAGATATGATATATCAAATTAGGCTTTCGCTTTCTTCACTAAGTTCCAATATATATACATAATTTTATTTCTGTAGGGATAAAATTTCCAATGGAAGCTGCCGCACGAGCCAAGACCGAAAAAATCAAAACCGAAGACGAATCAAAATGCGCCCAAGCAAAACAGCTATCAAAAAATGGCCGACCTTATGATCATAAGTGAGGGACATGAGTACCAACATAACACCAAAAAAAAAAAAAAATCAAAGGATAAAAAGGAACATCGATAAAATGTTTTGCCTAAGACCTTATTTTCACGTAGCCTTTCTGCGACTGCATCCTCTATCACTACCTTTGTTTGTTGACAAAGGGAAAAAGATTCCGACGAGGTAACCAAGCTGCTGCACCTCGTCGTTCAGCTGACGTTTTCCTTTGACTTCTTTCGCGTCTTTCATGTGTATTCATAATTTTTTGGCTTACGTAGAGTAATAGTCGGTTCAGATTGAAGGAAAAATCAGATTTTTCCATAAGCAGGTAAAAAATCTGATTATTTTTACAACAACCACTGGGAAAAGTGACATCACTGAGGGTTGTTGCTATAGTAACCAAGGTTGATTATAATCAGATTGAAAAAAAAGATACAGATTTTTAATCAACTGTCGACTGGTCACCTAATAGTGTTGCGAAATTTCTTCCGTTTTATACTCTTCACGGGAGTGAATAGTATTATAAGTTTGTCATGAAGTTTGTAACACACAGAAGGAGACATCGCAGACCACACAAAGTGTATATATTTGTGATCAGCTCGATGAGACGAGTTGATTTAGCCATGTCCGTCTGTTTGCAAAACTAGTCCCTCAGTTTTTGAGCTAGAGAGCTGAAATTTGGCACATAGGCTTCCTCTTACCTTTTTACGCAGCACATTTGTCGGAATCAGCTGAATCGGACCACTAGGAGGGGTACCTCCCATACAAACCACCATTTAAATTAATGTTCTTATTAAAAAAAGTTTTTTGTTTTTTAACGTATGAAACTGAAATTTAGACACTATAAGTTTGTAATCCATGGCCATCAATCGTGTAAATTTCATGATACTAGGGCTACTAGGTGGGGTACCTCCCATACAAACCTCCCTTTAAATTAATGTTCTTGTTAGAAAAAGTTTTTTGTTTTTTAACGTATTGAACTGAAATTTGGACACGATAAGTTTGTAATCTATGGCCATCAATTGCGTAAATTTCATGATCCTATGGCTACCAGGAGTGGTACCTCCCATACAAACCCAAATTAAATGGCAAACTTCTTTAAATAGTATAAAGCAAAGTCGAAATTTCAAGAAGTTAGAATACTGATTACTTCTTAACCACGCAACGTATTTTGATACGGTTTTCACTGTTAATTAAAGAATTTCCTTAGAAAAGTTTATAAAAGTTAAATAATTGATTCAATAATAAAAGTAATTATGATTATTATCATTAATTATCCATATTTGTCATTTACTACAGACAGCAACACTAAATTTGACATTCACCAAAACAGGTATTTGTAATTCACTACAACATCAAACAGCTCTTTTTGGTTCACAAAACAGTTGAAAAAGTAGTTCTTTCCCATTTACCAATACTGTATTTTGATAATTTCACAGGTTGGCTTCCCTTTTTATTGTTTTTGTTCGCTTATAAAATTAATGTAGTTGTAATAGTGTTATAATTTATGGAAAAAGCATTTACTGCTACTACAATATTGCAGCTTTTCATTCTTTACACAGTAAAGTTTCTTCAAATGTGATTTTAGAATTAAATTAAAGTAATTATTATTATCACTTAAGCCATACTATAAGGTAAAGAAAACATTTGTTTACTTGCAATATAACGAAAAAATGTCACCTACCAACGATCAAATAGGTAAAGTAAATCATTTAATTCTGTCAAAGATCAATGCACTGACTCAAACATACTCCTCTGTAGACAATGCTATTGATCTGGAAGAGGCTGTTCATTTCCCAACAGAATTTCTTAATTCACTACAGCCTTCTGGTTTGCGCCCACATAAATTAGTTTTCAAAGTAGGGTGTCCCTATTTTATTACGGAACCTTAATCCACCAAAATTGTGCAATAGTACACGTTTACAGATATAATTATTAAAAAAAACTACATAATAGAGTGTACAATACTGAGCGGACGTGGAACTGGAGAAGTCGTATTAATTCCCCGGATTCAATTAATACTAACGGATCTACCTTTCCAATTTAGAAAATTGCAGTTTCCTATAAAATTGTCATTTTCAATGACAATTATCAAATCACAAGGTCAAACATTCAACGTTGTGGGATTAGACCTGAGCATTCAGTGTTTTTCCCATGGACAGTTATATGTAACTTATTCACGCGTCACTGCTGTTCGTATTGTGTAATGACAAAAAAGCTGTAAAAATTGTATACAAAGACATATTGTAAACAAAAATTTGTTAAAAAATTAATTAATAAAATTGCATGCTATCAATACCAAAGCGATATTTTTTAAATTGCACCCGTGCAAAGCGGGGCGGTTTGTTAGTTTAAAGAATAAATTTACAATAAAATTGCCACTCAAACTGATGTGATGCTAAGAAAGGAAGGTTGGATGTAACCCGGAGGAGCGTGAAGAGTATTACATCTTTGGCATAGCCAATGATAGCCTTCTTTCTGGTTTTTAACTCATTTTTGCTCTTTTTCTCCTTTTTCTTTACCCTAAAGAAGTCTAAACCGACTGATACTCAACAACAATTAATTTACTTTTAATTTGCTCTCTTGAAAATTGATACTTAATATCAATATGTTTTGACATTTTGTGATATATGCGATTATTGGCTATACTAATACAACCTTGATTATCTTCCAATATTTTTATTGGCTTTTTTAATTTAAAATTGATACTTGTAGTTAGTGATTTTAACCATATAGCTTCTCTAACTCCTTCAAATAAAGACAAATATTCTGCTTCAGTGAATGAAGCTGCAATTGAATTTTGTTTCATTGTATTCCAAGATATAAGACATGATTCAAACATTTTGAATATAAAACCAGTAGTGCTTTTTCTGTCAGTCTCACTCCCAGCCCAATCAGAATCAACATACCCAATAATAGTTTCCTTAAAATTTGTATTATTGACGAAAGTTAACTTCAAATCAACAGTACCCTTTAGATACCTCAATACTCTTTAAGGACACTGCCAAAGTTCTTTATTATTTTTATTGGTATATCGACACAAAATACTAATTGCTGTACTCAAGTCAGGACGAGTACATAACATTATGTACATTAAACAGCCAATTAGATTTCGACATGGCGCATTACATTCTTCATCTGAATTTAAAACTTCATAATTAAGCTTACTTGGAAGTGGAGTACTGACTTGATGACATTCTTCCGTATTGAATTTCTTTAGGACATTATTGTTATAAGCAGATTGACTTAAGTATAAATGGTCATCATTTCTATCTATCTTTATTGCAATAAAATATCTTATTTCAAATAAGTCTGTACAAAAATACATAAATATTTTTCAGAATATCTCCATGGTCAATAGTGTAGATACATCGATCTACCGCTGAATTTACAGAATCCATTTCTTTTAAAACTTTCTCAAATACCTCAAACCAACATCTAGCTGCCTGCTTCAGTCCATAAATCGCTTTATTTAGCTAGCAGAATTTATCACTACCATGTGATAATCCTTCAGGAACCATGATAGAGATTTCCTCTTTTAGAATACCATTAAGGAATGCAGTTTTTACATCCATATGGTGAACCTTTAAATTAAATTGGTTTGATATGGATAGAATAAATTGAAATATTCTAGCAACTGGAGCAAATGTCTCATCATAGTCTATTAGATATTCCTGTGTAAGACCACGAGCAACTAGTCTAGCTTTGTATATAACTGGGTTGCCGAATTCATTATTTTAATTAGTGAAAACCCACCTGCAATCAATGATATTTTTATCTTGAGGACGTTGTTCCAAAGACCATGTTTTGTTATATGAGTGAAAATCTAATTCTTCTTTAATGGCTTCCTCCCAGTGAACTATTCGCTAATATTTTCAATTTCATCGAAAGTATTAGGAATACTGTTACAGAAGGTGTGAGCATTCATTAAACAACTATTCAGGAATCGATAAGAAGTTTGCGGCCTATCCTTCAATCTATTACTTCGTCTGACTTCAATTTCCCTTTCATTTAATTGCAAACTGGGCAATTTTTCACCAACTATAACAGTTGGATCTGCATTCTTACAGGTTGTATCACTAGGCTGTTCACCTAATAATAATATATCAGATTTTCCTTCTGTACTATCATTGGGGAAATTCAACTCAACTCGTTCGAAAAAGAGTGTAGACCATCCGTACTTTCATTCTGGATATCTTCTACCTGTTCCATACTCTCATTCTGGAACTTTGAGTCAACCACATCTCTTGTTACTATAAATATACTTGATTCCATATCCCACAACTTATAACCATTTGGTTCATATCCAACAAGTATACTTTTCAATGACTTCTCATCGAATTGTCTTTTTCTTAGTTTATTATGCACGTATACAGTTGAACCAAATACCTTTAAATATTTCAAATTTTGTTTTCTATTATGCCACATTTCGAATGATTTTTATTTATTTTAGATTCAGTTGTTAAAACTTTATGGACTATTTTAAAATCAATAGTAGGTACATTTGATTTGCACTTACCTTCAATGATTACTTTTCCGCACTTCGTAAATTTGACACCACGTGATTTAAATTCAATTCAGTCATTCCTGCATCCTGCATCTTCTTTACAGATAATCGACTATTAGGGATTTCGTTACAATACAGAACTTCTTCCAGGGTGATGTTATCATTCAGATTGCTGATGAGCCTTACTATACCCTTGGCCGTGGCATAAATACAATCACCACATTTTGCAATTGGAACCTCAATCGGTGGTTCTAATTTTATATGGTCAGCAAACAGGTTTATATCATTTATAATATGATCGGAAGCTTCCGAACACAATGTAAAAGATATGTCTTTCTCATTTTTATAAATCACCTCCATTTTAGCATAAATACAAGTCCCCCGCTTGACTGAACGGTTGCTACTTGAGCCTGCTTATCCTTTTCATTATTTTGAATACTTCTTTTAAAAATATAGCAGTCCTTTTTAAAGTGTCCCTGGAATTTTAACTTGGCTTTAAAATTATTCTTGAAATGCTTGGACTTGCTATTTTTGACATGAAACGCTTTGATGCTATTTTCGTTTTTTTTAATTGAAGCTTGTAAAACTTTTATATTTGTGTCCTCATGATCAAATAATCGATTCTTAATAAAAGCTAATGTCAAATTTTCAACAGCCAATGTTTCAATGGCAGTCACAACACCATCATAAGAAGAAGGTAGTGTTAGCAACAAGTGTGACACTTTATCCAACCCTCAATTTTTCCAACTGATGCCATCAAATCGCTACTTAAATCATCGAAAAAATTAAAATTAGTTACAAGTGGAGTGTCACCTTTTTATTTTAATGTCAATAATTGTTTTCGTATGGAAAGTTGCGATGCCAAACTTTTACGTTCATATATTGAGTCTAAGTTTGCAAAAATTTGTTTGGCAGAACTATTATTTTCAGCAAATGTGAGAAATGAGTCACTTAAAAACACGATGATTATGCTTTTTGCTCTTCTTTCTACCTTAGCCCACTTTTCATCAATTTTATGTGGCAACTCTTCGTCCACTACATATAAAATATCGCTCTTAGCTAAGAGAGCCCTTATTCTAAATATCCAAATTAAATACTTCTCCCCGTTGAAAGGAGAAATGTTTTTTAGTTTGTTCTCCTTTTGCATTGTATTTATTTTATTTCGGCGGCACACGCACAAATACAAGCATGGACCTCTGTACAACTGTGCAAAAACAAACAGGCAACTTACCGAGTTGACCAAGCATCGTATGTCGTGCGGACCTCCGTCGAAACTATCTGAAACGGGATCAGATATGAGTGTTTCGTCCGTACAAAACGGATGTATGAGAAAAATTAGGCAAAAGAGGCGACAACACAACAACAAAAAATCAGCGCCGCATGCTCAGAAACGTTCACGTTCGCGGGAATATTTCGGACATGAAACGGATAAATAGATAAATAGCAATAATAAGTTAAAGAGGTAACCAACGGTTTAACTGACAAACGACGCAAACACAAAATTTTCGGTATTTGTTTTGCTGTCGTTCGCGCTATTTTTCTTTATTGTATATACAGCAGTCGCGTGCGCAGAAAAAAAAGTGTAAACAAAAATTATTTGTTGTTGGCGTAATAAAACAAAGTAAGTAGAAAAGACAACAAAGTGAAATGAGTGGTGCATTTATTTAATGTTTTATTCTTTTTCTCATGTTAATCATCGACGTTACTAATTTAGTAAACAACACATCGTTTTCCTTACACAATTAAATTGATTCATTTAATAAAGTGAGTAAACAAAAAAATATTGCAAGAAGTGAAGTTTTATATTTTCTAATTCTTTAATCCTCAAGATATGATGACGAGTACTGAAAAAATCATCGGCAAACGGAGCAAGGAGAAGTTCATATTTTTTATTTGTTAAAAGGATAAGACGTTCTTATATTTCTTTTTTCTTTGTAAATATTTTATAACTATTGTCTACTATGTTGAAATAGTTAGAAATTATTATAAATAAATTGTGCTCATTGTAAATAGTTCTTTTAATTAAATGACATTACTTGCGGCCTGAAAACGGTTTCACTAGCGGGCAGAAAACGGTTCCATTGGCAGACCGAAAACGGATCCATTAACGGCCCGTTTCCGAGGTCCGTAAATGATTATTTCTGCTGCCGCAAACTGAGCGACAAATGATTACTTTACGTACCGTTTTCGGATGCGAAACCGGATTTTCACTCGCTCAGGACCCGCTTAACTCTCATAAGTAATACGAACCCTAACCACTATTAATTGGTTTTTTCGGGATCTTTCACTGACGCAGAGTTTCTGGTTCGTCAATTCTAGTTCATTACCAGCTCAAACACTTTCTTGTCATATAACGTAAAATTTTGTATTACGAGATCCGCTCAGCATGTCTGAACTACTTTAATCTTTTCGTGGAAATCGATCACACAGAGCTGAGAATTTTGTAAGGTAGTGTTTAATATTTATAAACACTACATAATTTTAAATGAATAAAAATGATCAATGAATATTTATTTAAAGCATTTGCCCATTCACAAAATTCCGTGTGGGTATAACTACCCACCATACCCACCGGGCCTGTTCCTAATTATTGATAACACTGTGTTACAAAAAAAAAAAAAAAATTTAAAAACTTCTTATCAGACCTAGTGAAGGTTATAGGTTATAAAAAGCCAAAAAGAATGGTATGTATTAAATCTCTGATACACCCTCAAAATCTTGTTTTAGAGCCCAAAAACCGTTTTTAGGTAGGTTCCGTACATATTGCCTTATAACTTGGCCATTTTTTATCGGATTAAAAATTTTAGAAAAAGGAATGAAAACTGTCATATGCAACTATAAAAAGTACAATAAATCAAGTAATTTTTAACCAATTCTCTTCAAACAGGGTTCATTTAAAGCTAAAATGACATAATTTAGATAAGATAAGAGACACAAATTAGACTTAAAGTTGCAAAATCGATGAAAAAATTAAAATTTTGGAAAGTTTTTGGTCTGCATCTTCATGAATTTGAATGATAAAAAAAAAATGCTTACATGGTTGTAAAGGGCTACGTTTCAGCTTCTAAATACAAAAAAACTGAGGGACTAGTTTGCATACATACAGACAGACATGGCTTAATCAACTCGTCTCATCGAGCTGATCACAAATATATATACTTTATGTGGTCTACGATATCTCCTTCTGTGCGTTACAAACTTCATGACAAACTTATAATACTATTCATTCCCGTGAAGAGTATAAAAAGTACAACGAGGGACGAAACAAAACAATTGTAAGTAGTTTGCTCATTGACTTATTAAAATATTATAAAAAGGGGAATAAATTTACATTTGTAAATAAATTTGTTTCTTTGATAAAAATAATTTTTAAACAAATTTTAAAAAGAAGTGACAATATTGTAAATCTGTGTGTTAAATATATATGGAATTTCTTGTATGAACAATTCTAATCCACAAACATATATTGAGATTACTTTAAGATGATTATTTACTGAACTTTTTTAGTTTATTAAGTTAATATTTTATAGTCATGCTGAAGATTAAGCGATATTAAAAATTATAGAGTGTACGTTTGCGATGCCGACTCAACAGGAAAAGAAAGGGATCAGGATTGTCTAAGATCTGCCAACGTATTCCACAAAGGGTTGCCACAGTATACCCCTCTTAGACAAAACTGGTGTCCACATTGGTAAACGTAACCATTAAACTGGATACATTAGGTTTTGTTGAAACTTGTTGGTAGCTAGGTAAGCCGTTCGTCGCTACCTCAGCTGGTGTCGTAAATGCTGGCTTCAACCGATCGATACTTATGTTCACTTTTCGTCCCTTCATCAGCAGCTTGAAAAACTTATCGAATCTTTTCAACACCAGGAATGGTCCGTCGTAGGGTGTCGTCAGCGATGGGCGCACTGAGTCGTTACGAACGAAAACGTGTTACGCAGCAAGCTGCTGTGGAGAAACAAAGATTTATGGTAATGAGTGAAATGTAGTGTCAGTAGGACGTAGGTTCTGCATCGCTTTGATAAACTCAGCCACTGTATCACTTGATGGTTCTGGCACTTTTTATATGCCGAAGAATTCGCCTGGTATCGTAGGCTTGGTGCCATACACAATCATTACTGGGGATACTTCAATGTCCGGCTTGGAAACCACTCGTAGGCCAAGAAGTATGGGGGGTAGGCAATGTGTCCACCTATTTATGTTTTTGCAGAGGATAGCATCTTTAAAAGACCAATGCCAACTTTCAATAAGACCATTAGATTGCGGGTGATATGGCGTTGTACGTATGTGAGTGGATCCGATGATGGCTACCAGCTCAGCAAATACGAAGGACTCAAACTATCTGCCACAATCTGGCGTGATTCGCTGCGGAACACCGAATCGCGAGATCCAGTGCGCTACAAGGGATCTTGCAACAATCTCCGCTGTAATGTCGGGAATCGGTGCAGCCTCCGGCCATCGCGTGTAACGATCGATCATCGTCAAACAGTACCACTGACCTTCACACATTGGGAAAGTACCAACAATGGCGATGTTGACGTGTGAAAAACGTTCATCAGGTGGTACGTACTTATCCGGCAAAGATTGTGTGTGCCGGTTTACCTTGGCTCGTTGACAAGATTGGCAGCATCGGACAAAAATATTGGTGTCTCTCCTGATTCCTGGCCAAACAAATCTGTCAGTCATTAGCTTAGTCGTTGCACGCACGCCTGGGTGTAATAGGTTGTGAACCATTGCTAGCAAGCGTTTCCGGAACAAGTAGGAAAGGACGCACCTGAGACGTGGTAGTAAGCTGCTTACAGGTATTGAAAAAAAATTTCAGAACTCTTATCTCGGATTTGTTTAAGTTCGACGTCATGTTTCCGAGCCGCAGCGATCTCCGCATAATCAAGCTAAGGTAACTACGTTGTTCAATTTTGTTTTGGTTAATTCGAAAGCCTGCTCTGCTTCTGGACTCCAACCTAGAGGCGTGCAGTCATTCTTGTTACCAGATATCATCTGTTGTAGGATAAGCTGATACGAAATTGCACGTGGTAAGAATTTACAATAAAATTTAGTCATCTCTAGAAAACTTTTAAGTTCTCTAAGCACTCCAGGTTTTGGTAAATTTCGTATGACCTCTTCTCTCAGGCAGTGGCTGAATACCTCGAGAGTTGACGAGGTGACCAAGGATCCTTATCTCGTTTTTCCAAACTCGCATTTGGCCAAGTTCATCACCAGATGATGGTGAGATAGGCGTCGAAACACCTCACGAAGATCATGACGATGCTGCTCAGCTGATACGGAAGCACGAAAAAACGTAGTCAAGACCTCGCAGCACTCCGTTAATTAACCTCTGAAACGTTTGTGCAGCGTTGCACAGTCCGAACGTCAAAATCTTGAATTCGAACAGACCAAAGGGTGTCGTTATGGCTGTTTTTGGTATGTCTTCCCCGTGTATCGGAACTTGATAGAAAGCTTTTAGTAAGTCTATCTTAGAAAATATCAACTTACCTTGCAAGTTGCAAGTAAAGTCGGTCAGATAGAGCAAAGGATAGCGGTCGGGCACTGTTTGAGCGTTTAAAGCTCGGTAGTCTTCACACGGTCTCCATGTGCCATCCTTTTTGTGAACCATCTGCAGCGGGCTTGACCAATTACTGTTTGAGGGTCGACAAACACCAGATTTCAGCAAGAAGTCAAACTCAGCTCGTGCCGCTACTAGCATCTCCGGTGACAGGCATCGCGGTCGCAAAAATACTGTTTGGCCCTTAGTTTCGTTGCGATGGACAGCACTGGATTTGGTAGTGGAGCCGTGAGGCGACAGTTTGGTTATGTCTGCAAACTTGGCAAAAATTTCCGAAAACGGGACACAAGCGTTAAAAGTTTTAATGTCAGCTGCATAACACGTGATCGGCGATGTTTGAGATTATTTTAAACTCGTCAATTTGTCAACCAGTAGATTGCGTTGCATATCGATGAGCAGATCATAATGGCGTAAAAAATCTGCACCGATAATTGTGGTAGTGACATCTGTGATGAAGAACGACCAAAAGAATTCTCGGCATAGACCTAGATCCAGTTTAACCCGTTTCTCACAAATTACCTTGATCGGAGATCCATTGGCTGCGTACAGCATGGTGGAAGTTGGACGAACATCAAACGTTTTGGCAGTGAGTGGCAGAATAGAAACATCTGCACCGGTGTCGACAAAGAACGTTCTTTTGGAAACCTTGTCGCTAACTTGCAAACGAAATACCCTGCGCTCGTCAGGCAGGTTTTCGTCACATTTAGCAGCGTGTGTTGACAGTCATATAGGTGGTGTTTCCGCGGCTACCGCGTTGGCGACATGATGCACGTAGCTGCACGTAGCTGCACGGGCTGCGACACTTTTTAGCATTCTTGGCCGAATCTATGGTGACACCATCATGCTCCAGATCCTGACTGCTGTTGACGGGATTAAATGTGTTGGTTTGGTTTCGAACTGGTGCGACTGCGTGATCGTGATCGCGTTGTCGTTGACTCAAAGTTTTTGGTCAGCTCTGCCACAGCTGCCTCCAAAACATCAAAACGTGTGGTCTGAGCCACGCTGAACAACTTCTGATGTGGGGTGATAGCATCTACAGAGCCCTTTCAAAGCTGCCTCACACAGCGTGGTACCGCCAACTCCTCTAATTTCGAAATAAAGTTCGGATGGCCTTTTGCCTCCAAGGGGTTATTCCGACAGTAACCTGTTGAGACGACGTTGCTCGCTGTCGGTGAAGTGTCCGATGATTTTTTCCTTAACATACGGGAAGCGATCGGTACCTGGTAGCGTTGAAATAGCGTCCGCGAGCTGCCCAATAACGTTGGGAGCGAACGATGCAAGAATTGCGGTCGCTTTCTGCTTATCGCTGATTATTCCAGAAGCCTCGAACCAGAATTCCACCGTCGTGAACCATGCTTCAATATTAGCACTGGTCATTGTTGGCATTGGCAACCTTGCGTAAGCCACAGATACGCAGCCATGTGCTGACTGGTTTGGCGAAGACAGACTGCCATGTGGTATCTGGCTCGGCGCGGGCGATATACCGGCAGAGACGTGTCCGGTAGCCATAGCAGTAACCGGCACGCGCTGGTTTGATGAAGCTATTTTTTTCGCCGCGTCGATTCTGTCACTTCGTTTTACTTGAGAATCACGTTGGTTCGATCAAGTCGGCTTTTTCCAAATCACGTGTTTTTTTTTTTGTTAGCCGCGCTTAAGCAATCACTGCGTTTCGTTTTAAAAACCACGTTGGTTCGATCGCGTTGGTGTAATCACGTCGGGGTCACCACTTTACAATTTCTTGTATGAACAATTCTAATTCACAAAGATATTTTGAGATTACTTTAAGATGATTATTTACAGAACTTTTTTAGTTTAACAAGTTAATATTTTACAGTGATGCTTAAGATTAAGCGAGATTAAAAATTATAGCGCGTGCGTTTGCGATGCCGACTCAACAGGAAAAGAAAGGGATCTTGAGCTAGTGTTGGCAATTTTTTCCTGTCCCCATTTGTTCGTTGGAGTTGCCACATTATACCCCTCCTAGACAAAACCGGTGTCCACATATATATGTATAGGTGTTCAGTACCCTTGTGAGCGACAGCGAAATTAGAACAGTTAACAGTACGACGACATACAGGCAGACATTTAACAGTGGGTTAATAAAGTATTTCCTTGAACAATAAATATCACATAAATATTATTTGAAGTGAAACTTCTTTAGCGAGTTGAAAGTCCAAAAAAGCGTTACAGAAATCAAAATGATTGTTTATGCATGAGTAAGAGAGAGATAAAAAATTCTTTACTGATGTGTGTTTACTTTACGAAGAGCGTACGAACAAGTGACCAAATAACCGACCACCAGCCCAAGATGCTTTTCTGTCTCTCTCATCGTGTGTGCCGCAGTTGTTGTTGCGAGTCAACATACAAAAGAACTCTCTATCTCAATTTGCGTTTGTCGAGAAGGGAAGTGCGCGGGTCGTTGCTTTTGTTTGGTTTTGTGCACAACTTATCAACAACAACACACCCATCAACTGTTGCATTTTCGCTCTTCTCTTTAATCATATGAGCTCATGGATTGAGCGAATTTCAATCATGCTTTTCATTTGTGTGTGCCCTACACGACGACGATCTCTCATATTAATTTGTGTGCATATCGCTGAGACTTTAGTGTTATATGTCATATAAACAATACGTTATTTGACCAAATTATTTCAATTATTAATTAAAATATGCTTTCAACACTAAAATTGCTTCTTCAATAATGAAATAAATGAATAATATTATACACAACTCTAGTAATTATTTAAAACTTGATTTCTAATATTTTGTGCAGCAGTTTCACTTCTATAGTGTGCTTATATAGGTGAGGCACATTACTTTTTTTTTAATATATTGAGTACTACTAAAAAAAAAAACAAAATGGAAGGAAAGCATTTGTATAAGTTAACATAAGTTAACATATCCCACGATTATGCTGACACCATGTCTGGCAAAACGAAAGAATGCGCCAGCTACCACCGGCTTAAATAACCATCATCCGGTCCCACGAATTATGCTGACACCATGTCTACGGTAGTAGCGGTCAACACCACACACGAGGCGATAACAACTTTGGCGAGCTTACGTTTTAAGTTAGATTAGGAATAATAAGTTAGTTCATAACTGAACCTTGTGAAAACAAGTAACAATTTGAAAGAACATAAATAAATTGTGAAAACAAAAGAATTAAAATATAAATCTTATTAATTTCCTTTATTAAAATATAAATCTTGTTAATTGGCGCCGACTTATCAAGAAAAAATATCAACATTTTAATACCAACATCATTAAACAAAAAAGTCAACATCTTAAAGAAGCATAATACCAACATCATTAAACAAAAAATCAACATCATTAAACAAAAAAAATCAACATCATTAAACAAAAAAAAATCAACAACAATAAAAGCAGAAATACAAAAACGAATATCAACGTCTGCAAGAGAGAGGATATTTATAATCGAAAAATTCAATCAAAAAATCAACAACTCCGAGGAAGAAATTGAATATCAACGACTTCAAGGATCTAACAGAAAGACGATCAAAGAAAACATCAACAACAATCACCAATAAACTAAGTAGAATGAATAGTTACACGTGAGTAAAGTGCTCAATTTTTTTTGTTTTTGAATTTTTTTTAGAATTTGAAGTGGGATAAAATAATAATAAAAAATTAAATAATTATTAAGATCTTAATCATTTCAGGGTTAAGAAAGCCTTTATGCGGTATTCTTTTCGCGTCTCGACCTTCAGACTTACCAACCGCTTTAGCTTTAGCTCAGGAAGTAGAGGCAAATCAGGAGCGATACCGTTTTGCCACAGGTTTCGCTGCCCGAAATGACGAGAACAAAAACAATGGTAGGAAGTTTGAAAATAACAAGCCACTAGGACAGGGGAACCCCCAACAAAAAAATCCTTATTATAGCAACCGTCAAAAAGGTGGAAATGGTAACGGAAACAACATACAGGAACCTCCCCCACCAATGGAAGTGGATCCGTCGGAGTCAAAACTTCGAGTAAACATGCAGCAACGTAATCAATCACAAAGGACATTTCAAGGCCAACAACCCGTGGTAGTGGTTCCCATGCATCTCGACAATGGCAACATGGCGGTGGATTTAATGCAGCCAAACGACAGCCGGAATCCGAAAGGGGCGGAGTGCCAAAAATACAGAGGATCAACCATATTGACCAGGATCCCCAAGATCCCGACCTAGAGGAGATGTATGAAACTGACGCAACACAGGAGGTTGAGGAAATTGGTGCAGAACAGCTTAATTTTTTAGGAGCCAGTCCCTGCTTCCGTGGGTCAGTAGGACACTAGGGATGACAGGGAAAGAAATAAAATTATTAGTAGATACCGGGGCTTCGAAAAATTATATTAGGCCATTCCCGGAACTAAAGGGGGTAATGAACATACCAAAACCGTTTATTGTAAAGTCTATTCATGGTAATAATGAAATAAAACAGAAATGCAAAATGCATATTTTTGGAAAGAATGATGACTTCTTTCTTTTATCGAACTTAACCACATTCGATGGCATTATCGGCCTCGATCTTTTGAATAAAATAAACGCCAAAATAGACCTGAAAAATAAGGTAATAAAACATGATTTTGGGAGGGAAAAACTCTTATTCTTAGAATGCAAAAACGTTAATTTTCTGAAAATTCCCCGTTACCGTAAGGGATCAGTTCTTTGCAATGATTAAGGAAAACGAAAAAGCGTTCGCTGACCCCAGCGAGTCACTCCCATACAATACTAATATAGTTGCAACAATCCGAACCAACGATGAGCATTCTGTTTATTCGAAGTGGTACCCCTACCGACTTTGTGAATTCTGAAGTTAAACAGCTTCTTGCTGATGGCATCATAAGACCATCAAGATCACCATACAACAACCCCGTTTGGGTCGTTGACAAAAACGGCGTCGACGAATTGGGTAATAGAAAGAAACGTCTAGTAATAGACTTTCGGAAGCTCAATTCAAAGACAACTGACGACAAGTATCCAATTCCGAATGTGACAACAATATTGTCAAATATGGGGGATTCTCAATATTTTTCAACTCTCGATTTAAAATCAGGGTTTCACCAAATTGAACTAGCGGAACGACACAGGGAAAAAACCGCATTCTCTATAAACAATGGCAAGTACGAATTTTGCAGACTTGCTTTCGGCCTAAAAAATGCACCAAGTATTTTTCAAAGAGCCATCGACGACGTTCTTAGGGAGCAGATCGGTAAGACCTGCCATGTCTACATAGATGATGTAATTATTTTCTCAAAGACTAAAGAGCAACATGTTAAGGACATAGAACAGATACTTAAAAGATTACACAACGCCAACATGAGAGTCTCAGTAGAAAAATCAAAATTTTTAAAAACCGAAGTGTAGTTGGGTTTCATCGTTTCAGGAGGGGGTATAAAGTCATGTCCCGATAAGGTTCAAGCAATAAAAAATTATAGGCAACCAGCAACATTATTTGAACTTAGGTCATTCCTTGGCTTAGCTAGTTACTACAGATGCTTCATAAAAGATTTAGCTAGTATAGCGAGACCCTTGACCAATATATTGAAGGGCGAAAATGGCACAGTACGTGCCCAACGGTCAAAAAAGCAAAATATTAAACTGTTCGAGGAACAAATTCGGACATTCAACACACTAAGCGATATATTGACATCAGAGGACGTCATGTTGAGATATCCAGACTTCCGGAAACCTTTCGATTTAACGAGAGACGCATCATCAACAGGCTTAGGTGCGGTATTGTCTCAGGATGGAAAACCGATAACCATGATATCTCGGACAATACGGGATAGAGAGCTGCACTATGCAACCAACGAGAGAGAGTTGCTAGCCATAGTATGGGCACTAAAGAGTCTTCGTTTACCTTTACGGAGTTAAGAACCTCAACATATTTACCGACCACCAACCGTTAACATTCGCTGTCTCGGACAGAAACCCGAACGCAAAGATAAAACGTTGGAAAGCGTTTATCGATGAACATAACGCCAAAATATTCTACAAACCGGGTAAGGAAAACTTCGTAGCAGATGCACTATCTCGGCAACACGTCAATGCTATCGAGAATGATACAAGTTCAGACTGTGCCACTATCCACAGCTAGGAATCCTTAACCTACACCATAGAATAGGTAGAGAAACCAGTGAATTGTTTCAGAAATCAAATAATAATAATAGAAGAGGCTGGTACGCCTTCTTTGAGAAATCTAATCATCTTTGGGAAAAAAGTTAGACACCTTATCCACTTAAATAGTTGGGATTCTCTACTTCAGGTCATTGAAGATGTTGTTAACGCGGACGCGGTGATTTACCCGTACTAGCACGTATTCAACATAAGTTAATTGAAATGTTTCCAAATACAAAATTCAGACACACAAAAAAGTTTGTTACAGATATTTTCGATCCGAATGACCAGCTAGAAATAGTCACCGCAAAACACAGTAGAGCGCACCGCGCTGCACAGGAAAATGTAAAACAGATATTGAACGAGTATTTTTTCCCAAAAATGGAAAAGAAAGCCAAGGAAGTAGAAGTGAATTGTAGGGTGTTCTCAAGCAAAATACGATAGACATCCTTCAAAACATATAATTGGGAGGACACCCATACCGACATACAGTGGAGAAATCCTTCATGTCGACATTTTCTCAACAGATTCAAAGCATTTCCTAACCTGCATTGACAAGTTTTGAAAATTTGCTATAGTACAAGCTATAGCATCAAGAACCATTCTCGACGTTGAACCAGCATTACTACAGTTGCTTAATTTTTTTCTAAATACCAAAATAATTTACTGCGACAACGAGAAATCATTGAACTCACACAGTGTCCAAACTACATTAAAAAACAACTTTGATATCGACATTGTGAATGCACCACCGTTACATAGTACGTCAAACGGACAGGTGGATAGATTCCACAGTACATTGAGTGTAATTGCAAGGTGCATTAAGCTCGAAAAGAACTTGGACGATACGAACGAAGTAATTCTCCTAGCAACAGTAATATATAACAGATCAATCCAATCAGTCACGGGGAAGAAACCTATTGAAATTTTAAGATCTGACAGGCAGGAATTAAAGGAAGAAATTACGCATAAATTAAGACAAACCCAATCAAAAGACCTGGAGAACCATAACAAAGCTAGGAAAGAAAAGAAATATGAGGTACTAGGAGATAGAGTTCTGATAAAATCAAACCGAAGATTGGGAAATAAGCTCACGCCACTCTGCACTGAAGGTGTTGTGCAGGCAGATTTAGGAACCACCGTTCTCATCAACGGGAGGGTGATTCATAAGGATAATATAAAATAATTAGCATTCTTTTAGGATATTAGACTCACCTTTTATATTTTTTTAGGTTATTGTGTTTCACTCTTCTCATTACAATGACTTCAACTGCAAAACTTATTGACTATAGCCATTTGGACTACATCCCAATCATGGACGGAGACGCAATAATCTGGGAACAATACAATTACATAACGCACTTTACGAATCTTACGCTCTACTCCGAACTGGTTGACGAGACGAAGAAACTAATGGACCTGTTTCCTCATTCAAATATGAGGAAAATACTGGACTCAGATACAAACCACATAGAAACTTTACGAACCGTGGAAGTTCATCACCGACAAGCACGAAGCTTAAACATCCTAGGCACAGCCTTAAAGACCGTGGCTGGCACCCCAGACTTCGATGACTTCCACGAACTACAGCTGAAACAGGACATACTAATAGACTCTAATAACAGACAATACCAAATAAACACTCACCTTCAACAAAAAATCTTACAACTAGCAAACACAAAAGAGCAAGATATCGACACAGGACACCTTTACGAGAGCTTACTAGCTAGGAATAGAATACTTATAACAACTTTACAAACCATTATAATTTCCGTTACTATAGCTAAGACAAACCTTATAAGCCCACTCATATTAGACAATAACGACATTAAAGACATTGTAAATGAGCACTTTACGAATATTACCGTGTCAGAAGTAATAAGAATAAGTAGCATTAAGGTATTACAAAATAAAGAAAATCTATGTTTCATAATTAGATACCCTAGACCTAACATAGTATGTAAGAAAGTAAGCGTCTTCAGAGTACCGCATGAAGGCAAAATTATACACTTCGCACAGTCCAATACCGTTGCTGAATGCGGGAGTTTGACTTACGCTGTAGAATGTCAATTAGCAATCACATCAACATTCTGTAAAAGGTTGGAAACTACCACATGTGCGCAGCAACTTGTCGCCATGGGAACTGCAAATTGCAGCTCTAAGTATAACAGCCGACCTGCCTTGACCGTGGTGGACGACGGAGTCGTTCTTATCAGCGATACCGCAACCAACATAAAGGAGGAGAACGGTATAATGAGATCAGTCAAGGGAACCTAATTGGTGACCTTTGATAACAAAATTGAGATCAACGGAACTGAGTACGTAAATAGGAACTCCATTGTAAAACTAAGGCCCGGGACACCAACTTTCCTTCTAGTAAATTTGAGTAGCCATCTTGAAGTACTAAGCCTCCCATATCTGCACGAACTGAGCTTGCAGAACATCATCTACATTAAGGAGTTAAAAAAAAGAAGTCAACCTGAAAGCAATAACTGTTGTTGCTGTAACGGTATCCATCACGCTAACATCAATCTGGTTCCTAGTAAAGACCCGGAAGAAGCTGGCCTCGAAGAAAGCGCTCGACTCGATCATACGCGCCTTAACTACGAGGACCGAGGACGCCCCTCACTTAGGAGGGGAGGAGTCAAAACAAGTTAAGATATCCCACGAGTATGCTGACACCATGTCTGGCAAAACGAAAGAATGCGCCAGCTACCACCGGCTTATATAACAATCATCCGGTCCCACGAATTATGCTGACACCATGTCTACGGTAGTTGCGGTCAACACCACACACGAGGCGATAACAACTTTGGCGAGCTTACGTTTTAAGTTAGATTAGGAATAATACGTTAGTTCATAACTGAACCTTGTGAAAACAAGTAACAATTTGAAAGAACATAAATAAATAATCTTAAAATATAAATCTTATTAATTTCCTTTATTAAAATATAAATCTTGTTAATTTATACTTAACTCTCCATACTAAACAGTTATAGAGGGTATAGAGGTAGTACGACGGGCGGCACTAAAAAAGAAAATAGACAATATTATTGAGGCGACACCAGAAAGAGTAGACATAGGTTATGAAATTGGGAACTGCGAACAAATGAATTTTTAAGACACGACTCCTTGCTCCCGTTCATAGTAAGGACGATTGCAGGGAGACCTGTTAGATTATTAATAGATACGGGGCCTCTAAAGCGCCCAAGACACGGTCATACTTCGTGGGACGCACATCATCATAGTGTTAGTTAAATAACCAATTGGTTTTGATATTTCATCATACTTCAGTACTCTAAATTCTCTCTTTGAGTCTCTCTCTTTGCTCTCTCGCGCAAGCTATCTCATTTACGCTTGCACAAGGTAAGTATGTATAAAAAAGACAAATATAGGCATGTGCTCACTTTTTCGATGGCAAATGAAATTTCTGTAAAGTGCCGACGGCAAATCCGTCAACGACATTGTTTCTCTACAATGAAATAAATGAGTGTATGATGTGTGATCATACATCGTTGGATGTATGATCATACACACGTACACGCATGTGCGTCCCACGAAGTATGACCGTGGCTTAAGAATTACATTAAGCCTGTTAGCTAACTAAAACATAACCCCTGTAGACAAGCCTTTTCTGTGAGGTCAATTCATGAGGTTAATAATGTAAATAGGAAGTGTCTCGTGAATCTTTTCGGCATAGCGACAACATTATTAATACTTCAAATACCTCAACAGGTATACGGTAGATTCAAACCAATCATGTGCGGTATATCTTTGCCAACAACTATGCTAGGTGTCTGGAAGACAGGGTCCTCAATTACAAACTAACCCTCCTTTACAGGGAAAGTTACAGGCAGACATGGGGACCACGGTTCTTATAAAAGGGGTGGGTGGTGCACAAGGACAATTAAGATATGTTAGAAATGGGATTTTCATTTTAAAGTTATCATTTGTTGAGGGAACAGAGCAATAATAGCCAATTGACTTCCAGGATTTACTGGTAAGTATAAGTCAAGTGGTTTTGTATTACTACACGCAGATTCACTGATATGTTGATTCCGTAATGAAAAAGCAGTAAAAAATTGAGAAATATAATACTCATGTAATAGCGCAAGTCAAAGAAACAACTAAAATAGAAATACCCGATCAATGAGCATTCTACCAAACTAAATATGTATCTTAAGTAGGATCCTAATAAAATGTTAAATGAATAATATATACAATAGGTAACATTGCATTTTTGCTAAAGTTTGTATATCTTTGGTATTTTGAATTAAGCTAGCATATAAGGTTATGAATATGTGTTGTACCGTAACATGGATTGCCAGCAACGGCTACATTTTAAATTATTACAAGGAAATTACTTATTTCTGAATATTTCGACGGTATTGGATCCATGGATACCCAATGTCGTTAAAGAACTATTGTGCGTTTTTTATTATTGCTTTAACTACTTAGAATAATTTAAAAATTCTTAAATAGTTAAGAGATCGTATTTAATTTAAAATTTGTGTCATAATCGTTTAAGTTAAGGAAAATGTAAAACCACAAATGAAATAAGATTGACTCCCCCATGATAAACAAGTTACTCATATCATCATGGATAAGGACGAGGACGCCCTTAATTAAGCAAAGGGAGGAGTTATCACGATCGATAACCGATTGTGAAATCGATGCGAAACTCATGGCTTTCATGTCAAAGCTATCAGGCTGAGCGTGCGGAAACTTTCCGTTTGCATCAGTCCCTGATCGGCACTCACAATAAGCGGACGCTTAATACAAACATATTGTTAAACACACAACAAATATACGAGTATAGCCATTTCACACTGAGCAACCAACGTACATTTCTCGAATGCTGCATTGAATGCTACATTCGTCAACAACAACAACAACAACAACAACAACAGGAAAAATTACGTAGCATTTTATCATGGTGCGCTTATGTCAACAAAGAGGCGACTACAATGAAAATTTCACTTTTCTTTTGTAATCGTATTGCTGTTTGTATTTTTTATTTCTATATTATACATCAATATTTAAAATATGTAAAAAAATAGTAATAATAATCAAATAGCGAAAAATGAAAATAAAAAAAATAGACTTGTAAAAACTGGGAATCGAACCTACGACGCGATCTCACGTATGCTTATACTGAACCAACGCCTTAGCTCCCTCGGCCAATGACTTCTATTGTCTTAAGTGGTCTTAGAAGATGTTTTGAGGTATTGCATTTAATTTCTGTAAGGTTTATTATGATATTATGATATATGTTAGAAAGTATTTTGAATTTTTTGAATTATAAATTTATTTTATATGAGACTCGATGCTTAATGCGATGAGATGACGAGTTGTGCAAGTTAGTTTTTGAAGGGATATACATTTTTTTTTAATAGTTTCATAATTTTGAGACGTTTCTTCCAACCGCAAATAATCTTCACATTTTAATTTGGCCTTTCGACGAGTATAAGCGGACATTATATTTAGTATTTAATTTTTCTACTTTTATTTTTAATCTTTTTATATTTTAACAGCTTTAACATATTTAACTATTCAAGACAATAACTTTTTGTTTTACTTAATTACTCACTCTGAATAGGTGCTATATGCATTGTTCGTTTACACGCGAAACATTCGAAATGAAACGATACGTACAAGAACAAGAAAGAAGATTATATTCGGCTATGACGAAGTTGTAAGACCCTTTACACTCGTGTGATTTCGCATACAAAAATATTACATTGTTGTATTGGAGCTAAGCTATCCAATAATCCTAGGATCTTGAAATTTACATCGTTAATGAATATGGGTCAGATATTTAAAGCATCCAAATTTAGATAGTACAAGAAACAAAAAAGTTTTGCTAATAATAACAGAAGGACTCAACTCGTCGTGTCGAACTAATCAAGAATATATATACTTTATGAGATCTCCAATGTCTCATTCCGTGTGTTACAAACTTCTTGAGAAACTTATAATGCTATTCACTGCATGAAGAGTATACAAATATGTAATAATAATAATGAAATGCAATGAGCACGCATAACCATAAAGAGAGTTACATAGATTATTACATTGATATGTAAACCAACGTAGCTGATCATCTGTTCTTCTTTGTCGGCAGCGCTTTCTTTTTGTTCTTCGTATAATGAACGCAGCCACTGAGCGACCAAGAGAAACTCAAGAGAGAGTTCTGTCTTAATATATACAATACATAAATTAGTTCTCTATTACCTACTCTCTTAATTTCAAACATGATGATGATAATGACCAACGAATAAACAAGATGATGATAATGATCAACAAAAAGTAAAGCAACAAGAAAACACATAAAGCAAACAGCAATAACAAAAGAGAATGTGCGTAAAGCGATAGGAAAAAAAAGTAGTGTGCCTCACCTATATAAGCACACTATAGAAGTGAAACTGCTGCACAAAATGTTAGAAATCAAGCTTTAAATAATTACTAGAGTTGTGTATAATATTATTCATTTATTTCATTATTGAAGAAGCAATTTTAGTGTTGAAAGCATATTATAATTAATAATTGAAATAATTTGGTCAAATAACGTATTGTTTATATGACATATAACACTAGAGTCAGCGACATGCACACAAATTAATATGCGAGATCGTCGTCGTGTAGGGCACACACATATGAAAAGCATAATTGAAATTCGCTCAATCCATGAGCTCATATGATTAAAGAGAAGAGCGAAAATGCAACTGTTGATGGGTGTGTTGTTGTTGATAAGTTGTGCACAAAACCAAACAACAGCAACGACCCGCGCACTTCCCTTCTCGACAAACGCAAATTGAGATAGAGAGTTCTTTTGTATGTTCACTCGCAACAACAACTACGGCACACACGATGAGAGAGACAGAAAAGCATCTTCGGCTGGTGGTCGGTTATTCGGTCACTTGTTCGTACGCTCTTCGTAAAGTAAACACACATCAGTAAAGAATTTTTTATCTCTCTCTTACTCATGCATAAACATTCATTTTGATTTCGGTAACGCTTTTTTTGGCCTTTCACCTCGCTAAAGAAGTTTCACTTCAAAAATACACATAGAACAAAAGCAAAATACACACAAAACAACAAACAATAAAAGGAAATACAACAAATTGGACGAAAATTTTCTCAGCCAAAAAAAGGCAAAATTGCGACGCTTCCCACAACGCCCGCCGCAATGTTACACAGCCCTAACTAAACGTAACCAATTCTTTCATCCTTCAGCTACCGAGTGGTGTAATTAGATTGTGGATGTGGACAAGAGTTTATTATTTACAACACCAAACTGTATACCCATTTTTCCTACCATCAATTTTTTAGGTTTACGTGGTATCAAAATTATAGACGTATCCACGTCAAAAAACAACAGATGTCGGTACCCCCAAACTTCAGTACCACACTCACTTTTCCGTGTTTCCTTCCTTTTTTTACTTTTAACCTTTACTAAACTTTACTTTGATCACGAAAATTGAACACAAAAAAAAAAAATAGAAAAAAAAACAAAATTTAAAATATAAAAAAAAAAACAAAATAAACTGAACGAATATCACTCCACAAAAAAAAAAAAAAATAAAAAACAAAACGCCATTCAAGCTCCGCCCGCTGCTACTGATGATGCGACTGTTGCCGGTGTTGCATACGTATGTTATTGGTGGTGTTGTTGATGATGATGTTGGTGTTGTGGATATTGCGATTACCCAGCCAGCATTTTTTGAAATTTCCGATCATATTCGAGTCGCCTGACTGATTAAAATAGTCATATATGCGCGCATTTTCTGAGCATAAATGATACTTTTGTCGGTAGAAAATGGTACCCTAGCCGCGACTCTTCTTGAGGACGCATTTATGACCCGCTTTTCTAATCATTTATGTCTTCTTCGAGTCATATTCCTGATCATTTTCGACTCATTTTCGAGTCATATGCCTGAACATTTGCTTTTTAAAAAAAAAAGAATATAATTGATTTTTATTATTTAAGTTTATTTATATATATACATGTTTATAAAGCAGCAACATAAAAGCAACAAGATTTAATAGTTTCATCCTGACGTTTCCTTTTTGTGATCCTATCTTTGGCGTGCACAAAATGTTTTTGTAGGACAGCATTCATGTCCTTGTCGGTACATTTAAACTTCAAATGGCAAATATCTAAGAAAAAAAAAAAATTATTTTATTGTCGCATTCATAGAAATATGAACCTACTTTTAATGGTTGTCACTAGGAAACACTTTTCGGCGCTTGGTTTTGTGCTTGTTCCCTTCCAGCTATAAACTGATGCCAATTCATCAGAAAATACCTTTCGAATGGCTCCTCTTATGAATTGTGCTGATCCCTCTCCACCTGTTTTCCCAATGAATTGTTTCTGAAAAATTTTTTAATTATTAAACGGCCAAAGGAAATTGTCCCAAATTTTGCAATTCGTCGATATATATAGTGTCATTGTGGTGCTAACCTCCTCCGTCAATTTTGTAAGTGCCCGTGAATTACCGTCCTTTAGATCTTCCATTTAAAGTTTCAAATTTGAAACTTCAGTTTTTAATAATCTAATTTCGTTGCGTAATTCTATTAAAAGGCTTTGAACGGAATCAGACGGGGGTATTGGGGAATTGGCATTATGAAAATTATTTTCAATGTTTGGTTGGCTTGGTGCCACCTGCTCTTTCACTTTTTCCTTTGAATCAATGCTTTTGTTTGAGAACATTAATTTCATGGCTTCTTTTTTAGCCAATCTTTTTAATTGTTTGGCTGACATTGTCTTATTTATTGCTTCACTTTGAATTTACGTTCTTTTATTAATTAATTTTTTCACTTAGAAATCTGGACTGCACTCCTCTTTAACAAATATTAATGAACAAAAATGTAGAATTTGACATTTTATTTCAAATTTGTGAAAAAGAAAGACGAAAAAGTCCCGTTAGAATCACAAGAAATACCGTATTGCATCGACCAGCGGCGCCAAATATTGCTACACATTCAACAGCCACAACAATCATATTTCAATCTCCAGCATGATCAATTTGCGATTTCTCTACATTTTGTTATTGTAGTTCCGAGAAATCACATTTTGAGCGTAAATATGAGTAATTTTCGAGTCTTCTTTGAATCGCATATGAAATCAATCACTTTTTAATCATCAAGAGGACTCGAATAAGACTCAGTAATCTTAATTTTTCTTTGAAATAATATTACAACCAACACGCAGACAAAAATGATTTCTAACTCACACACAAACATCCACAATAAATTTTAAAAACTCAGTTTTATTTTTGCAAATTTAAATCCTATTATTTAAAGCTCTTTTTTTTGTAATATTATCTTTATATAGGTAGTTTCATTCGAGATCTTTTCTTTTCTTTCACGTCAGAACGAATCGCGCGATTTACACCCAACTTCTCTCCTTTACTCCATCACAAAACTGCTCTTTCCTTTTTTTCTATTGCTCAACGGACACCCACAAACTCTTGCCGACCCGTACAAACGGGACCTGATTTAACAAGACTGATCGTCTTGCTTTTTGTTTACAGTTTGATCGTATTATCAAATACAGTGCCGGCAAAAAAGAACCACCCAATCGGATTTCCCCCTATTTAAAATTTCTCCCTAAAATTATCCCACGCGACAAAGAGTGGCATATTGTGGCATGTATTCGCATTTTAAAAACGTTTTCACTTGAAAAATATATGTTTTACAATACAAAAGACGATTTGGTTGATACGTACATGTAAATACATGTTATAAACAGAATCGATATCCGACAATTGAACTACTACTAATTTCTACAGTCTACAAATTACTGTATTAGTTGACTTAACATATATTGCAAGTACATATATAGACCAATATCGAAAATCAGGATTTTCAACTTTCCTTTAATAATAATGGTTCATGAAAAACGTTTTCACGCAAAGACAATTACGGTAGTGTAGCGATACTACCTGACCCGATTTTTTTGTTTAGTGTTGAGTCATGCAATGCTATAATGTCAACTATGTATTGAAGCCGAAGCGCACAAAGCCACAAAGCGTGCTGTGGAGTTCTGCCTTAAATAATTAAATGTACAATTTGACTGATCGTTTGTACGTTTCCTCGCCAGATGTTTTGACTCATTTATGTTAATAGTGATTTTAAACGTCGAGTTCATTTTCTATAAATTAATTACGTGATATTCATTCGGTAAGTTACTATGATTTTGTAAACTGACTTGCTCTTAGTTCTATTTGTGTATTCAAACTTGTATTAATTGTAAAGTGTTAAAAATATTTGAAACCAGATGTGCCTCTGGCTGGACAAAGTCTATTAAACATATAGAATGGGCAACTAGCTTACGAAATTATATCCTTTTATGTTAGTCCAGTCCATTAATTGTATATAACAATATCGATGAAATTGTTGTTGGTATTCCGAGACAGTGTATGGATGTCCAATCTGAATATATGTTTAATAATCTTTGGAAGAAATGCAAAAGAAAAGAGAAATCGGGTGTATCCAAAAGTATTGGAATTTATAATATTTGTGGGTAAACAATGTTTTTTTCTGTTCCATCAATATGTTTATGTTGGATTTGGCAACTATTGCATTTAAATGTGAGAAGCAATCAGTGTCTTAAGTCAAAACTGCACAATTGAAATGAATAGCTCTGCGCTTTGTTGATTGCAAACGCCAATCTAATTGGGAATTGCAATCTCTTAAGCCCACCCGACACGGTACTGCATGCATGGTCCAGCGTAATAAAGTGTCATCATAGTGTTAGTGAAATATGAATCTGTGTGACTCACATACGATGATTGACGGATTATCCAAATTGTTTTGATATTTCATCCATTGTGAGTGCTCTCAATTCTCTCCTTGAGTCTTTATCTTTGCTCTCTCGTGCAAGCTATCTCATTTACGCTTGCACAAGGTAAGTGTGTATGAAAGAGACAAATATAGACAAGTGCGCACTTTTTCGAAATACTTGTAGTGAGCAGACGTGAGCGCTAGTTTGAAATATTTTCAAAGTGACGACGGCTAGTGTGAAATATTTGTGAATTGCCGTCGGCGTGTGAACGATTGAAACTGCACGCATGACGTACCTTCAATCACGTCAACTCACACATACACAAATGCTGGATCTAGCATGCAGTTTTTTTCTTTAGTATTTACATCTTTAAGTGAGGTGATACATTGTAACTGTCATTCCACAAAATATCTCTTAGAACATCTATTAACTAAAAAAATGCAAAGAGATCATTCCGATCTCGATCAACGGTAAATTTGCAACTTGCTTCAGTTCATCTTCTAATGTCACGTTTGGGTCCGAAAAAATCATTTGCTTTCATATCGTGATTGATAACAGCAGCAAGTGTGTCAAAAATTTTTCTTTAAACAGAGTTTTGTGTATATAATTAAGAAAATAAACACCGAGTGCCAAAAAATTATTATTATAAAATTTAGAGCTATTTGAAGTTGGTCACGTTTGAGTCGTAAGAGCGAAATTTTGAGATGTAAACATATATATAGATGAACGAAAGCTCTTCTAAACATAAGAAAAGAAGCTTGGATAGGTGGAGGGAAGCTTTGAAACAAGACCCGTTAAGATTGAGAATATACCGCCTATTTTTACCTGCGTGGCATGGTTTTTGGGAGAAACAAAATCATTTGCTATCGTCAGTGACAAATTATGCCACAGCAAAGATGAAGTTCGCTATTTTTTAGTGAAACTTATGCAGACAATACAAAGTCAATATGGAAGGTTTGCGAATGTGTTTCTTTTCTCAAATGGAAGCAGCTCGCAGTTCAAAAACAAATTTATCGTTTCGAGTCTCTTCGATTTTCTAGAAGAATCGGGATGCAAGTACATAGAATGGAATTACTTCGCAACTTCACATGGAAAAGGCGCAGTTAATGGTGTAGGAGCAGTTTTAAAAAGAAAAGATTGGCAGCTTTACGAATGTGCAAATAATAGCATTAAAGGTGTTCAAATTCTGTACATCTCTTCGGACCAGGTTAGGAAAATTTCACTACAATTAGTTTTAAAATGGAAAAACTCTTTAGATATCCAGGGGATCCAAAAACTACACAGCTTTTCATGTGACGGGCATCAAATTAAAGCAGCTCGTACTGCGCATTCTGTTAAGAAAAATATATAAAATTTTGTACTACTTATTGGTTCCTATTTTCTATGTTTAATTGATATTAGTTATAATTCAACAATAATTGTTATTTGATTTAATAAATAAAGCTTAATAACAAAATTATATGAACATTTGCCTGAAAGAAACCATAGTGGAAATATATGTCACGTATGCAATGTCACGTATGAAATCACTTTATCTTTTACCAAAAAAGAATCAGAAGATTTTTCGATAAAACCAAAAGTTAAATAAAGTGACATTATTCCTTAATATTTTAAAATTAGTTCCACTAAAATTTTTTGGAATGTTTCGCTGACTTTTGGATTTTTGTAGATGATTACGAAACCTACTTCCGTTTTTTGTCACGTTTGAATCGCTTTTATTTTGGCTGTACTTCAGAACCAAAATTACGTCTGGAATCAATCTTTTCACTAAATGTAGTGCTCTCAAAGAACTATTAGATAAACTAAAGAAAGAAAAGAAAATGTGTCTAACACTAACTGTTTTTCCACTTTAAAAGCGTACGACTGTCACGTTTGATGCTGTGGAAATGCCCATATGTAGGGTAGAAAAAGGGTAAATTAAAAATCAGTTTTAATAACTTATTTTGAGTTCGTTGTAATTTGCGGCGGTAAGTAACTGCACAATCACCCCAAATTTCCAAACCATATAGCATAATTGGAATAAATATCATTTTTACTAACAAAAGTTTATTTTTTATAGCAAGAAGTGACTTCCTGTTTATGAAAGGATATAATATTCTTATTGTTCTGTTGACTTTATCTATTGTCTTGCTAATATGCAAGCTGTATGTTAGTCTCTTATCTGTATATAATCCAAGATATTTGATACTATTTCCCAAACTATAGATTGGGTAGCAACCTGCAAGTTTGAGTTAGGCAAATAGCAGGTTTTTTTTCTTCGGGTGAAGTAAATTGCATTTCTTTTGTGCTTATTAAGTTTTATCTTCCACTGATGAAAGTATGTAAAGATTATTCTAGAATCATTTTGACCTCGCAATGGTCTTTGCCAGAACAATAAAGGGCAGTGTCATCAGCAAATATTAAAGTATTGCAGTGATCAAAAGTGGGGACATCATAGGTATAAATATTATCTAGAATAGGACCTAAAACTGATCCCTGAGGAACACCAGCTCTTATCAACTTTTTATTTGATTTGACTCCATCCAGAATCACGCAAAAATATCTGTCAGATAAAAAGCTGCGTATGGTGCAGACAAGGTACCTGGGTACACCAATGTTGATAAGTTATGCCACACAGTGTCAAAGGCCGCTTGCACATCTAAAGTAACCATACCGACGGAGTTTTTCAAGTGTAGTTTATTGTTAACGAATAATTTAAGCTTATTGAGAGGGTGCACGCAGCTGTAGTGTAGTAAGCCATATTGAACTGATGGAAGAACAATTTTTCCATCGATGTGCGAATTTAATATTGATTTTACAATTCGCTCGAAGATTTTAGAGAAGCCGCACAAAAGGCTGATTGGTCGAAAATTTTCTGGACAGTCAGCAGGTTTTCCAGGTTTGGGGATCGCTACAATATTAGCTTCTTTCCATCTGAGTGGAAAATAGCCTGTGGTTAAGCATTTATTGAATATGAGGGCCAAAAATTGAGGTGCATGTTTAGGTAAATGCTTTAGGCAAATGTTTGGTATGTTAGCAGGACCTGGACACTTGTTAGTTTTAAGGGATCGAATCACTTGTTTGATATTAGCAACTGTGACAGGCAGCTCTACTGATGTTATATAATTGTAAAGCGTGTTGTAAGAGTTATTTACTATCTCAGTGGTATGTGCATCTGAGAGCAATTCAGTTAAATGATGCTTTTCTTCGAAGACTTTACTTAAAACATTGACCTTTTCTTCCCTAGTATTGAAAACTTGGTTATTGTAGCGGAAACTAGGAATAAATTGTTTTTTTGTTTTTAAGTATTTTAGTTATTTTCCGAAACGACTTACTGTTTGAATCTAAATGGGAGAGTTTATTATTCCAATTAGCATTATTTCATTCAAAAAGTTGACGTTTCATAAGACGATTGAAATTATTTAATCTGGCTTTAAGGAGAGGTTGCCTAGTTCTGATCCAATGCCTCTGCGTAATGTTCCTTATTTTTCTAATATGTTAGGAATTTTTGAATGAAGTTGAAGATTTTTAACTTTTTTGGGTATGGCTTGCTCGATTGCACCATTTACGCAAGATGTCAATACATCAATCATGGCATCTATTTCGAATTCTGCTGTTTTGGAAGCGATGGTTGTGGAAACGCTTATAAGTCTCCCAGTTAGCTTTAGAGTACTGTAGAGTTTGCTTACGTGGAGTGGTTATGGTAGACCTGAATTTACTTATAATAGGTAAATGATCGGATGAAATTATGAACTATTGGTTCGACGAGAAGATGAGGAGTGCTTGTTATAATAAGATCAAGGGTAGAAGGTTCAACTTTATAACATGATGGTATATATGTGGGATCCCTAGGGTGCATTATACAAAATTTACCTTGCATAGAGAGCTCATTTAAAGTGTTGCCTCAGAAATTAGCTCTAATGCAATTCCATTGTCGGCTACGGCAGTTTAAATCACCACCAACTGAATCATAGGTAGTTTATGATGCGGTATAACTTTTAGTAAATCTGATTTAAACAATTCTTTTTTGTGCTTAGTGTCATTTAGACAACAAGAATTCGTCAAACATTTCGCGGAAGAACCGGGGAAATAAACAGCGAAAATTTTATGAAAGTGATTTGCATTTATCTTGATCTGAATACCGACGTTTTCAATTGAATGAGTACTAATTTCTGTGATCTGCTTGTGTTTAATATCACTTATAGTTATTATAGCTACTCCACCCCCCTAGAGTTACACCGGTCTTTCTTATATATGGAATAGCCGGGAAGAGCGAATCTGTCATTTGCGGATAGCCATGTCTCGCATAAGAGGCAGATATCTACTTGTTTTGTTATTAAAAAATGCAAAAGTTCTTATCTTTTGTTTAGTACGGCACGCGAATTCCATGCCATGATATTGTAATGTAATATAAATAAATAAATTTACGTGAAATTTAATAAAAAATTCAATGCAATGCAATTTTTTCATGGAATAGTTATCTCATTCATACAAAGACGTAACCAAAACTTCAGGTTGATATCTAGTATCCTCTACACGATTGATGTTTAGTCCTATGCGAAGAACATTAAGCTCATTTGCCCCAATAATGATTGTCATCCATTTTTGATAACGAGAAACGTTGCAATCACTTTGACATTTCATAGGACCGATATGGGTGCTTCAAAAACGCGAAGTACATGCTCAGAAGCGTACCCTCAAAATTGTTTCTCTATTGGTGCCAAGCTCCGAAACAAATGCCTCTCAAATGTGGAGTTTTGTTTAGGTGAAAAATATGCGTTCAATTTCAAGAAAAACGCATTTAAAGTTTTCAATTTACATACAAATTGGCTAATTGTAGAAGAAATATTGTCTTCTCATACGGAGAGTATGTAATATAAAACAATATAAAAATGATGTAACGAATATTTCTGCAGATTTTCTTTTTTCTTTTTGAGTTATGACAGTCTTGAAGTAAATGAGCTACATGTATGTGATTACATATATTTTTTTTCATGAAATAAAAATAACTCATTACAACGCACTATGTATATATTTGTCTTTATAGGAGTTGGAATTAAAATTTACATTTAATTTATTATGGCTCTGGAAGACGTTAACTGGGAAAAAGACTCTTCGGTTCGAGTAGCAGTGCGGTAAGTATTCAGTTATACAAATAATATTAACAAAATATAAACAAAGGAATATTTTATGCATTTGGACGTATTAAATTCTTATACGCTATTTAAAATAGGATACAAACATTGCAACGAGGCCTTTATTTAACTTAGATCTATGAGAGAGTAGTGTTTATGGGTGAGGTTTGTGTGGCCGACATTGGTGCCAACTACCTATCTCAAAAACAGGACAGAAAAAGAGGGAAAAAAGGAACATGTGAGTCGGACTCGCACACGGAGCTTTCCATCATACAAGATTTTTTGCCGCAAAAATGAATTATGTATTCATTAACTCGAGCAATTCCAAACACAATGAATATGCATTTAATATGAAATTAACAAAAATCTTATGCTCCAAATATTAAATTATTTTAGTTTGACTTATGTTTAGGGCAGAATCAGTATTCATGCTGCATACGAGGGTTTCTATTTATATTTCGGTAATTGGCAATACTAATGTCAATACGTAAAATCTAGCAACGCCATAATAAACTTTGTCATTTTTTAGCACATATGTACGTACAACGTTTTTATGTACAATTGGTTTTTGTTTTGTTTACAATAAGTTAAAGAAATCAATTTGGCAAAACAATGGAAATTTCTTGAGAGGGTTTTCGTTGGATTATTTATCACAACTTTCGACGTGGATTATCTCAACAAGAATGTGTCGATGAAAGTGAGAAAGCACCATCAAAAACGACAGTTTATCGCTGGTTTGCTGAATTTAATCGTGGTCGTAGTTCAGCCGCTGACGAATTCCGTGAAGGTCGTCCAAAATTGGTTATTGTGCCACAAAACATCGATGCAGTGCGTGAACTGATAGTGCAAGATCGACATGTGACATATCGTGAGATAAAGGCATCCTTGCACATTAGTTTCACTTCAAAACATTCTATTTTGCATGAACATTTAGTTGTAAAAAAGGTTTGTTCTCGTTGGAGAACGATTTTGTAAAGACAGGTGATGAATCATGGATATATGCGTATGAGGCGGAAACTAAACATAAATAAATACCAAAATATGAAACAAAATAAGTAACAAAGCTTCTAAAACTGTGCGCAGTGCATATTGGAGCACACGTTTCTTATATGGGGACACCTTTAATTTTGTAACTTTATTTTAGTTTTAGTATTTGTTGCTATCATGACAATAGAAATACACATTCTGTAAAAATATCAACTGTCTATCTATTACGGTTCATGAGATACAGCGGAGTCGGACGGACGGACGGACGGCGGATACTTAGTAATAGGATCCCGTTAGCACACTTTTGGTACGGAACCCTAAAAAGGACAAAACAGGACAAGATTGTTTGCCTTATTGTTTTTATTTATAGTAATTTCTATCATAAAAACATATTTAAATATTTATCCGGAACCTCAGAAGTGTTACAGCATGCGCTGTGCCGTCGCAATCCAAATCTAATTAAAAGTGAATTGTTATAAATATCTATACAGGGTGGCGCAATAGAACATGCATTTATTAAGTATAAAAATAAATACAAAAGGTAAAGTTGAAATAAAAGATAGGATAATTAGGTACTTAAATGTAGTTTATTTTTTAAAAATGACATCATCTAAATGACGGCCCTCTGGAAGACGGCACTCCTCTAAACGCGATCGCAGATTTTCGAAAACTCTTGTCAAGAAATCTGGGACGATTGCTGCTATTTCTCCAAGGATATTTTCCTTTAGTTGACTGATGTTCCTCGGATTGTTCATGTAGACTTTATGTTTGAGGTATCCCCACAAAAAAAGTCAAGAGGCGTCAAGTCAGGGCTATGTGGGGGGCCAAGGGATATCACCTCTTTTGGAAATTAGTCTTGCAAGAAACATCTGTCTCACAACCACCATAGAGTCATTTGATGTGTGACAGGTCGCTCCGTCTTGTTGGAACCAAGTCCACATATTCGCTTTTCTTGATCTCGCAAGTTCTGGAGTCAAATATCCCTCTAACATCGCAACATAGCGGTCGGTGTTAACGGTGTTGTTTCGTCCTCCTTCAAAGAAGAAGGAGCCAATAATTCCTCTACTTGAGATTGCTGCCCAAACCGTTACGACAATAACGACAATTTTTGTCGGTTTACGAACCCATTCAAATGGAAATGAGCCTCGTCAGTAAAAAGGATGTTGTCAAAAGTGGAAAATCGACTAAACATTTCTTCAGCAAATGCCAACCTTGCTCCGAAGTCGGACTCTTTTAATTCCTGTGTTAACTGGAGTTTATAAGGATGCAGTTTAAGATCCAACTTCAAAATTCGCTGTAAACTTCGTCGCGACAATCGTTTCCGAGTAGACACTTGCGGATTTTTTCGTACTGACTCCTTTACCCTCTCAATATTGTCTGTGGTCCTAGACGTTCTTGGCCGACCTTTTGCTGGTGGTTTAAACGTGGATCTGGTCTCTTCAAATCGCTTTATCCATATTTTAATTAAATTTGCGCTCGGAGCTTCATTAATGTGTGTTAATTGATACTCAGAACAATACAGTCGCCTTGTAGAGATGTATGAACGACCGTTCTCGTAAAACGTGCGAACACAAAAAGCGCGACGCTTCCCGTCGAAGTGACTCATGGCTACTAAAACTCAACGAGTGCCACTAGCTAACCACGCTAGGCTCCCCCCTCCGTGCACTGTTTACCCCGCGAAAAAAGATGACGCCATATGTACGTTCTATTGCGCCACCCTATATCTTATCTTATATATATAAAATTGAAAGAATGTATGTAAATCGGTTATGCACTCCGAAACTGCTGAACCGATTTTGATGAGCATCTCTAGCATAGTCTTGAGAGTGTTTCAGTAAAGTTTGTTGCAAATCGGACTTGCTGTTGTCGAGAAATTGGTGGATAATAGTTTACATACAAATCTTTATGTATTTTCCAAGTGATTCTGTCCATTTTTAATTTTTGTTCTAAATTTGACTTTTTCCGCTAAGTTGGCAACCCGAAATTCTCGTTTCCTTATCATACATAGCCTTTTTTCAAATTCTTCTTTACTACGCAAAACCGAAAAAGAAGTAAGCATTTGCCATTATTTATAAAATGATTTATAGACCTTTTTGAATATATTTATAGAAAAAATACGAATTGTTGCTTGTGTGCCAAACGCACTGTAAAATCTGCAAATAACAATTATTATAAGTAAATGCTTCCAATAAAATGTTATTACTAACTCTTGCTTAACTTCATTTACTCCTCAACTGTTTCAAGAAACCTCACTTCGCCTTGTTTCACCACGCAAATCAAATCTGATATGGTTTGAATGCAGCGCCGATTGGGTCATAGGAGCAGCGTGGTTGTTTCTTTTGATATGAACAATGTGCATAGAAATATAAAGCCGCCATGAATTGAAACTCAAATGGTAACGTTTATTTTCCATTATCATGCGACTTAGATTCATATATCAATTGATGGAACATTTTTGAGAATATTAAAAAGTAACCTATGTGCAAAATTTCAGCTCTCTAGCTCGAAAACTGAGGGACTATTTTTGATACAGACGGACGGACAGACGGGCATGGCTAAATCAACTCGTCTCATCGAGCTGATCACAAATATACAAGTGCACATCTGGGTGTGCTAGGTGTAGATGAGGCGATAATAATTTAGGTGTAGATACAAGGGATAAGAGTGGTTAGGGCTCGTAGGCATGGCTTGAAGTTCCACTCCCTTCCTGATTGCTTTAACCCGTATATGTCCTTTTGTAGTAACAAAACTTTTTTTTCCATACAGGTTAAAACTTTTCAAGTTAGTTAACACTATAATGTTGCGAACATCTTGCCTTCTGCGTCCCGCTTGAGACAGATAACCCATTTACAGCCAACAGCTTTCTGATTTGGTGACTCGATTATCACCCAGGCTTATACCCTCATACCCTTTTTCCATTGCATTACGCCACTCTGATGCTTATTTGTACGACGTTGAGATCGTACTATTAACCAAAGTACCAAGTTTGTTGTCTTGCTTCCGCGGACGGTCTCGCTGTCTTGCCTGAAGCATCTCTCTCAGCTTGTTCTTGTGCAATTTCATAATCGTCTGTGCTGTTTCTTTCGCTGCCCTTGAGCTCGTCATTGCTGCTGCCAGAAGCGTCTACGTGGTTGTCACTGACGTTTTCAGCTGCTCTACCCTGTGCTGTACTGCTAATGACCATCGTCATTTCATCATCGTTTATTTCCATTCGCACATCGAAAGTAATAGACTCGAAATCATCTGCTGCTCGCTGCTATGCTCATCAATAATAACAATGCGTTTCTCGACAACTTGTCTCTTCTCAGGATCATACAATCGATACGCATTGGCTGATCTCAAATACCCAACCATGCCTTTGTCTAGCGTCACTGCAACAGAACCAAAAACTTTTAGGTAACTGATTGAAGGTTTCTTACCTGTCCACGGTTACATAGGTGTGATGTGGATAAGATCATTTGGTGGAGTCCGGTCTGTCAAATACACAGATATACATCTTGACATCTCCACCAGCTGTCAGTTGTCGTGCAAAGAAACAGTTTGTTGACATATTCACGACCGTTGTCACAACTGACACGCTTGAGCTTCTTTCCAGTCTGAAGTTCCACCAAGTTCTTAAAATCGACAAATTTCTCAAAGACCTCGTCTTTGAATTTTAAGAAATACACGAATATGCGTCTATATTTTTCGTCAAAAGGACCGCACCAATGAGTTTGCACCAACTCCAATAACTTGGTAGTCCGTTGTATTCGGGAAAGGCTGCACGTGTATCTTGCATCTTTATGTTTTACATGTTATTGTGGATGAAAAATCATTTATGCCACAAGAATCCTTCGTTCTTAATTTCCTTCTGGTACAACATTGGCACAACTGCTCTCAAAACAAACCATGCATCCGTTTTCAACCGTTCGACTCACAGACATAAAATTACTTTTCATGCTCGGCACAAATAACGCATTGATCAGTTTCAATGCACAAAACTCAGTTTGCAGTTTTACTGCACCTTTCCTCGTAAGCCAAACCAATCATTTCTGTGTGCCCTCCGACTTCGTAAGCCAAACCAATCATTTCTGTGTGCCCTCCGACTTCGTAAACAATACTTTATCACAACATATGTGACTAGTCGCGCCACTGTCTAAACACCACATCGAACGATCGCACCCCGACACGGTTCAACATGGTTGGCTCAACATTCGTGGACGTGTGTTGGATCAGTCGGCACTTCACAAATATTTCACACTAGCCGTCGGCAAGTCACAAATATTTCCTACTAGCGCTCACGCCTGGTCACTTTAAAAATATGAAAAATGAGAGCACTATATTTGTCTCTTTCATACGTACTTACCTTGTGAAGGCTTAAAAGAGATAGGTTGCACGAGAGAGCAAAGGGAGAATTGAGAGTACTCACGTTAGACGAAATATCAAAAAAGTTTAGATATTCCAGCCAACATCGTAAATGACACGAACAAACTTATTTAACTAACACTATGATTAAGTTGGACCAATCATGTTGGACCATGTCGAGGTCACTTAACAGCATCTAACATTCCCAACAGACTGCACCTGTACATTCCATACAAACTTCCACTTAAATTAAAGTTCTTATTAGAAAAAGGTTTTTTGGTTTTTGACGTATCGAACTGAAATTTTGACACCATAAGTTTTTGATTAATATTATGTATATATTGATATTAGGGTTACCAGGAGGGATACCTCCCACACAAACCCCCATTTAAATTAATGTTCTTATTAGAAAAAGTTTTTTGTTTTTTAACTTATCGAACTAAAATTCGGACACTATAAGTTTCTGATCCATATTCATCAACCATGTAAATTTCAAGCTCCTAGGTTTACCAGGAGGGTACCTCCAATTCAAACACAAATTTACAAAAAAGTAGTAAAACTGTGCTCACATTTGATACTCAAACTGTGTTCTTTGTTGATACTCAAACTGTGACAGAGAGAATAAAGTGATGCTAAGAAAGTAAGCATTTCCGACTGTCAAGAAGGGTTATGTTTTTCGCGCGTATCTTTGTGTGTTTGTAAATTTCTTTACTACCTCTGGTCTTCCAAATGGTTCGATGGATTTTGACGTCTGCTACTAAATGCTAAATGCTTAGGCTATAAGCTCATAATAAAGTCTGTTAGTGGATTACTGTCTTTTTAGTGGATTACTTTTAAATTGTATTTTGTTAAGTATTATTATTTATTATAATTATTTATTTATTTGTCCTTTTTTTTTAAACTAATTAAGGCAAATATTAAAATTTTTTATAGCCTAAAGCATGACGCAGACTACTTAATATGTTCCAGTAAATCATAATGTCCTTGATCTTGAAATTTACATGGTTAGTAACTACGTACCAGTAACACATAATGTCCAAATTTCAATTTGATAAGGCAAAACACAAAAAAGTTTTTCTAAAAAGAACAACTTTAATTTTACAATTTCACGCCAAAAATCCGCCGTTTGATTTTTTTTTAACCTATCTAAGGACACTTAGGCTTTCAAGACGAATTGAACGATACCCCAACTGTCGAAATCCATCGTGCCATTTGGAAGAAACGAGGTAATAAATAAATTTACAAACATACAAGATACGGGCGGAAAACATAACTCTTTTGGACAGTCGGTTAAAAAAAGTATTTACAAAACTGTATTGTGCTCCACAAACTGTGCTCACATTTGATACTCATACTGTATTCTTTGTTGATACTCAAACTGTGACAGGGAGAATGTAGTGATGCTAAGAAAAGAAGCATATCTGATGTCTGGCATTTGTCGCCGTTCGGTTGGATACAACCCGGAGGAGAGTGTAGAGTAGTGTATCTTTGGCATAGCCAATGATAACCTTCTTTCTGGCTTAAAGGATCCTTTGAAATCAACGAAAAATTAATTTCTCCAAATTTAACGAGGATTACTGAGGACAAATTATATAACATAGTTCGTTCAAAATTCGCTTGAATTTCAGTTTCAATATTGTTATTGTTAGGAGTCGCAGATTAGCTTCCGTATTGAGCAGACGCTTTTTTGCAACTAGTTTAAATGCATGAGAGGTCGTTGCTATTATAGCAAGCGCTCCTAAAAATTTTACTTCACAGCAACCTTACAGTTAAATAAATTATGTTAATATTAACAGAAAACTAGCCCTACCTTCTATCTACTACGCGTCACCTGAGAGAATGAATCACGCTCCTACAATTGAACGTAGAACCTCAACTAGGCGCAATAGTTACTACGAAATGCATTCACTGGAAAAAAGTAAACCTGCCATCAACTCCTAATGAGCAGCGAGCTGGATCTTGCTCTCCTGCTCTGTTGCACACAAGTGGGCAAAAGCCACCAGAGTCGTGGAGTGTGCAATGCGCAACACCAGAGCCGACCTAAAGTTACTCTACAGCAAGCCCATCCGTTGTTTAAAAAAAACGCTAATAAATTCAGCAACTATAAAACAAGTAAGCAGCGTAACAACAGCTACAGCAGCATATAGCGGAAATCAAAAAATTCATAACGGGAAACCAGAAAACATACATGCAGTGCAGACAGGCATTGACCGCTGCATCCAAATTCGTAAGAAACGAAAATTTTGCCTGCAGATAAGCAGTTCTGCTAAGAAATCTCATTTGGATGGAAATAGATTTGCACTATTAGCAAAGAAGGAAGTTTCCACTAAAAATGTTGATGTAACTCAGTCAAAAGCTAAATTTCTGAAACCTCCACCAATATATATTCGAAAGGAAAACTCGAACAAGCTGGTAGATAGCATCACTAAAGTATTTGGCAACAACAATTTCCACATTGTTTCTTTAAACAAGGCAAATATTAAAGAAACTAAATTACAAATCTAATCGGAATCAAATTACCAAGCCAAGTTCTAAAAGGAGGTTAAGCGCAATTACTTCACCCATCAGCTTAAAAGCAACAAAGGCCTGATAGTTGCAATTAGAGGAATTATATCTACAGTTGGCTGTAACGATATAAAAAACCAGAAAGAAGGCTATCATTGGCTATGCCAAAGATGTAATACTCTTCACGGTCCTCCGGGTTACATCCAACCTTCCTTTCTTAGCATCACATCAGTTTGAGTGGCAATTTTATTGTAAATTTATTCTTTAAACTAGCAAACCGCCCTGCTTTGCACGGGTGCAATTTAAAAAATATCGCTTTGGTATTGATAGCATGCAATTTTATTAATTAATTTTTCAACAAATTTTTGTTTACAATATGTCTTTATACAATTTTTACAGCTTTTTTGTCATTACACAATACGAACTGAATTGACGCGTGAAAGAGCTACATATAACTGTCCATGGGGAAAACACTGAATGCTGAGGTATAATCCCACAACGTTAAATGTTTGACCTTGTGATTTGATAATTGTCATTAAAAATGACAATTTTATAGGAAATTGCAATTTTCTAAATTGGAAAGGTAGATCCGTTAGTATTAATGGAATCCGGGGAATTAAAACGACTTCTCCAGTTCCACATCCGCTCAGTATTGTACACTCTATTATGTAGTTTTTTTTAATGATTATATCTGGAAACGTGTACCATTGCACAATTTTGGTGGATTAAGGTTCCGTAATAAAATATTGACACCCTTGTTTTAGAACTAATTTATGTGGGCGCAAACCAGAAGGCTGTAGAGAATGAAATTCTGTTGGGAAATGAACAGCCTCTTCCAGATCAATAGCATTGTCTACAGAGTAGTATGTTTGAGTCAGTCCATTGATCTTTGACAGAATAAAATGATTTACTTTACCTATTTGATCGTTGGTAGGGAAATTTTTTCCTTATATTGCAAGTAAACAAATGTTTTCTTTACATTATAGTATGGCTTAAATGATAATAATAATTACTTAAATTTAATTCTAAAATCACATTTGAAGAAACTTTACTGTGTAAAGAATGAAAAGCTGCAATATTGTAGTAGTAGTAAATGCTTTTTCCATAAATTATAACACTATTACAACTACATTAATTTTATAAGCGAACAAAAACAATAAAAAGGGAAGCCAACCTGTGAAATTATCAAAATACAGTATTGGTAAATGGGGAAAGAACTACTTTTTGAACTGTTTTGTGAACCGAAAAGAGCTATTTGATGTTGTAGTGAATTACAAATACTTGTTTTGGTGAATCTCAAACTTAGTGTTGCTGTCTTTGTGAATGACAAATATGGATAATAAATGATAATAATCATAATTACTTTTATTATTGAATCAATTGTTTATGTATATGCAAACTTTTCTAATGAAATGCTTTAATTAACAGTGAAAACCGTATCAAAATACGTTGCGTGGTTTAGAAGTAATCAGTATTCTAGCTTCTTGAAATTTCGACTTTGCTTTATGTTATGTAAAGAAGTTTGCCATTTAATTTGGGTTTGTTTGGGAGGTAGCACTCCTGGTAACCCGAGGATCATGAAATTTATATGGTTAATGAAAATAGATCAGAAACTTATAGAGTTCAAATTTCAAATTTCGATACGTTAAACAACAAAAAACTTTTTCTAACAAGACATTAATTTAAAAGGGGGGTTTGTATGGGAGGTACCCTACCTGGTAGCCCTAGGATCATGAAATTTACACAATTGATGGCCATAGATTACAAACTTATCGTGTCCAAATTTCAGATCCATATGTTAAAAAACAAAAAACTTTTTTTAATAAGAACATTAATTTAAAGGGGGGTTTGTATGGGAAGTACCCCTCCTAGTGGTCCGATTCAGCTGATTCCGACAAATGTGCTGCGTATGGTAAAAGGAAGCATATGTGCAAAATTTCAGCTCTCAAGCTCAAAAACTGAGGAACTAGTTTGCATACATACAGACAGACAGACGGACATGGCTAAATCTTCATTTCTCATCGAGTTGATCACAAATATATACACTTTGTGTGGTCTGCGATGTCTCTTTCTGTGTGTTACAAACTTCATGACAAACTTATAATACTATTCACTCCCGTGAATAGTCACGATGTGCAACATCTCCGCGGAGCTCAAAAGCTGCACCGGCTTGTATGCTTTTGCGTTTTTGACGATGACTTCATATGCTTTACCCCAGGGGTCATTTTCTACATCGTCACATAGCTTGAGGAAACATCGCCTTTTGCTGACACGAATGGCTCTTCAATGCCCTTCTACAAGAGTGGTATTTTTCCCGTAACTCAAGAAACTGACTCGAGTGCCTGGAACGCTGATATACCCTACGCGAATGAATGCATTGGCCTCTAGCTAACGCAATATCTTCATTCCACCAGTATACTGGCTCCTGATGGCGGCTATGGATTCTTCTACGCTGCATGCTGGAATCACACGCTTGCTTAATAGCGCGTTGAGTCCTGAGAGTCATTTCTTCTACGGGTCCGTCCAAAACTGGCACCCGGAGCTCAGTACAGAAAGTCTGGAGATTTAGTGTAGACTCTCTGTAACCCCTCCTAACTGGATAGCGAGGTCTGCTAGCTATGTTGTTATCAGCGTTGACCTCCCAAAGTATTGCGTGGTGATCGCTCGCAGTGTATACGTCACGTCCACTTGGAGGTGTTGAACAGGGAGGGACTTACAAACGTGAGATCGACAATGGAACCAATGCCGCCTCTTGTGAAGGTATGACCAGAGCCTGAGTTCAAAAGCACCACGTCCAGGACTGCAAAGGCCTCCAAGAGGGTACGCCCCTTAGCGTTGGTCAACGGGGAACCCCAGTCTGTAGCCCATGCGTTGAAATCTCCAGCAATAATAACCGGGCGCCGGTCTCTTGCGTCGCCTACCAATTCATCAAGAGCTTCTCCAAATTCGATGGTGCTGAAACTAGGTGGAATATAACAGCTGTATAACCAGTACTCACCTACCTTTGCCCTGGCAAAGCATCTAAAGGATCTTTTAGAGGTCAGCGCTCTCCGGGATGCACTGCAGACGTATATGGCTGGCTTCAGGTCTACATCGCTGCACCACGCCTCGTCGTTGCCACACCTATAGGGCTCGCTTAGGATGGCCACATCAACTTCTTTCTCACGAATCGTCTGAAATAGCAGGTCTTGAGCTGACGCACAATGATTAAGGTTTAGTTGCAATATCCTAATCATTGTGGTTTTTTCCTAGAACTCCCTTCACGAAGCGCAGGGCAGTCTCGGCTACCAGCAAATTGGCCGGTCTCTTTGAGTTGTCTCTCGACACAGACGAAGCACCTTGGCTTGCGAGTGCAATCCCTTATGAGGTGCCCTTCTCCTCCGCATCTCAAGCAACATTTGCTTCTGTCCACCGTGCTTTTACATGCACTAGCTATGCGTCCCACATCAAGGCATCTGCGAGTCTGCTGCCGTTCCCGGATTCTACAACGTGTCCAACCTATCTTGATCCTGCCAGCTTTAACGAGCATTGCTGCAGTTCTCGAAGGCAGACTAAGAATCGCCGCTTGTGTTCCACCATAAGCTGGGCGAAGGCTTTTAATATTCTCTTTTGCTATCTCAATCTTGAACTGCTCTTTGCATGCAGCTACGATATCGTCAATATCCGTGGTCTCATCAATATCAAGAACAACTAGTTGATCCTCTTGCGTTAGCGAGCGTATGCTTGCGCTTTCACCGAATGCAGATCCAACAGCTTCCCTAAATTGCTGCAGGTTTTCCTTCATGTGACCGTCCAACTCCAGCAGAACGTTTCCATTCTGGGTCTTGCGAATTCTATTTACATTATCACTAACCCCTTTCACTTCATTATTGCGAGTCATCAACCGTACAATTTCACTGTAGGTCTGACCGTCCTTCGCCTCAATAACTAGCGCAACCGGACGAATTCTCCTCTTGATCCCTCTGCTGCGCTTTTTCTTAGGTTTTATTTTCTTATTAACCGATTTCCAATCGGCTTCAGCTCCATGTACCATTACAGTGTCTTGAATTCCCATATCTTCGTGGGGGTCGCAGTCCTCCGGTTTGCTTAGTTCCGGAGTCTTGACATTTCCCATAGGGTGGCGGGCATCGATCGCCCTTGCTCTTTTTGACGGTGTTGACCTCTGTTTCGCCTTTGGCTCTCTGCTTCTCTTTTGCGCACCATTATTTTCCAGAATAAGCGGATTAACTGCTGCCGGGGCCGGCTCCGTCTGTGTATCCGCGTTGGCCACTTGTTTCTGAGAGGCGCACAGCTTCATTACCTCTCTTTGTAGTGTCGAAAGGCTTATTATTTTTTCTCGCATAGCCTGGTTGATGTGTCTCTTCTCTTTGTCATTGAAAATAATGACAAGATCATCGATCCGAGTCCTCATTTCCTCCAGTACTGCTTTAAGTCTTTGGAACCTTTGGATTGACCTCCTCTTCTGTTACTGACTTCTGAGCGCTAATGGGGGATGTTATCCCCGATTCCTCAGTAGTTCGCTTCATCTGCGCAGTCAGTTTGGGCGACCTTAGAATTTTTGTGCTCGCTCTAAAGACATCTTCTGCACTCATGATTGTGTATGTGTGCGAGAGCACGAATGTATTTGTGGTGTCTGTCGTACCGTCCGTATCTTTCTGCCCTTGTCCTTCTGCCTGTATGCGTATGTGAGTGTATGCGCTACAGTGGCTTTTTACTTATGCTGCATAAATTTGATTTACACTGCAACACCTGATCGTGTATACACCCCTTCGATCGAGTAACGAAAAACTGATTACTCGTACAAAGGACCACCACTATCCAGCAATTGAGTGTTTATTGCAATTGGACAGAATTTTCAATATTTTCACAATATTTCAACGAGAAAAAAGATAAAAATATATAAAAATGCTTGCCTTGGGTCAGCAACAATGCCCTCATGTACCTTCAGTTCCAGCAGGTACGTATCACACTTCCTTGCACTTTATTTATATTCACAAAACTCACAATCTGATTAATTCCAGAGCTCGCGCCAAAAACACACAACATGTTTCAACATGTTAGACTCGTGCCCCGTGCATCGGTGGTTCAGTGGTAGAATGCTCGCCTGCCCACAGCATTTGTGTGAACAGTGGCGTGGGTACGTAGATAATTTGAAATCGGTTGAAGAAATTAAAGTACCGAGATGGAGATTGCAAGTGCATATTTTCGAGTGCAGTATTAGAACGGTAGGTGTTTTACGCATCTACTCACTGCTCGAAGTCGAGTTACACCCGTTGTATACAACCGCATTGGGAAGATTCTACAACATAGTACGCCTGCACAATAGCGACATGTCCGAAGTCACGACAATCCAGCGGACTGTGCATCGCGTGGTCTCACGCCGGACTAATTGGCAGCTCATGATCTTTGGTGGTGTGGTCCTTCTTGGCTCAAACAAGCTGAAGACCGATGGCCAAACTAGGAAATCGTCATCCCGGACGAAAGTCTCACTGCGGCTGAGAAAAAGGCCGAAATTCTCAAAGTTCACGTTGTCACATCCACCGAATTATTCCTGTTAAAATATTCCTCTTATAATAAGCTGTTTTTTGTGGTGGCGTACATCGTGCGGTTTGTAAACAACGCCCGGGCAGTCGGAACGACCGGCGATCTGAACCCATTCTCGTAGAAGAATTGCGTGAAGCGTTAGTACATGTGCATATGATATAACAGGAAGTTTTCGGATGGGAAATCGATCGCTTGCAGAAGAACAAGGACTTACCTAACTCTAATAAATTGAGTCAATTCGCACCGTTTTAAAATAAGCGAAGGGTTCTGAGGATTCGTGGCCGACTCAGGAATGCTCTCCATCTCACTGAGAACCAACGTACTAAGATCATACTTCCAAAGCGTCATCATTTCACAGAATTGGTCGTTCGGTAAGCGCATCTCAACACGCTGCATGGAGGGGTACAATTAACGCCTATTTTGGATTCAAAGCGGGAAGCAATCTGTAAAAGAAATACTGCGGCAATGTGTTCACTGCTTCAAACATCGTCCACAACCATCCTGTCAACTGATGGCAGACTTGCCGTTGCATCGAGTTAATCCACCGACACGGCCATTTGAAGCCTTTGAGTTAATGGCTTCACGGTTTCGTGGTCATCACAAATATAAGGCTTACATTGCAGTGTTCATTTGCTTGGCAACTAAGGCAATACACCTCGAATTGGTTACGGGGTTAACAACGCAACATTTTTTATGGGCATTAGAACGGTTTGTCGGACGTAGAGGAGTTTGCGAACACATAGTGATTGTGGAACGAATTTCGTAGGTGCGGACAAATCTTTAAGATTGTGGCAGCGGTCTTTCAAACAAGAAGTGCCATGCAAGATAGTTCCTGACACGCGGAACATTCAGTGGCATTTCAATCCCCCACATAGTCCCAATTTCGGCGGATTGTGGGAAGCTAATGTGAAGTCGGTTAAAAGATATCTGTATCGAACATTTCAGGGCATACCGTTAACTTATGAGCATTTGTCAACTATTCCTGTTTGAATTCTAGGGCATTATGCCCGCTAACTGCTGATCCGGACGACCTTGGGGTGTTTACACCTGCCTACTTTCTGGTTGGAGAAGCTAGAACAACGTCACCAGGACCTACAATACTGGATAAGTCATTAAATGTACAATTTCTGGAAGGTCAAAAGATTTTGCGACAATTTTGGAAGCGGTGGAGTGCAGATTGGCTAGCGCATTTACAGTCGCGCCTTAATGGGCGAAAGGAAGTACCGAACTTGCAAATAGTTGATATTGTCATAATCAAGGATGATCGCGTTCCACCGAGCGAATGGAAACTCGGAAGAATTGTGGAACTTCATCCTGAATTGGATGCGCTGGTACGGGTTGCTACAATTAAAACCTCTGCCTGGATCTACAAGCGTTCCGTATCAAATTTTTTTTGGCTTCCTATACAAAATTACAGTGGACCTGAAACGAATTTAACCATTTAAACAATTTCTCACTCGTACATGTACATACCATAACAAACACTTCTTTCGTTTCAGCAGATCAAGCACGATCACATGTTTTGGTTTTTAATACTGGTCCCAGCATTGGCGGCATGTACGGGCGTTATCGGAACTACAATGTGGTTCGCAATGTTCGTTCGTCAACACTGTATTACCGATAACGCATGGATATTCTCACCTCTAACGTCAGCTGTTGGGCATGGAAGAAGAAGAACAATAACAAGAAAAGGCAAAGGTGAATGACACTTTTGGTCTGGATCATTGGAAACTTTGTGTTTTTGGGGACCGTTGGATGTGGAGAGACGACATCCATGTTGAAACCAACGGACTCAAGGAAAAGGAAACCATCTTGGCTGATGACTACTCACTTGGAAAAAACCCCTGAGTGAGCAACAACGGGTTACTAATTACCGATCGCAAAACCTTATTATACGAGGGTGGGTCAATAAGTCCTTAGAAATCCAACAGAAAATTGACTTTAGATCTGTTATTCAACATTTTCATATAAAAGGCTTAACAGCAAAGGAAATAAAAAATGGGTTGTATTTAGTTCACGACACATCTGCTCCTTTACTTGCAACTATTTATAACTGGTTAAATGAATTTAAACGTGGTCGTATATCAACAAAGGATGAACCACGCTCAGGACGCCTTGTAGAGGTGACTACGCCAGAAATGATCAATAAAGTCCATGATATGGTGTTAAGTGATCGAAGATTTAAGTTGGATGAGATAGTTGAGGTTACAGGTATATCAAAAGGTAGCGTCATTTCTATTTTACATGAAAAATTGTGTATGCAAAAGATTTTGGCAAAATGGGTGCCGCGTTTGCTCACAGTCGACAATAAACGCAATAGGATGGTTGCCTCTAAAGCTCTGTTGTCGCTCATGCAACGTAATCCGAATGTGTTTTGTCGTCGGTTTGTGACTGCAGATGAAATATGGATTATCCACTACACTCCCGAAACGAAAGCACAATCAAAACAGTAGATTTTGAAAGGCGAACCATGTCCAAAGAAGGCGAAAACCGTAAAATGAGCTGGTAAGGTTACGGCTACTGTTTTTTGGGATGCACGTGGAATTATTTTCGTTGACTATTTGGAAAAAGGAAAAACAATAACAGGGGAGTATTATGCATCTTTATTGGACCAGCTAAGAGCAAAAAAAATGAAAAAAAAAACGGCCTCATTTAAACAAAAAAATAAATCCTCTTTCATCAGGACAATGCCCGCGTTCACACATGTTTACGATCAATGGCTAAAATTGAAGAATTAAAGTTCGAATTGGTCGACCACCCACCGTATTCGCCAGATTTAGCTCCCAGTGAATTTTTCTTATTCACAAACCTGAAAAAATGGCTCAGTGGAAAAGGTTTTTTTTTTCAAATGAAGAAGTCGAACAAACAAATGCTTATTTTGAGGACCTTCCAAAATCTTATTTTTCTGACGGGTTAAAAAAATTAGAGAAACGTCTAACTAAGTGTATAGAGCTCCAAGGAGATTCTGTTGAAAAATAAAAAAATATTTACCAAAAAAAAATTGTTTTAATGCTTTTTTCTATGGACTTATTGACCCATCCTCGTACTATTGTTATTTGCTAAACAAAACTTCTATTAATAAATTTATTTAAACAAAACTTTCTGCTAGTAATTGTGTTATTGTGTCTTGTACTAGTAACGCCCCAGAGCCAACCATTGGCTCATCTTTGACTTCATTTTTGTCACAACACCTTGAATAGTCACTTCAACGTTCGCTGAAGACACAGCTATAATCAGTCAAAATCGATGCTCAGTTAAAGCTGCATCAGACCTTGATAATCATCTTAAAATAATTATTATAATTCAAGAGTGCCTATCTAACTGGAGGATAGTAGTTAATGAGCAAAAATGTAAGCATGTCACATTTACACTAAACCGTAAGACTTGCATTCCTTTATCATTAAATGGAGCTATAATTCCTCAAACCGTGGAAGTAACCTATCTTGGTGTTCACCTAGATAGGCGTCTCACTTGACGAAAGCACATTGAATCAAACAAAATGTAGATGAAGCTTAGAGCACAAATTCTCCACAGGCTAATGCACGCAAGATTTGATTGAATACAAGGTTCTTCTGTATACCTCCATGATTAAACCAATTTGGAAATACGGTTCAGAATTATGGGGCACTGCAAGAGTGTGAGTAATGTTGAGGTTACACAAAGAGCTCAATCCGAAATCCTTAGATCAATAACAGGCGCCCCTTGGTACATCAAAAATGTAGACAACCACCAAGAAGCGGAAACACAACTATGAGAATAAACTTGTACAGCATATTAATCCACGAGGCAGATAAAGCTTTAAAAAAAAAAGAAAGTAATGTGCCTCACCTATATAAGCACACTATTGAAGTTAAACTGCTGCACAAAATGTTAGGACTCAAGTTTTTGTTTTTAGTTTTATAATAATTACTAGAGTTGTGTTCTATAATATTATTCATTTATGTCATTTTAGCATATTATTATTAAGAATTTAAATAATTGGGTTAAATAACGGTTATATGACATATAACAGCAAAGTCTCAGCGACATACACACAAATTAATATGCGAGATCGGCGTCGTGTAGGGCACACTCAAATTAAAAGCATAAATGAAATTCCCTCATTCCATGAGCACACATGATTAAAGAGAAGGGCGAAAATGCAACTGTAGTAATTGCGGGTATGTTGTTGTTGATAAGTTGTGCACAAAACCAAACAACAGTAACGACCCGCACTTCCCTTCTCGACAAACGCAAATTGAGAGAGAGAGCTCTGTTGTGTATTCACTCGCAACAACAAGAACGACGACACACACGAAGAGAGAGAAAAGCATCTTCGACTAGTAATTGGTTTTTCGGTCACTTGTTCGTACGCTCTTCGTAAAAATACACATCAGTACAGCATTTTTTATATCTCTCTTACTCATGCATAAACATACATCTCTACGCTGCAGACGAAGAACGCAATGCGCAATGTGTGGCAATTTCAGTTTATAAAGTACAATAGTTATTGTTTGAGATCTATAATAAGAAACACACATATCGTTATTGTTTTTTTTATTTTATTTTTAGGATACGACCCCAAAATTCAAGAGAAATAATTGATTTGTGTCGAGTATGTACAACAGTATCCCAAGGAGAATCACAAATAATTTTGGGATCAGATAAAGCATTCACTTTCGACTACGTATATGATATTAAGTCGAGTCAGGTAATGTTTATAAATTCAAGCAACTATTTGAAAATTTACTATGAAATAGATAATTAATATTATAATATTTTATATTAGTGTGATATCTACTTTGAATGTGTCCAACGCCTTGTAGAAGGCGCATTGCGGGGCTATAACGCTACAGTGCTGGCCTATGGGCAAACGGGTTCCGGTAAAACTTACACTATGGGCACCGGTTTCGATTGTTTTATTGAAGACCAACAACTTGGAATCATACCTCGAGCTGTTCGACATCTATTTGCTGAAATAAGCTCTATTCAAATGATGAATAGTAATAAAGATCTACCAGAAACGAAATCCTTACAAAACAATGAAAAATTCTTCGTAGCAGTTCAGTTTATTGAATTGCACAACGAGGAAATTATTGATTTATTGGATCCTTATGACAAGGGTACCACTTACAAAATTCACGAAAACTGTAATGGTGAAATTTCAGTAACAGGAGTAGAAACTAAGCCTATATATGGACCTCAAGACGCATTAAAGTATGAATACAAGAAAGAATTATTTATAATATACTATTTTTCAGAATTATTATTTATTATTATTATTACATAAAGCTAGGAATCTACACGTCCACGATTTGATCAAATCGTGAGAGAAAAGAGAGTGCTGAAGTGATTTGATGTGAGGATGGCGCTGATTTGACGTTGGATCAAATGTTTGAGTCAAATCAAAACGTTTGGTTTTTCTTCAAATCTGTTCTGCTCTCATGATTTGACAGAAGTGGATGAGTGGATGACGAAAGTTGAGAGTTCTGGTTTTGCGTCCAGAGTGTGCTCTGGTGTGTTCTGGTGAGCTCTGAACAGCTGTGTTTTGTTTTGGTTATACACACACGTGCAACTTTTCGCCGACATTAGCAAAATCCCATGACCAAAAAAGGCAGTAAGTAAGCAGCGCTGCTTTAGAGTGACGAGCCTTAAAAGTGGGTTCAAGTTGGGTTCATCGAGAACACAATCAGAACCCAGAGTTCTGACTGCTACAACAAGTCCTTAATTTGGTCATCATCCCTGTTGTTGTTGTCGTCAGAACACAGAGTTCTGCTTGTGTTCTCAGAACCCAACTTTTTACTCACTGTAGAGTAAAAAAAACCCCCATTCTTGGGGTTGTAAATCATTCCGTAATCAAGTTTGCATTTGGTAGTAGACACGATGTTTGTTCAGTCTTGTTGACTTGATAAATTGCGTATATAGAAAATTGTCAATATTGAGTTCTGATTTCGGAGCAGTACACATTGCTAAAAAGACACGAACTCCATTTTCAAACAATGAGTCAGGAGGGCAATTTTCTTGCTGAAACAACTGAGCTAAATGATCCAAATTGGGATGTTTCTCAAACATTTTAATAATTGCCAGTTTTCCTTTTTTAAAAAGTGCCGATGTTGTGTCACATCCACTGAAGGCGTGCAAAACTAAAATTTGCTGGTGTGTTGGAGTATTGAGTACGTCCTATTAAAATAACTAACAGATCAATATCTTCTCCTACGATGACAGCAGTCTTTTGATGATCCGATTCTGCAATGGCTGTTTCGACGATAAGAACATCAGCATCATATCTGGCTTGTTTTGTAGGTATATTGACAGTTTCTAATTTTTCAATAAGCTTTTCAATATATTTTTTTTTGTTAAATATGTTCGATAAACCATTCAACAAGTGTACTCAGTTTCATCTCTTTTTACTCTTGAATCTCTAGCGTCACGTGTTGTTCCATTGAGTCTAAAGAAATATCACAAAACTTCTCAATTTCCTCACAAATAGTTGTATGCATACATAGCATATATCCATTTACATAAAACTGACTTTGGGAATGTTTTGCTAATAATATAAGGAATATCTAGTATTTTTTTCATAATTCTTTATTCAGCCGTTTGCCTCCTACATACCAACATGTGTAAAAGTAACGACTATTTACTAATTTCGCTTCCCACTGTTCGCGCTGTATCTCAATAACGGTTAACTGTATAATAAAATGACTTTTATGCTCTACAACTTTTGTTTTGACATTAATTGTCATTAAAAGGATAAGAAACAAGATATTTGCAAAAAACTGATTTTGGTGACCTTTGACCTTGAATATCTTGACTGGTGCACACCACACAGATCTAGACTTTTGAGGTCATGTATAGAATGCCAAAACAAACATGTGTACCAATTTTCAACTTATTTGGTTTCATTCCGCAGAAAAATCCTTATTTGACTGGGCTAGATGTATTCTTCTATTTTCACATAAAGGAACTCTGGGACGTATGTAATATGCAATTTACACCAAAGCACATCAACATCAACATTGATGTGCCAACTGATACGTATTAGATTCGACAACAACCATAAGGAAAATGATGTCATTCAGGGGTTGTTGTTGTAGAATGTGATGGGGACCAATAGTCGCATCAAGAACTGATGTGCCTTGAGATGAAAATTAATAATGGTCACTCTAGACATTTTCTGACAGTGTCGCCAAGTTTTTCCTAGTGCTTCCAAGTTTTTTTTGTGTTTTTCCGCCTAAACAGCAGCTGATGGCTCAAACCATTGTTAAGTTAACCATGAATTGTCAATTTTTTTAAAAGAGTTTCATAAAATAAGTATCAGGAATGAAAAAGGGAATTGCAAGAACTATTTGCATATGTTGCAAAATGTTCTAAATCATGTATTTTTCACAAATTTTTATTTTTTATTTAACCAACGTGCGCTTAAGTTCCACGTGTGTGTATAACCAATAGAAAAAACAGCTGTTGGTGATGGTGTGAACGAAAAACCCCATGAACGTGATGTACTTTGGTGTAAATTGCATATAAATTTTAAATTATCTAATAAAATTCATATGCCAGGATTCAAAAATAAATCACCGTATATAAATTATTGCATTGTATAAATGCGAAAATATATTTTATATTTCTATTCTATAGATATCTTCAACAAGGTGCGTTAGCGCGGACTACAGCATCTACTAAAATGAATGACGAATCTTCTCGTTCACACGCCATTTTTACATTATTAATTAGGCACCAACGCGCTCTATCATCTGAGAACAATTGCATTGACGACTTTGAAACTCTTACTTCAAAATTCCATTTTGTCGATTTGGCAGGATCAGAGAGACTAAAACGTACTCTTGCTACAGGAGAACGGGCACGGGAAGGTATTTCTATTAATTGCGGGCTTTTAGCACTTGGAAATTGTATCTCAGCGTTGGGCGAAAAATCAAAGAGGGCAACACACATCCCATATCGTAACTCAAAGATAACAAGATTATTACAAGATTCTCTCGGTGGAAATAGTCAAACACTGATGATTGCTTGTGTATCTCCTTGTGATCGAGATTTTATGGAAACTTTAAATACTCTTAAATACGCTAATAGAGCTAAAAATATTAAAAACAAGGTCCAAATAAATCAAGATCGAAATTCGCGAATAATATCCCAACTTAGACAAGAGATATGTGCTCTACAATTGGAAGTTCTAGAATACAAACAAGTATGTAAATATCCAAATCCTTACTTGTAAACTCTTACCTTTTCGTTATATTATATTGTACGTACTTTACTAATTTTTTAAGGGAAAAAGATTCATAGACACCGAAGGGAATACATCATTGTCAGACACATTCCATGAGAATTCTATGTTGATTGCTGAAAATAAACAATTGCTCCAACGCATTAAATCAATGCAAGAAACTATAAATGTGCTATCTGAAAAAAATGCGCAATTAAAGCTAGAAAAAGAAGTTCACGGCTGGAAAATGACAAAAACTGATGAGTTGCCTGTTACTAATATTATGGAAAACTACTTATTTGAAATTGAGAAACTACGTGCTAAGCTAATTGAATCTGAGGGAAAGTACCAACAATTAAAAAAAACAAGTTATGCAAAAAATGCTCATTCCTTTAAATATAAAACTACATGCGAAAGTAAGTATTTAATGAATAACTTACTCAATAAAATTGTTTTTGAAAACTTGATTGCTTGTAGATGCTGAAGATGTAATTAACTTGGCTAAAGAAGATGTAAGAAAAGATCGGGAAATTTTAATGTCCCGGTCTTTATTGGGGTTACCAAGAGAAAGTGGTGCGTCAAATAATTCAATTATTGATATAGAAAACAGCGAAACTGATTCGGATGAAATAGGTAAGTTGTATTTTATTTTGCACTCATTCGTTAAAAGCGAAATTCTTCAAATTATGTAAATTATTTATGTCTTGTCGAGAAAACTCAGAAACATGTCAAATTTTATTGACAGCTAGTAGCTTTATTGTAGTTGCTATCATTTAAATGGCATAAAGCGTTTGTATCTTTCCACTGAAAACTGAGACAAACGTAGTCTTCTTACAATAGGCGTAGAAGGCAAAACACTACTAAAGAACTAAAAGTTAAAAATTCAATATTTTTCTTAAAATATTTAATAGCGAAGGAGTTCATTAATGAAAACAAAAAAATAATACATTCAACTTGAGGCTCGAACCTGCGTTGTGCGGGCCGTGAAACCGCACAAGCACTATGAAACGATTCCGCTGAAACCAAACAGTAATTTAACGTAGCATAACTTAAATGGTACATGCTATCAGAAAACCGATTACATTTTCGTGATCACCAGGTCCAATTTAATAATAACTAGCGTACCCGGCGTGCTTTGCTACGATCCCGACGTGATGTTAGTGCGTGATGTTGTTCTCTTTTAACTTTTGAAAAGTCAGTCGAATGATTTATTAATATTGACATCTTTCTATACACCCGTCATTCTCAACTCCCTCTACCACATGCAATTTAAAGTATATCCATGTCGTTAATAGCCGACAGTTTGAGAAGCGGTACAGCAGTCGACGGTTTACTCAAAAAAATCGGGACAGGTAGTATCGCTACATTACCGTAATTGTTTTTGCGTGAAAAAATTGTTGGTTATGTATCACGAGATTACACGCAGTTTCTTTTTGGGTATATCAAAATTTTAAATAAGAAGAAAAAGAGATTCGCCCTTTGTGAGTAACTTGTGCAGTCTATATAATTTTATAGTCTTCGTATAAACATCATTTAGGGTCTTCATGAATGCAAATAAATCGCACAAACGCACAGATGTATAACAATTGACATTTTGTATAACAGTTGCTCCACATTAAAAAAAAGTGTATGCGTTCGTATAAAGTTGTGCGACGATTGATGCTCACTAATCGAATAAAAGTAAGCGTTGCCAATGGAGATATATATACATATATACTTTTATATTGCATTTTACCATCGTAGTTGACAGAAATGTTAAATGTCAAATTATTTACTGAAATTTCTGCAATTGATTCAATAACTTTTCTTTTTCCGTTTTTTTCGTCATTGTTCATTAAATGTTTACATTCAACATTCACTTGTGTACACAAGAACAGCTGTTTTTAAATTTTTGCTATTTGTGCAGTTCACAAAAAAACGTTATATACATTTTAACATTTAATTAATTCATTAATAGTTAATGAAATTGATAACAATTTATTATTATATAAATTAAAATGTTTCATTTTTGTGTTAAAACATATATTCAATTGAGTTTTAAACTTAAAATGCTTAATTTTGAATTAAATGCACATTTATTTGAATTTTTCACTTTGTTTAATTTAAATAAGAAAAGATAAGATAACTAAGCTAATAGGTTTATTTTACCGTATGACAATCTATTATTTATTAAGGCTTAGTTACCATAAGACTATTAATATTTGATTATTAGATTATTATATTTTTAATTTATTGCATTAAGCCCGATCTATTGAGTTCAAGCATTAAGCTTGCGTCCACAATTTGCGAGACTATCTCTTCAAGTGACTAATGATCTTCTGCTTGACAAAACAAGGAGCCTGTCAGCCAAGCAAACATAAATGTCAAAGTCGACGCTTACTTTGCCAATGCTGCGCAACTGTTTATAAATTTTACCGCTCCTAAATGAGCAGACGCAAATGTCAAATCAAGATCGATTTTTATGCTGCTGAGTGGTAAAATTTAATCACACAATAACATATACTGTGGAACTCCTCTATAACGAACTCCCCAATAGCGAATACTTCTCTATAACGAAGTAAGTTTGAAGCATTTTTTTCAATTTTTCCATATATTTTAACCTCTCTGTAACGAACTCCTCTATAGCGAATTACCTCTCTATAAGAACGATTTTCAAGCACGCAAAATATTTTTTCATATAAAACAACTCCTCTGTAACGAATTTATTTAAACGCAACGTATGAATGTATGTCTTTTTTGTTTTAAAATGCAAACGTAAAAACAAAATGTATACAAAATTCTTCTGTACATCAAAATCGTTAGACAAAGTAACAGTTAATTTAGTGCATTTGCTTTTACTCTTGCTTAAACTATGAAAAATTCTATATATTAATATATGAAGTAAATTAATTGAGTTTTGTAAAATGAGATTTTTATTTGTTTTCATCACAGACGAAGGAGTTTTTCATAGGGAATGCAAATGTTAATTTCATATTAACGAGACCGTGTCAGACTCAATTGCTCCTGTTTTCCATTTTCCCGTCTTTCTTTGAAGATTAATACTTATGTGTACTTCAATTAATAATATTGGCTTTTGTGGAGTTTGTAGAAAATTCATGGATTCTTGAGATAGTCTGTATCTCATATATGGTATGATATAGTACTTATATTCAAATGTCTCATCGCATTTTATGTACTTGCAAACAATATGTTACAGATGTAAGACATAAGGATCAGCCACACTTAGTGCAAAAATATTGAACCACTGAACTGAACCACACCGATTTGTGAAGTGGTTGCAACCCTGGTTTTTAACCATATGCCTTAAATAATACAAAAATCAAGTTTAAAAGGTATTTTATGTATTTAACTCAGAACGTACTACTGCAAAGATAGAGACGGCAATCTACTCACAGAAAAAGGAGACATTCTAACCAGATGGGTAGAACACTTCGACAAAACTATAAATAATTCGTCTTTGCAACAGGAAATAATAGATTAGATCTTAGCAGACAATAACGACGAAGAAAGAGTTGAGACTCCAACATATGAAGAGTTCAAGACGGCAGTTGAAGATCTAAAGAATAATAAGGCAACATGCACTGACGAAGTTCCGGCAGAAGTAATAGAAAACATGGGTGACGCAAATTTGAGAGAAATTTATAAATTAATGATAAAAATATGGGACGACGAAGTACTACCAGAGAATTTCGACTAGGAGTCATATGTCCGATCCATAAAAAAGGCTTTAAATTGTCATGTGAGAACTATCGCCCGATCACCCTGTTAAACACAATATATAAAGTCTTCTCTAGTTTACTACGCAATAAACTCCAATCATTTGCAGACAAGATAGTAGGTGACTACCAAGCTGGATTTAGAGCTGGCAAATCAACGATCGACCAAATCTTCATTGTCAAACAGATCTTAGAGAAAACTCAAGAAAACAATGTCACGACATTGCACCTTTTTATTGACTTTAAAACAGCGTAAGAGAGAATCAGGAGAGATGGACTAATTGCGGCAATGAAAGAATTTTCTATCCTAACGAAGCTAATAAGACTAACAAAATCTACCATAACAAAAGTAAGAAATGTTGTGAGAGTTAGGAATGAAAACTCCCATGAGTTCGAAACTCACTTTGGTGTCCGTCAAGGAGATGGCCTCTCTTGCCTCCTTTTTAACCTGGCACTTGAAAAAGAGACTCAGAGACTCCAAAGTAAACGTCAAAGGCACCATCTTTTACAAATCGGTGCAATTATTAGCATATGCAAACGACATAGACATCGTACAGCATCGAAGAGAATGCGAGAAAAATGAGCCATATACTTGGCCAAAATGTTACCTTCAGGGAATACAACTTTGAAGTAGTTGCAGACTTCACGTACCTGGGCGTAAATATAAACAACGAGAACAAAAATGTAGAAATAGATCAACGACTTCTTGCTGCAAATAGATAGTACTTCCGCCTAAATAAGTTCCTGAGAAGCAAGAAGCTTGACAGTAATACAAAAGTGTCTATATACCAAACGTTGATTGCACCAGTTTTAATGTACGCCAGTGAAACATGGACATTGTCTATGGCAGATGAAAATAAAATGAGTATCTATGAAAGAAAAGTTCTTCGAACCATTTTTGGAGGCGTACGTGAAAATGAAATGAAACCACGAGCTTGAAAGACTACACAAAGGGACCAATATAATAACGCAGATAAAAGTGAATAGATTAAGATAGGCCGGGCACTTAATAAGAGCAGACCACACCTATCCTCCGGAAAAAATTCTATTTTGCAAATGCCGAGAAAACAGATCAAGAAAACTAAGATGGATTGATGGAGTCGACCAAGATGCGCAAGATCTTGGTATTCGGTCTTGGAGAGCAAAGGCATGAGACAGATCAAGCTGGAGACTCACGCTGAAGCAGGCGAAGACTCGAGTACACATCAGCTGTTCCTGTCGCACATATGATCATCACAGGGTGACTCAGTTGGATCAAGGTGACCAGAATATACTTCCTTATTGTATTTCAACGGATTTTTAAAATTATAATATCAAAATATTGATGTCAATGATAATTGACGGCAAAGCGATTCTAAATTAAGAAAGTTAATTTAAAATTAAATATGAGTATTCAAAAAACTCCACCAACAACACGCAGCCAATCTCAATTGGGAAACTTAAACTCTAATGTAATGCTTTCATGGAGCCAACAATGCTCAACTCCGAATCTTATCTCTTTACAAAGCCCGATTACAAAAACAACACAAACAAGTACAACTACAACAACAACTACTAACTCCGCTATAACGAGTACCGCAAGCTTTTCATTAGGTACTATGGCAAGTACGACTTGGAGCGCCGAATCTGCGATCTCTCACCCCTTAAGCATATCGTCTAACCTAGCTTCAAATGATACTCCTATCGAAACTCCGCCAAATTCTGAGGCAAATGCATTAAAAAGTGGTAAGCGACTGATAGAGGAAACTCCTAAAATCAAACAGGCACACAGTGGTTCAGAATAAGCATTTAACGCGAATAAATTATGATATTTCACATCCTTAGAAAAAAGAAAAACATATTATTTGCAATCAGGGATATCCAATCTTTATTATAGCGCTTAAAATTTTCAGTTTCGACTGATATTGTGGTAGTATTGCAACTTTAAAGTTATCGAACTACCAACTCGTGCTTATAAGTCAAAAGAAAGAGCTACAATCTTTGGAGGATTTTATTAATTTACTTAGTGTTCATTTATATGTATTATTTATAACTGATTTCTATGCACAATATATATCACGTTTACGAGAGAAAACGGTAAGTACGCGTTATTTATATTATATAGAATTTCGTTTTAAGTGTATACCTTTTTTTCACATAAATCATAAATATATCAAGACGTATAAAAAATCGCAGGTAACTGCATGCTTTACTTACTACTGTAATAAATAGCTGGTATATTCATAATTAAAAATTAAAAAAAAAATAGATCCCCGCGGTACCCCTAGTGTTTTAAATTAATTTTTTCATACAAGATGCCAAATGTGACGTACATGGAGTTATTCGAAGAATGGTTCAAATTAAAACATTTAACAAGAGATGAATGTGTTAAATCGCTGGGATTGCATATTTATAACACTGAACACATAATAATCGAAGATACATACATTCAATTCAAAAATTTGTGAAAAATATTGAATGTCGCTGGAAAAAACCAAACAATTACAGGACGAGATTTGTGCAAGCAAATAAGACATGGCTCAACACAACTATGATTCTTTCTGATAGTGACACTGAAAATACACAACCTGGATCCTCAAAAGTTGGCAGGCCATTAATAAGTTACAACGAATCTGGTACTAGAAGTCAGTAAACAAATCCAAGACTTAGTTGGCAATTATTCATTGGAACAACTCTCACACGCCACGCAGTCTGCTTTATGGAAAAGTGGTAAGAGAAATGCCTCTCATTTAGTAAGAGATTCTATAAAACAAAGTTCAGAATGTGTTAAAAATAAAAAAATTAGCAAAGAATCAGAGAAAGGCGTTGTCTTACCAATGTCTGCATCTGAAGCATAAGCGCTTATAATCAATACTAAGTCGAGTAAATCCACTTATTTATCGTATAGACTAGCAGCAAAAAATTGTAATGCTAATATCCGTCTTGGCATAAGATATTGTCAGCTAAAAAAAATTGTTACCCTGATGAAGGCAGCATTAAAGTATCAAATATAAGTGTAGAGATAAAATTGCAAGCTTTGCTAAATTTAACAATAAGTCGGCTCTGCGAACTTCAAGAAAAAGTATTGATGGCCTCAACTAGCAATGCATTTACTTTGATTTGTAAATGGGGCATAGACGGTAGCTCTGGCCAAAGTAACTATAGACAACATAGTATTTCAGAAGGACAAGACTCTTCTGTATTAATTATATCACTAGTGCCTTTACAACTGCGTAGCAGACAAGATGACACTCACATCATATGGCAAAATCGAGTACCATGGTTTTGCAGAGCCATTAAATTTATTTTTGCGAAAGAAACTCCGGAGCTCACTATATCAGAGGTCAATAATGTAAATCAACAAATAGCTGAGTTAAAAAGTTTTCAATATCAGAATAAAAGTATCGACTTTCATCTTGTGCTAACAATGATTGATGGAAAAGTTTGTCACACATTGACGGAAACAAAATCTACACAAAGCTGTTACATTTGCTCTGCTAAGCCTACAGAAATAAACATTTGCAATACGTAACAAAAAAAATTACTTAAGCTTGAAAATCAAAACTTTGGATTGTCTTCCTTACATTCGTGGATCAGGTTTCTTGAATGTTGCTTGCACATATCATACAGAATACAGATAAAAACCTGGCAGGTTAGAGTTGAAAATAAAAAGTTAGTAGCATCAAGGAAATCTGAAATCATTGATAAATTGAGACAAGAACTTGGAATTATTGTTGATCAGCCAAAACCTGGATATGGATCAACAAATACAGGAAATACCGCAAGAATTTTTTTTAAAAATTATAAAATTTCATCGCAAGTAACAGGATTAAACGAGAATCTAATTTATCGGTTCTACATTATTTTGCAAACTATCTCATCTGAATTCGAAATAGATGCCCAAAAATTTCATGAGTATTCCATGGAAACAGCGAATAAATACGTGACATTATATCCGTGGTATAATATGCCAACCAGTGTACACAAAGTACTAATGCACGGATCCGAAGTTATTAAGCAAGCAATTCTTCCTATTGGCCAGTTAGGAGAAGAAGCACAAGAAGCAAAAAACAAAGATTTTAAGTTTATAAGAGAACACAGAGGTAGAAAAGATAAAGTAGAACATACTAACATGGATCTTTTTTATTACTTTTTACTATCATCAGATCCGATAATATCTTCATTAAGTCTACAGTGAATTTCTAATAAAAAGCAAAAACTAGAACCAGAGGCAATTAATCTGCTTCAAGCGCCACATGTCGATTTAAATGTAAGCGAAGAATAATATCAACAAATTGTCCACATTTGTTATAAATATTATTTTTAAAACGTTAAACAAAGCTTTAGTTAAATAAAAATTACTAAAAGTTATGAAATTATATTGGTTAATGAAGTTTTTTTATGCTAAGGAATTTATTCGCGTTAAATGCTCATTCTGAACCACTGTGAGGCAGTGCAAATTGGGATCGATCGATATGACCAAATAAAGCGTAAGCTCAGCCCGCAAAATGCAAAGGCTGGGAACAAAGCTAAAATAAACCGCGTCAATGAAACAAGCAAAGCAAATAATCCAATCAGTACAAATAAGTTCCATTTGATAAGTGGAAACTCAGATATCCATACCAAAAATTCTGAGCAAGGCACACTGAAAGTCAAAAAGTTCAAACCACCTCCAATATACATACGAGAAGAAAGCCCGAGTGCTCTCGTACGAAAGATCACTCAACTTACCGGCAATGACAGTTTTCACATAATACCTCTTAAAAAGGGAAATATAGCAGTAACTAAACTGCAGATCTACAACGAAGAGAATTTTATGAAAATTTCTAACTGTCTAATTGAGTCAAAAACAAATCATTATACTTACCAATTGAAAAGTTCGAAGGGCCTGCAAGTTGTCATCAAAGGCATCGAAGCTAATGTAGATACCAACGAAATAAAGAGTGCGCTACTAGAAAAAAAATTTAAACCAAAAGTGGTGATAAACATCATCAACAGGCAAAAAGTACCGCAGCCCAGTTGAACTTGAACCAGAAAGCATGACACTGAAGAAAAATGCAGTTCATCCTATTTACAATCTACAGTACTTGTTACATCGTAGAATTACTGTGGAGAAGCCGCACAAGCGTAACACTCCTGTGCAATGTACTAACTGCCAGGAATTTGGCCACAATAGAGCGTACTGCACGCTACATTCTGTATGTGTCGCCTGCGGTGAACTGCACAATTCCACCACTTGTAAGAAAGATAAAATGGATCCAAAAATGAAGAAATGCAGCAACTGTGGCGGAAACCACACCGCAATTTATAGAGGTTCTATAGTATTTAAAAACCTGAAGAGTCAGCTGAACAATAGGACGACGAGTGCTGGTCCTCGACCAAGTAATAATATTGTGCATACCACCCAAGCACAACCGTACGGCAATGCTTTCCCCGCTTTGCTAATGCCTTGAAAACTGGACCCGTGAACCCTGCTTGAAAAAATCAATAGACACGTGCTAGACATTATACCCTCTCAACAATTTGGATTGCGCAAAGGGCACAGCACCATCGAGCAAGTAAACCGCATAACTGCTGAGATTCGTACAGCATTTGAACACTGCGAATACTGCTCTGCTATTTTTCTCGATGTTACCCAGGCATTTGATAAAGTCTGGTTGGACGGCCTTATACATAAAATAAAAATGTTCCTTCCAAAAAACACTCACAAAGTCCTTAAGAGTTATGTCAGCAACAGATTGTTTGCTGTGCGACAAAACGAGTACACAACACGAAACTACGAAATTAGAGCCGGAGTTCCACAAGGAAGCGTTCTTGGGCCGTTTCTATATGTGTTGTACACATCCGACATACCAACAGACACTCAAATCACACTATCTACTTTTGCAGAAGATACCGCAACATTAAGTAGATCTCGTTGTACGAAGCATGCAACATCAGTTTTGGCGTGGTTAGTTAGAAATTATTCGTTCATTCGTACATAATTTTCTAAATCTGCCGCAAACAAGTTTTCAAACGCATCAGTGTTGCGGAAAATACATGATGGGGCTTATGAAGTGTTGAGAGAATTGACGATACTCAATTGCACCAATCGTGATCCCTTTCTAATATACATATTGTTAAAAATATTGGATGACGACACGAGACAAGCATGGACAGAGCAGTCAAAGGGTTAACAGTTTTTTGGTCTTTTTGCCTAGCCGATGCGATGCTTTAGAGACTTTGCAGTCGTCACGTGGTACACAATCTCGACGCACTGTTACGGTCAGTTATGAGAATACCGAATACAAGAAATCATGCAAAATCTGCAACGAAATCAAAGGGTTTATGCTACAACTGTTTAAGTGATACATATCGAGCAAATCAATGAAATTCATCATATCGTTGCCGAATGTGTAAGGGCAAGACCACTCTCTTCTTCAGTTGATTATATTTTAACCACCAATCAGAGGTGTGCCCAATCACACGACTTAGTCATCTTCATGAACATTTTGAAAATGAGAGCACCGTCTGTGAAAGAAAAATTTTCCTGCTTTCGCAAGGATACATAAATACATAAATTTGTTATGCTAATTTAAGTTGTTTTGTTGTATTTTTTTATCTAAACAGAGGTTTTCATTTAATTTACATACAACATATTTAATTTACAAAGTATAGCAACAAAATATGAAAAATAAATGCTTATTAGGTTATTATTTGTATTGAATAAAATATTGTCAACAGGTGGTTTGCAAAACTAGTCTTTGTTCCTACTACGTAGCTAGGTTGCCTATCTGTATCGTATTTTATTGTTAAAATATGGGTTTCATAATTATCGTCATTTGTGTCGGATAACAGTTCGTATTCGTTTCCATTTGTTTCATTTGGTAAGTCAACCGTTCTATCATTGCACGTTACGTTGTGAAACAATTCGGTAGTATTTGTAATGGGTGAATTTTCTCTGTTGTGCTTTCAGTTGTTATTATTAATTTAGCTTTGCCTGCTGACAAAAAATCTCTTCCTAGAACTACAAAAAAGCCCGATGAGTTGTCAGACACCATGTATAATTCATTATTTATTGTTGCATTATCAACTTCAATGGTACAAAAAATTTTTCCAAAAATATTTGGCTTACTGCCATTTAAACAAAAATAAGATTTATTTTTTTTAATCAAGTTAATCTTAGACGGAACGTAGGATGTTTTGATGAAACTGATTGGGCTTCCCGTATCTAATAGGCATTCTATAAAAAAACTATTAAATGGTACATCCATTTCACCAAATGCTGACGTTGCGGGTTGCGATTTGGAGATCATTTTCGCACAACATGACTTCACGCTCTCGTTTCATGAGATTTATTTCTCTTAACAACAGATCGTGCCCTCTTTTAGCTTCAAATATCTTCCTTGCTGTAACGTTTTCTTCTTCATTCGTTTCACTTGCTTTAACTTTTCGTTGTTGTGTTGTGTGTCATTCTGAACTGTTTCACAGTGCTGTATCTCCTCAGTTGTTTTTATTTCCGTTGGCATAGTTAAGACGTTGAAGTTTTTCTTATTGCTTCGTCCGCTATGTTCCGTTTCCTTAACACCACCGTTTAACATTGTTAGTTTTTTTTTTAACATTGCGGTTCTCCTGCATAGTTTCGTTGTCTAAATGCGCATCATCAGCTATTTCAAGTCCTCTTCGTTAGCTTCTTGCGCTGTGACATCGAGAGTCCTTTATTTCACTGGGCGATTGTACTTGCCTTGATTCCAGGGCCGACACCTCAACTTCGAACTCTGACTGATCCATACACTCTTGCAGCTTATCGAAAGGTACGTTATTGAGTCGTTTTGTCAAAGTTGCCTTGTTGCCACTTAAAGGTAACCCGAGGGCATCGCAATAACGCTTCAGTTGGTCGAGTGTGAAATTATTGTGGTCTAACATGTTGATTATCGTTGAACAAAAATTTCGACGTTGGTGTATCCCACTTCTGATGTTGTAGTCAAGTCTTGTGCCAACCATCGAACTGACTACATTACATATATTTTTATACTCTTCACGGGAGTGACTGGTATTATAAGTTTGTCATGAAGACCACATAATACATATATTTGTGATTATAAGTTTGTCATGAAGACCACATAATACATATATTTGTGATCAGCTCGATGAGACGAGTTGATTTAGCCATGTCCATCTGTTCGTCTATTCTGTATGCAAACTAGTCCCTCAGTTTTTGAGCTAGAGAGCTGAAATTTGCATTTTTCTTTTTACCATACGCTGGACATTTGTCGGAATCAGCCGAATCGGACCACTAGGGAGGGTACCTCCCATACAAACCCCCCTTTAAATTAATGTTCTTATTAGAAAAAGTTTTTTTGCTTTTTAACATATCGAACTGAAATTCACACTATAAGTTTCTGATCTATATCCATCAACCGTGTAAATTGCATGATCCTATGGTTACCAGGAGGGGTACCTCCCATACAAATCCAAATTAAATGGCTAACTTATAAAGAATAAATGAGCGTGAAGAGTATTACATCTTTGACATAGCCATTGAAAGCCATTTTTAGTGTTTTTTTTTTTTTTGATATTGATATTTCATTTAATGTCAAACAACCGGATGGGTTATTATACATTTGTTTCATCAACTAGTGTAATTTATAAATATAGAATATCGCATATTGTTTTTTAGGGAGTTTTCCTAGTAATTATTTATAATTTTCCATCTGAAAAAAACCCTAAAAATAACCCTAAAAAAAATCCCCCTACAAAAATCCCAACACAATTATTGTATCCCTGGGAAAACCCTTAAGTTGGCAAGCCTGGCTTACATAGGGAAGTTGTGGAATAAGAGAACGAAAATATTTCTCAAGCGAATATGCACATACTCACGAACGATTGATTGTATACATATAAATGAAAACATATGAAAACAACAACAATCACAAACAAACAATATCGTGCACTCTGTCGGACAGCTTTCGTTCGCCGCTTCTCTTCGCTTCGCTACGAGCAAAGGTTCGGGCAGATTTGTGTTTCATTTATTTATTTACTTATGACAAATTACTGTCAGCAAAAGAGTAGGTACATTAAAAAAAAAAATTTAAAATAAAGACTACAACTCACTAAATAAAAAGTTAATGAATCTAAAAACCAGAAAGAAGGCTATCATTGGCTATGCCAAACATGTATTACCCTTCACGCTCCTCCCAGTTGCATCTAATCAGTTTGTGTGGCAATTTTATTGTACTTTTATTCTTTATAAGTTTCTCATTTAATTTGGGTTTGTATGGGAGGTACACCTCCCGGTAATCCTAGGATCATGAAATTTACACGGTTGATGGATATAGATCAAAAACCTATATTGTTCAAATTTCAGTTCGATATGTTAAAAAACAAAAAAACTTTCTTCCAAGAACATAAATTTAAAGGGTGGTTTGTACAGGAGTAGTGGTCCGATTCGACTGATTCCGACAAATGTGCTGCGTATGGTAAAAGGAAACCTATGTGGAAAATTTCAGCACTCCAGCTCAAAAACTGAGGGACTAGTATGCGTACATATAGACAGACAGACAACAGAGGGACGTGGCTAAATCAACTCGTCTCATCGAGCTGATCACAAATATATATACTTTGTGTGGTCGGCGATGTCTCCTTTTGTGCGTTACAAACTTCATGACAAACTTATAATACTATTCACTCCCGTGAAGTATAACAGGATAAATATGTCTCTGACACGATGGGGGAAATTTATTTACAACCAGCTAGCTGTGCCCCTACTCACAGATATAAGTGGTCAGAAACAAATATTCAACTGATGACCATGCGAAGCAGCCGGGATAGGTGGAACAATAAGCAACGTCCGGTTCATCTAGCGTGATCCGATTCCTGTAGGCAGCGAAGAATAATGTTGGAAAGCGCAGAGAGCGAGATCTCAGGCTAACCCTACTCTCACCAAGTGCCACCCCCTAGTTGTTAGTTAGATATAGGTCTTGGTTTTTGGATATAGGTTCTAGTTGTAAGTCTTTTCATTAATAATTAAGGTTTGTGTTCCCACTTTCCTTAGTCATAATATATTACTATACTTTCTATATCTATATATATTCAAAACTATACTATAAAAATGTACTTAAGTTGATTACAAAAATAATAAGATGTTACGGTGAACTAAATCAAAAAAGAAAAACATCCGAACCATTTTGCTCCCCACTGCACGGATCTTTCAGCAAAAAGAGAAAAATCAGTAATACGTAATGCTAGTCTTTAAGGACAGGAATTTAAGAATATTGAAACTACAAGATCATAAAAGCTCAAACCACATTCGTAAATATTGTACTAAAGAAATTTGTAATTTTTATTATTGCAGCCGATGATATGCAAGGGGATTTGAATGACATAAACTCTGATATAGAAATTAAGACAAAACTAATAGAGCAGCTAGAATTATCTCAGCAGAGAATGCAACGAATGCGTCAACATTATGAAGAAAAACTAAATATTATGAAATACAGGATATCGACCACTCAAAAAGAACGTGATGAAGTTTTATCTAATTTAAGTAAGTATCCACAAAATGATTTTATCCTATCGTAATTTTAATAAATGAAAATAAAAAAACTTAATCAATTTAACTTGAGCTTGCTCTTTTACTACAAAATCCATCTAAATACCACAATTGTTTATACCAAATTAAAATTTAAGCGACGTGTAAGCAGGGTTTAAAAATGCAGCACAGCAACAACAATGCAAAAAAAAAGCCAATGCTATGCTGCCACTGTCTCTGTTGAAGTGTACCCCCGCTCGCTCTTTAATTAAAAATAAGAAGGAATTTAACCCCCCGCCCCCTAAACCTTCTTTCGTAATACTTGAAGTTCAAGTCTTGAACGACCTCTTAAGACATTAAGTTAGAACCATACAAACGACATCATCGATAAGCTGTATTGTCGGCACTAGGGCTACTTCAGCTTCAAACAACACAAGCGATGTTGACGTTATTCATAGCTCGCAAATAACTGTTACCGTTTATTTTTAAAGTGGAACGTTCAGTAAGAAACCCAAAAATTGAATATTAAGTAGAACGGTCAATTCAATTCAATAAATTAAAAAGTGACAATTTAAAAAAATAAAAAAATATAACAAGCCAAATCGTAAAGATGAGCTTTGCTCATCAACAAAGCATAAAGCCAGCATCTAAGACATCGAGAAATGCTTATTTTTCGTTCGTTGCTGTTGACCGGAATAGCAAGAGTGGTTCATCATTTTTATCCACTAAGTCGCCTGAGCGTAGAACAAATTCGTGCTCACCTACTATATGCTCGAACAATGTAAGCACCAGACATTCTCTGCCGTGGAGCACCCAGTGCCCATCCCCGCAAGTCCCACTGTACACGGCCCCAGTGTGGCTGTATCAACAACATCTTGGTTCACAACTCAATGTACATCATTTACAACAACTGCTACAACAGCATCAACAACAACAATTGTGTACTCAACAACTGCATCAATCCCGTCATCGCATGCAGTTACCGCAACAACATTCAACCAAACGTATGATCGCAATAACAACAACGCATCCAATCATGTTTCGATCCCGTCTTCGGTCTATACTGCAACAGTTACGCCTGCAACAAACATACACATGTAAGTACAAAGTGCTTATAATAAATCTTTCGGCCAAACTCATACAAGAGAAACCGTATATGCAGTCACCAGACAAACCCACAGGTCAAACACAAAACAATAACAAAAAGCAACGGAGCAAATTGCAAAAAACTACACAAACAAAATTACATGAGCACTGGTTAAACAAACCAAACACTACTAGATATCAAAGATGACTCTAATGTCGAGCAACAAAACAGTGGTATAAAACGAAATTGTAACAGTCAAAAACCAGAACAAGCCAATATGGATGGGACTGGAATAATCATCAAGAAAAAAACAAAGTGTATGTACCACCAATAACGGTACTCAAATGTACTGTGGAGCAACTGCACAATATTTGCAAAGAAATAAAATGCAGTCTTTACTCCATCAGGATGATCTCCATTGGAATCAAGCTTCACTGTGTGGAGCTAAAAGATGATGAATCAGCCTGCAGCTTTCTAAATGGGAAGTTTGAGTATTTGTCATACGAGAGCAAAAATGATAAACCTTACAAAGCTTACTGTTGTTACTAATTAACATGGGACTGGATTGTGTTGACGGTAAACGTGTCCAGAGGAAGAGACAAAATAATAGCGTTATGGTCATTTACGTGGTTTACTTCACTAAAAAGTCGACCACTCTAAACGATCTTAGGAAACTGCAGCGGACCTCACAATTCAAACTTTCCTGATTGCCCTAGCAGGAAAAATTATCTTAGCATAAGATCGCATTTTCAATCAAAGCGCGTTAACACCCAAGGTAGGAATCGAGTCAGGTCACCAGAAAGGAATATCCGCCACAGCTTGCTACCTGTCCCCAGTATCAAACTTATCGAATTTATTGGCATTAACATTACGAATCACAACGGTATCCAGACTGCAGTTTATTGTTGATAGTTCCCCGGAGGAAGCGCTTGTCCAGATAAAAGACAGCAGTTCAAAACCAATATTCGCAAAATAACCTGCACTAGTAGAAATTACGTGCGGAGGCGACTTCAACTCTCTTCATCAAAGTTGGGGCTGTTGTCGAGCAAATTCATGGGGTAATATACTTCATGAGATTATAGCCTCAAAAAATAACACCGTTTTTTACTCAACTGAGCATACGTACATCCCAGTGTGCATTAGGAGCATAAGTTCTAATCTCGATTTTTTCTTCACAAACTGTCTGCAACATCTATCAAACGTTGACGTCATCAATGACTTAAGCTCTGATCACTTCCCGGTCCAAGTTACTATGCTAGTTAAGTTAAGTAATAAAAAAAAATATTAAGATTGATTCAGTACAGCTTGCGTAAATGCGTTACATACAAAGCCCATATAAGCAATTTTATATAATAGTATAGATATACTATAGATAATGTTCATTCAGTAAGTAACAAATGTCATAATAATATCATAATATCATATTCTTAAACTTAATTATTGCTTGTTTACGAACTAAATTACAAATAACTGTTTCTTGTTTTCGAGCAATTTTGCTGATCAACGACGTCGAACCCATAGCAATAAATAGACGATCATTGATCAGCAATAGTTTAGATTGGTCCAAAAGCCTAAAGTGAAGACAAGAAATACATAAACTTAAATACAAACTTAAATATAAATACATATATAAACTTAAACTTAAACGATATGCATAAATGTAAACTTAAACTTGAACGGTACGTATAATTGTGAACTTAATTAGGGTTTTCACTCAAAATCTAAATCGAGTATTAAACGATGATACCATGCCTGCAGACTTGGTATGATGGCATATTTATGATTAGCTACTACACTTTCAAACTTGGTCTGCATACTTCAGTATATAAAAATGTTGTAAGCGAAAACATTGCAATGCAGCGTCAACTTTTGCAAACGTTTCCATAGTTTTTCACTACTTTTCCAACGATGTATACTCATCAGCATCAACAAACGAAGTGAATTTTTATATGAGGTTTGACAGACTTGCTATCACGCGAGTATGTTGGTATGCGACAAACATCAAAAAATCAACAAATTGTGAAAACCATCAGGGGTGTCTGACATACTCCACATCTAAATAATTAAACGGCAAACATTGAATTTGTGAACCCTTTCCTGCTTAAACCACTGAACTTATTTTGACAAAAAAAAAAAATAGCAATTGAAAGATAATTTTTACTAGATGCTAACTGTAAATAAATTATCAAAATAGGTCCAGAGGTTTAGGCGCAAAAAATGTATTAACCGCTTTTTAACAATAATAACAATACGTAGCTGTTGATGTGTGTGTATGTGTGTGTGCGCGCAGTACATGATACAATAATACAAGGTACCGCCACTAGGGCCTTTTACGCTCATGAAATTTACTCACTCTCAATTTATGACGTCATTAACACATCAGTGTATATAACGCTGAAATAATTCATTAAGTGTTGAACATGATTTGAAAATTGAAGAAGCAGTGCTATGAAAATTCTTCAAATTCTTCAATTTTCATTGCATTTTGAAATTACGTTCAACACTAAATTCATTATTTCAGCGTTCTATACACTGATATCCTTCAAATTCTTCAATTTTCAATGCAATTTCAAATCATGTTCAACACTAAATGAATTATTTCAGCGTTATATACACTGATGTGTTAATGACGTCATAAATTGAGAACGACACATAACGGTAAACTAATGGCGTCACCTCTATTTCTTACACCATGCGCGCAATAGAATAGGAAAATATAGAGGTTTGTGTGTTTGTGTGCCTCTTTCTTCTGTTCTAATGCTGTATTGTGTGTATTTTGTTGTCTTATATGTATATGTATTTAAATGCATATACTATATGTATATCACTTTTTAATGTTCTAAGAAAGTGATACAAAGAAGAATTTTATACTCTGAACAAACAAATGAGAACAACAACATTATCAGCGATAGAGACAACATAGATCTTTGTGAGAACTGCACAATAACAATCACATGGCTTTACACAACCGATGAGCGTAGAGCAATAGAGCAGAAGAGAGTGACACACAAACTTCTCTATTCTCCCATTCTACTGCGCTCCCAACATCAACGGGTGTGTCCATGGTACAATAATGTATTATTATTAGGTACCGCCAATTTGACCTTTTCCTCTCTCAAAAATTACTCACTCTCAATTAGCATCAGCGTTCTATACACTGCACAGTGGGCCAGGATCACATATTTCTGGCCAAAATTAATAGTTTTCAGAGAAGTAGAAATACGCACGTAATATGCTATTTACTGTTGCTTGGGTCGCTGATTACGAATTTGATGTCAAAATTTAAAAATTCAAAATGGGCGATCAAACATGGCGGACACAAGATGTAAAAAATCGATGGATTTTCATGAAACTTGGTATCCACGGTTTTTCTGGATCACTGATTACGAATCTGACGTCATATTTCAAAAATTCAAAATGTCGGATCCAATATGGGGGACACAAGATTTAAAAATCCATAGATTTTCATGAAACTTGATATCTGGGGTTTTTTTTTCGGGTCGCTGGTTAAGAATGTGACGACTAATTTAGAAAATGCATAATGACCGATCCAATATGACCGGTTTTAGCTCCCAAATGTGAATTTTACAGGGCAAGCGATTGAAGTAGAAGCAGGCCCACGAAGAATACGCTTGCCAGCCTATTTTAAATTTCTATATTGTCAAAAGTAATTGACTTTTATTAATTCAGATTTTTGCATTTGAAAGAGCAACTCAAACTATTGATGGTCTTAAAAACCACAAAATCAATATTTTAAGAGTTACGACCCCTTTTTTCGTGGACAGTCACATATTCAGGGGGTTTTTGACGTTGCTGACAATTTATAAATCTGAAGTCAGAGTTTATAAATCGATCGAGTTTCGGTTTCGCTTTAGTTGAAGCTCGTCAGTAATATGTAAACGTATTTGTTACTATCATACCGAAACAAAAAAATTTACAATATATACAGTATTTACATATATAAATTAAACAAATGAATTGTTTTATTTTAAATATAATATACCTAAATTAAACTTTAAATTTATTAAGTTCTTTATAAATAATTACACACCTATATGCTTTTTATGTTAAGTTTTATTTATAAGTTATTATAAACTATATCAGCACTATGTGCTTTTCTCTGAGTCCGGATAAGAACTCCTCAACTCACTTCAAACTTGGGATGTCCGAAGCTAAGCTTTATGCTAGCCTACGTGATCAAACACTTCGAACTTCAAATGTTCGAAGCCTTTGCTTTATGTTGGCGTACGTGTATGAAAGTGCACTGTCAGCGAAAAGGGTCTTTGTGGCTTATGCTTGGACACTGGGATATTGCATCAGCCAAAGCGGACATTGCGTCATCGCAAATAGTGTGGGAATAATGATGGGGATAATGATGATACTTATGATAATTAGGAAGTAAACAAAAGAATTCTTAACTCCTCTCTCCGAAATGTCAATCTTCCACAATTGATTTCAGAAGTATGGAATGTCGTTTAGACGTTTTTGTGTTGCAAGTCGTTGCAGCGGAATTTGAGGAGATATAGGATTTTGTATGATAATTTCGGTTTTATGTTTGGACATTTTTCGCTTAAGGAATATGACCAGGATAGAAAATAGGATGGTAGTCGAAAGACCAAATGTGGCAAATGTGCTAGACTTAGCCAGTAGATTGAGGGAGTTTATCTTTTCTAAGTTCTGAACGTTAAGTTCTTTCATTAGTTGGAGTGATAGGATCTCTTTAAAATTGGATTGGTTGTGGGATAGTTGCAACATAGCTGGAAGTGGTTTTACATCTGGAATTTCATATGAATTAAATATTTTATTTCTTATAACTACTGTATCGCTTCTTAATTTAATAAGGAATGTCTCATTTAGGATTTTAATCATATGATTAATTGTTACATTACCATAAAATTGATTTAGCAATATAAATTCATTCATTCTCTTAATCTCTTTGATATTATCATTATCAGAATAGTTACATTTATGTGGTTTATTATTTATCAAATTTGAAATGCAATTATCATTAGAAATTACTTTTACATCTGTATTTAAACAAATTTCTAAATTATTTAACTTTGTTTTACATTTATTTCTTATTCCATATGTCTCGTTTGGAAAATTAATAATATCAAAATTCAATTTAACAATTCTTTTATTCAACTTTATTGGCTTAATGATTATTTTCTTACAGTTATCTTTTAAAGTTTTGGGTATTGAAATTACATTAATTATTAAATTTTTATTATGGGCAATTTTTATATCTGCTAAATTTAATGCCTCTTCAATATTATCATATGGTAATTCTTCTTCTTCTAGTATGTGTTTTATTATTTTGATTTCTGGTGAAGCGAGTAAAAAAGTGTTTAACACGTTAACTTTTGATAAATGTAGAGCCAGTTTTAAATTATTTATTTCCTCTTTTAGCAAATCGATTTTAATTTTACAATATAACATCACTAGTAATTGGGTACTTTCACCGTTTTTAAATATGCTTAGAATATCATTATTCATCTTAGTTATATTGTTAATTCGTTCTATTACATTTTTATTAATTATAAATTGTTGATTGTTATTCTAATTGATTTTGTTCATGGTGTTAGTAAGGATTTGGAGGTCATTATTGTCGGGATTTCCGGCAATTCATTTCCATGCCGAACCTATTGCATTAATGGATCTTTTAAATTTGTTAGATTAGATTATTATGGAGGTATGTAAGGATTGGAAAGGACGCAACATATGGGAGTTGCTTAATCTCTTTATTAAGTTATTTTCTATGTCATTAAGAGTTATGGTATATTCCGTCAAGTTTACTATGTGGAGTATTTTGAACGTTCCGGTTTGGATTTTAGCTAGTCCGTTTTCTAAAGTGATGACTTCCGATTGAGAATAATCAAGTACCTCTACGAAAGCTGTGCCAGGTTGTAGAGAGTTTATTAAAAGGGTAAATCTGGGAATTGAATTAAATGAAACTGTTAGTTTCTTATATTACTTTTGTGTACTTGTTTCCCTGACATTGTGGTAACTGTTGTGTTCTGGTTTTCCTTGACTATTTCCTGTTGATATCTTTTAGAAAGTTTTGTTCCTAATCTTTTGTTTTGTCCTGTTTCACTAGGGTTGCATGTTTGGGGTTCTTTCCTATTTGTGTTGTGGTATTCTATATCTTTTTCCTGTTTCTGAATCAGTTTTTCATAATTTTCTTGTCTTGTTTTTTCGTACTCAATTTTTCCAGGAGGGTAAGGTCGTCCAAAAAAAAGATCAACCGATTGCTTTTGTGTATTCGAGTGGATTGAATGATTATACTCATTCACTGCTGTTTCTATGAGTTCATGTAGGTTTCTGGAAGGGTATTCTTGTTTGAGGCATCGGACTATTTCAGCTAATGTGGAATGGAATCTTTCGATTTAACTATTTACTTCGTTTATGTAGGGAGGTGCGGTGAAAATTTGGATATTCAGCTCGTTTTCGAGCATAAACTTTAGTGATTGGGAGTTAAAGGATTTTTCATTGTCGAAAACTATGGATTTGGGCACGCCAAAATAAAAAATAATTTCTCTTAAGGGTTTACGGATGTTTTCTACACTTTTTCCATCTATGGGTTTGACGACTGCGATTTTTGTAAATTTGTCTGTCGGAGTTAAAAACTTGGAATTTCACGTGGAAAAGATATCGATATGAATGGAGTGAACTGGATATGTGGGAATGGGAGTTTTACCAACATTTGGTTTATTAGGTTGACGATCGTATTTGCATTCTTTAAAAGTCTTGCACAACTTTACAATGTTATTGATTTTTTTAGTCATTCCGGGAAGTAGTAATGGGTTAGGATCTGCTTCTTGTTTTCTTGGGCATTCCTATGGGCTCGACTATGGGTTTTTGTTATGATATCGGTTTGTTCCTCCTCATTTATTACGTCTATTATCTGAGATTGGGTGAAAAGGATTTTATAGTTGGAGAAATGTATCGGATAGACTGTTTGGATTTTTAACATTATTGGTACCGTTGTTTTAATACAATTGGTAACTGAATGGTTTAGGTTTAGGTATTGTTTCAAGAGTTTGATTAAGGTCTCTTCGACGTTCTCTGTTTCTATAATTGTATATCGGTGATAAGTAGGGAAGACTATTTTGAATTGATTTAAAAACATTTATTGGATGTTCAGTACAGGCTATTAAATTTTCTGGGGAGCTGTCACTACTGTGGACCGTCGCTGTCAAAGAATTTAAGTTGGCTATTGGAGGTCGTGAAAGAAAATCTGCTAAGACATTTGTATTTCCGGGTTTATAAATCAATTCATGATTATATTCTTCAAGTTGAGCTTTCCAAAGTCTCACTTTTGCGTTTGTATTTTGTTGATGGTCAGTAAATATTTTAAATTTTTTAGATCCGTACAGCAAACAGCGTAGGGACTGTAAAGCCCAAATGATTGCAAGCATTTCTTTTTCGTTTGCTGCAAAATGTTCTTCGGACTTCCCAAGTGTCCGTGAAAAGAAAGAAATTGGTTTCCCTTCCTGAGAAAGGACTGCTCCAAAAGCGTAGTTAGAGGCGTTCGAAAGGTTTGTCGAAATTGGGATAATGAAGATATTATACTTCATTTGAAAGTAAGCAATTGCGTAATTTCTTAAATACGTTAGTTTGTTGTTTGTTAATGTTTAGTAATGTTTTCTTTGAAGTATGTCCCATTTCTCCTCGTAGAATTTCTGTTAAGGGTTTAGCTATTTGAGCATAGCCTTGAATAAATTTACTATAATGCCCTGTTGCTCCTAGGAAGGAACGAAGATCGTGTATTGTTTTTGGTTTAGGGAATTTGGCAATAACTTCAACTTTTTAGGGATTGGTATGAATACCATTTTGGCCGACAACTATGCCGAGAAACTCGATTTTATCTTTAATGAAATCACACTTGTCAAGTTGGATTTTAAGGTTTGCTTTTTCAAGAGTATTAAAGACGATTTGTAAATTTTCGAGTGTTCTTGAAGAGTTTTTGTGAATATTATATTATCGTCGATGGAAACGTAACATCTTATGCCGATATGTTCGCGAAGTATATCGTCTAACGCACGCTGGAACATCGAAGGTGCATTTCTAAGACCGAAAGGAAGTAGTGTAAACTCATATTTTCCGTTATTCACAGAGAAAGCTGTCTTTTCAATATCTGATTCTGTGAGAGCTATTTGATGGAAACCGCTCTTCAAATCAATAATAGAGAAATACTTATTTGACCCTAAGTTAGTCAAAATTATATTCATATCGGGGATTGGATATTTATCAGGTACGGTGTCTTCATTGAGTTTCCTATAATCAATGACCATACGATATTTCTTTGTTCCTGAAGCATCTGCTTTTTTTGGAACTACCCATACTGGAGAATTGTATGGTGATTTGGAGGGACGTATGATACCGTCTCGAAGTAATTCTTCGACTTGTTTGTCGATTTCAGATTTAAGTGCCATTGGATATGGATATGACCTAGAATAGATTGGTCGTTCGCTTTTAGAACGGATTTCCGCTTTTACATTGGTGACGAAAGTTAAACTTTTATCTGGGTCAGAGAAAAGTGTGGGACAAGAATGTATGATTTCCCTGAAAGCCTTTTCGTTTTCTGGTGTCGTATGATTTAATCGGAGTTGTACGTGAGCAACTGATTCAAACTCTAGTTGTTCAAGAGGATATTGGTATTTTTGGAGTATAGTAAAGTAGCTGTTGTCAATATAAATTATGGTTTTCAAAACCTAAAGGGTATCGTTTCCGATGATACCATCAAAGGTCTGCAGATCGGGTAGTAGGAGAAATTTAAATTCGCCGTTTTGATCATTAAAAATCTTAATGTTGGCATATTGTGTTATTTCGGATTTTCCCTCAAGAGACTTTACAGTAAATACTGTTTCCTTTGGGATTGGTTTTCTTATGAATTCGGGTTTAACGTAATTTTTGTTTGATCCGGTGTCTAAAAGAAATTTAAGCACTTTCCCGTTCTTCATTCTGAATGGTTAAAACGGAAGAGTGGAGGAAGGTAGTCTAAAAAATTAATATCGTCATTGTAGGATGTGTTGATATTTTCGGAGGTTTCTTCAGTATTGTAATCTTGGGGATAGTTCTGTGGATATCCTAGTGGATCCTGAGCTACTGGGTTGTCTTCGTCATAAGCTATTTCGTCAGTGTATTGTTGTTCATCACTACGGATTATGGCCTCTGTTTGGTAAATTCTTTGGTGTTTCTTATGTTGTTGTGCAGACATCGTATGGGGTCTTTTAACAGTATTTTGGTTTGGTCTATTATTGTATTGGACAGTGGAATCGACATCCATGGGTACTGGTGGTGGAAGAGTTGGTCTAAATGGTGGTTGGCTAATGTTTTGTTGTTGAGGCCGATACTGATTGGGTGGTCGTTGTGGACGAAATTGTTGGAACGATTGTTGAGGGCGATATTGTTGGAATTGTTGTTGTGGGCGATATTGTTGGAATTGTTGTTGGCGATCTAGTTGGAATGATTGTTGTGGGCGATATTGTTGGAAATGTTGCTGTGGACGATATTGTTGGTATTGCTGTGGACGATATTGTTGTGAAGATGGTTGGCGATATTGTCCCTGATTGGAATTAGGGAAGAATGCTGGCTGGGGGAGTTCAGAATAGAATGGTTGTGAAGATTTGGTTGAAGGAAGACTCTTTGTGTTTGCATAATTAACACGGTAATTGGTTATTGGTAATTAGTTGGTTCTTTTACACTTAAAAGGCGAGGTAGATCTCCGTTGAGACCTCGCAAAAAGGTATCTAAAGCCTTGTACCAAGATAGTCATTTGGTTCTATCTACAGCTTTGCGCCTACAGTTAAATTCTCCAGGCTTGCCTGAGAAATCTCGTAAAGTTTTTACAGTGTCAGGTATTCTCTCGGTCTCACTAATGTTGCGTGTAAAGTCAATGGTAGGAAGAGATTCTGGTTCTTCGTGAGGATTTATGATTTGATTGACTATTCGGGATATCTCTTGGATTTGAACTTTAGTGAAGTTCATGGTGGAATTAGGTGGTTGAATTGGATTTGATGGATCTGGTGGAACTTGTGAAACGGACATGGTTCTCAGTGAAAGATTAGTGAATGTATCGATAAGATTTTGCATAAAAAAAAAAACAATTCCTTTAAATTTGTATGGTATTTATGACTCTTCAATTTGTTTCTATTGTTACTGTTATCATAATAATAATTTAATTTAATGTAATGTAATTTTCTTATAAATAATATTTTTTTTCTTACGGTAATATTAGCTGCATTGTTGGAGGGGTTGAGATTAGAGCTGTGATTGTAGTTTTAGTTGAAGTTAAAGTTAAAGCTGTGACTGTAGTTGTAGTTGAAGTTAAAGCTGTGATTGTAGTTGTAGTTGAAGTTAAAGCTGTTAAAGAGGTTTCAAAGGGCCATGTCCGCTGGTGCAGTGAATGTGGCCCAGCTCAGGAGTGTGTATAGTCGTGAGTTGAAAGAGTATAAGCAAATGCTTATAAGAGTGAAAGAAGATGAATGGAGCGCTTTTCTTCAGCGCAATAAGCATGATCCCTTGGTCATGCTTATAGGATATGTAGGGGTAAGGGTGGGCAGACAAGTGTGTGTGCTCTTCGTGTCGGAGACAATCAGTTGACGGCATGGGGAGATTGTATGAATGCTTTGTTGTGTAAATTTTTCCCTCGGGCGGATCCGAGGGTTACTCTGCCGCAGGTGGAGGGCCCTTGCGATCTGCTCCAGGCTGATGAATTGAAGTTGGCCTTCTCGATGTTAAAGTCGAGGAAGTCACCTTGTTTCGATGGAATGTCTGGAGAGATGTGTAAAAGCATCTGGAAGGCCATTCCAGACTACATGAATATGCTCTATGGCAAGTGTGTGTCTGAGGGATATTTTCCCAAGGTATGGACGTGTGCTAAGGTGATTGTGCTTCTGAAGTCGCCCGATAGAATAAGGAGTGATCCTCGTTCTTTTTGGGGCATCAGTCTCTTGCCGGTCCTTGGTAAGGTACTGGAAAGAGTTCTGGTAGAAAGGCTTCAGGAGAGAGTGAATGAGCAAATGTCTGATTTGCAGTTTGGGTTTAAGAAAAGGAAATGCGTTGGGTTTAAGAAAGGGATTGTGTGTTGAGGAAATTGAGTGATTGTGGATGTCGAGAAATGTCTCTGTGGAGAAGCTATTTTTCTGACCGGAGTGCTTGTGTAGTTGGTGCGAATAAGAATGTGAGTGTAGATGTGGTTCGTGGTTGTCCACAGGTCTATCTGTGGTCCATTTATTTGGAACCTCATGATGCATTCCCTGTTGAGACAGCTCGGACAAGTATATACGTGTTGTGCGTATGCGGATGATTTGCTCATCATGATTGAGGGGCAATCGCGTTTGGAGATTGAGCGTAGGGGCCAAGAGTCCATGCGCTTAGTTTCTGAATGGGGCAGTGGTGTTGGTGTGGCAATGGATAAGACAGTGGCAATGTTGCTCAAAGGCAGATTGTCATATAGTCGTCATCCTGTTGTCAGACTGAACACTGGCAGCCTACGGTATGTTATTGAGGTTAAGTACCTTGGCATAACCGTGGGTAAGAGAATGAATTTTGTTCCTCACATTGCTCGTCTTAGAGACCGGTTGTTCAGTGTGGTTGGGAAAGTGCGCCATATTTTGCGGAGTGATTGGGGTCTCAGTAGAGGTGCTGTTCGAATCATTTATGGGGGTCTATTTGTTGCTTGTGCAACATATTGATGTTCTGTATGGTACAAAGCGGCATGTTCTGCTGCAGGCAGAAAGAAAGTGTTATCATGCCAGAGGATTATGATATTAGGGTATGTGCCTGTGTGTCGCACTGTCTCTACTGAGGCTTTGCAGGTGTTGCTTGGAGTGGTTCCTCTTGACTTGGAGGTCAGGCGTAAGGTCATTGACTTCAAAATCAGGAGAGGATTATCGTTGCTGCAGGATGATTGGTTGCATGGTTTAGATGTGGAGAGTTTGGGTCGATATGAGTGTAAGTTGAATGAACAGGTTCTGACTGACTGGCAAATCAGTTGGGACAATGGTGTAATATTTGTTGGCAGTCGACCGGCCTTTGGTTTTAACCTCTGGCTCGGATTCCTGTTGACTGGTCACGGTTCCCTTAATGCTTTTTTGCATTTAAGGGGCCTAAGTGACTGTCCGGAATGCCCTTTGGGCGCGATCGGGGAAACATGGCAGCATGCTCTTTGTGAATGTTCTCTGTATGATGATTTGAGGGACTTGAATGCGTTCGGTATTTTTAGGGTTAATGGGGATTATGATTTCAGTCAGGCGCTCTCCAGTAGGGATAGTGTTAGGAGATTAATTGAGTTTGCACGTGCACTTTTTATTAGGCGTCGTCCGCTTGTAACCAGAGGGATCCGTGTTTTGTGTGTGAGTGTATGGGGAGGGTTTAGTGTTGTCTAGGGCGCACCAGTCCCTGAGCTTCATGGAGCTGTACTGGTAGTGACTATGTCACGCTACCCGACCAGAGGTATTTTTTCAGGTACCACGTGCGTATGGGAAAGTAGCGGTCTTAGCCTATGATCTATTCGCAAAAGTCCTTGTGACAGTGGGGACATAGCTAGTTTTTTTTGATCGTGGATCTAATAATTGCTGCCTTGGCAGAAGAGGTGGGAATAGACCTCGCTCCGAACAGTGAGAAAGCTATATCAATGAATACAGTGTATACTGTGCCATCTGTGGGTTCTGCCTGCATTCTATTCCAGTGAGCTTTGTTCGATTTTTGGGACACCAACCCACGAACTATTTGGGGTTCAAATTGGTAGTACCTCGGGTACGAAGTCTGACCAGAGGTTTTTTTCTGGTACCACGGGTGGCCAGGAGCCCACGGAACCTTTTTCCGTCCTGGCCAGCGGAGACGGCCCCTATATGGGAGTATCATGGTGGCTGTGGTTGTACCCAAATGCGGGTGGGGTGTGAGCTCGACGTGGAGTTGCGTTATACAACCGGGTGCTGTGACCCACAGATCAGCAGAGGTTTAGTTAGGCCTTGTTCCTAACCAAGGAATGAGACATACGACCAAAATAAGTATGGCTTGAGATTGGTACCTGCGGATATATATCCAAGGGGACGTTGATTGACGTTTATCAATCCCTGTGCTTGGCACCGTGATATTAAGTCACTACGACAGGTGTTCATGTTAAACAAATTGACTTTCATTGTCAAGTTGGATTTTAAGGTTTGCTTTTTTAAGAGTATTAAAGACGATTTGTAAATTTTCGAGATGTTCTTGGAGAGTTTTTGCGAATATTATAATACCGTCGATGTAAACGTAATATCTTATGCCGATATGTCGCGAAGTATATCGTCTAACGCACGCTGGAAAATCGAAGGTGCATTTCTAAGACCGAAAGGGAGTCGTGTAAACTCATATTTTCCGTTATTCACAGAGAAAGCTGTCTTTTCAATATCTGATTCTGTGAGAGCTATTTGATGGAAACCGCTCTTCAAATCAATAATAGAGAAATACTTATTTGACCCTAAGTTAGTCAAAATTGTATTCATATCGGGGATTGGATATTTATCAGGTACGGTGTCTTCATTGAGTTTCCTAAAATCAATGACCACACGATATTTCTTTGTTCCTGAAGCATCTGCTTTTTTGGAACTACCCATACTGTATTTGTTTGTCGATTTCGGATTTAAGTGCCATTGGATATGGATATGACCTAGAATAGATTGGTCGTTCGCTTTTAGAAAGGATTTCCGCTTTTACATTGGTGACGAAAGTTAAACTTTTATCTGGGTCAGAGAAAAGTGTGGGACAAGAATGTTTGATTTCCCTGAAAGCCTTTTCGTTTTCTGGTGTCGTATGATTTAATCAGAGTTGTAGGTGAGCAACTGATTCAAACTCTAGTTGTTCAAGAGGATACTGGTATTTTTGGAGTATAGTAAAGTAGTTGTTGTCAATATGAATTATGGTTTTAAGGACCTTAAGGGTATCATTTCCGATGATACCATCGAAAGTCTGCAGATCTGGTAATAGGAAAAATATTAATTCGCCGATTTCATCATTAAAAATCTTAATGTTGGCATGTTGGGTTATTTCGGATTGTCCTGCAACAGACTTTACAGTAAATACTGTTTCATTTGGGATTGGTTTTCTTATGAATTCGGGTTTAACGTAATTTTTGTTTGATCTAGTGTCGATAGTTTTCGAGAGTTTGGAAAAAACTATCAATACTCATTGATAGTCCAAAAAAAAAACTATCGATAGTGCTATCGATTGTACTATCTTATCAAAAAAGTTCAAATAAAAAGTGTAAATCAGGGTTTTTTTATAAAACAAAATAACTCTTATTTCATTTCATTATTAAAGAGTGTAAAAAATCATAATAAATCTCAAATAGAGATCAATTTTAAAAGAATATAACAAAATCATAATAAAGATCAAATAGAGATCAAAGTTTAACCATCAGTGGGTTTCTTCATTATGGCGCGGTGTTGCATAGGAAATTGACAAATGATATTTCAACCATCCAATGGTTCTTGTCACTCAACCTAACCCAATTCACTCGCTTATTTTTAATTATTTTTATAATTTATCCATACAATTTTATAGGCTTTGACGCCTGTGTGGCATAAATCAGTATAATCGGTATTCTTAACAGATACCGAGTGCTTTTTATCTGGTATGCGAAAAGGTTGCGACTTTTATTTTTTTATTTTTTCATAATTTTAATATTATTCAATATGCCTTCCCGACCTACTTTAACTAGTATAAATCAGCGTAGACGCCACAGAAATAAAATGAGATCACTTAGAAATGTTATCGCAAGTACTTCAAATGATCAAAATATTGATTTATTGAATGGAACGTATAAAATTAATAATATTACGTTGTGATTTCTGTTCAGCAAAACATTTTTAATCTGAAATTACTTTACGTAACACTAGCGCTTTTACTTTGTGTTGCCATAAGGGAAAAGTTGCAATACCACCCCTCATTCAGAATGTTCTTTATATGAATTTAGTTCAAGGTTTGAACTCAAATGACAATGCCATTAAATAACGCTCCAAAAATTACCTTGATAATATTCGTTCTTATAAGGCTTCATTTTCAATGATAAGTTCTGAATTTAAATTAGATGACAGAGTTTTGAATCGAATTTACCTTGTTAAGATTCATGACGTACAGGGTTTTCCAATAAGAGGTGTTATTTTGATATTCAAAGATAAATGGCATTTTTTTGAAATAAATGAACGTGTTTTCCATCAAATCCACTCGGATGTTTATTTCATTATAAAGAGGAAGGTATGCCGTTAATAATTGAAAAAAGCATCAGCCAAATGGCCACCACGACCACGTTTACAGGACCATATCCTTTTCATGAATTTTTCCATAACCAAATCGCAAAGTGGCTGCCCTATGTCCTCGATAGCCTCACGAATTCCACCTTTGAGGTCTTAAATCGACGCTGCGCTGTTGGCGTAGACCTTATCTTTTACGTGGCCTGACCTCAAAGGAAAAAGTCCAAGGTGTTAAATCACAAGATCTCGGTGGCCAATTGTGATCACCTCTTCGAGAGATAACACGGTCCAGAAACTTTTCCCGTAAAAGATCAATGGTTTCGTTGCTTGTGTGGCACGTAGCGTCGTCTTGTTAGTGTGAATAGTTATCCAGAGTATAGACGTCGTGGTTATGGTGTTTCTGCTGATGTTCGTGGCATAGTGTTGATAATAAATTTGTGGTCCCATACAATCCGTATTTTTTAGCTAAGTTCAATTGTCATTTGAATGTTAAAGTTTGCATGACTGTTAAGAGTGTCAAATACATTTACAAGTATGTTTATAAAGGGTATGATTGTGCGAATTTAGAATTTGAGTTGTTGGGCCAAATGAAATCGTGATAGATGAGATCCGAAATTTCTTAAATGGTAGATTTGTTGGTGTCACTGAGACTGCTTGGAGGATATTTGAATTCCCAATGCATTATCAGTCTCATACAATTGTTCGGCTTGATAACCACCTTTCTGGTAGGCAAAATACTTACTTTAGGATGTGTGGAACAGGCCGTAGCTAATCCTCCAAGAACAAAATTATTAGTATTCTTTAAATTGAATACAAACTTTGCTTCTGCAAATGAATTTCTGTATATTGAAATTCCAGAACATTGTGTGGGATGGTAGAGAAACAAAGTGGACAGTTAGACAACGTGGGGCAGAGAAAGTTATTTCACGAATGTATGTTGTATCTCCTAAAGATGTCGAGTTATTTCAATTACGGTTACTTCTATAACACGATCGTGGTGCCAAGTCTTTTGAGGATTTACGATTCTATAATGAGGTTGTGTATCCTACTTTTGTGGAAGCATGTCATGCGCGGGGGATTGCATCGAATGATAATGAATCGCGTGAAAGTTTAAATGAAGTAAAACAAACTAATTCTCCAAGACAATTGCGAGAGTTATTTGAGTTTATTTGTGGTTTCAATGTTCCAGCGAATGTGTTACTTTTATGGAATGAATGCAAAGATGATATGAGTGAAGATTTTCTTACAGACTACAGTCAAGATATTTCTTACAATCGAACTCTTCTAATAATCGATAATATTCTTTAGACTCATAATACTTCATGTCAAGAACTTGGTCTTCCAATCTCCGTTTATTTCCCTGTTAATTCTGTTTTCAGTGATAGTACTAATCGGGTTGAAGAAGAAAATATTTTTGAAGATATGTTCAATAGCGCTTATGATGAACAACGTAATATTATAGATAGTGTTTTACGAGAAGTTTTTAATTTTGTTTAATGGCTCACGCAGGTTGTGGGAAAACTTATGTCCAAACAGCAATTATTCGTAAATTAAATTCATTAAATATTCGTTGTATACCCCCAGCTTTCAGTGGTATCGCTTCTACTCTCTTGATCGGTGGCAGGACCTTACACTATGTGTTCAAATTACCAATTCCATTATTGGAAAATTCAGTTGCAAATATCAGTCCTAACAGTAGTCAAGAAAGATTCCTCAATTCTGCGTTACTGATTATAATCGACGAAACTTCTATGTGTTCGAGAGAGAATAGAGACAAATTATTTATTTTGTTATGCTGTGATTTTAGACAAATCCTGCCAGTGGTTCCTCATGGCTCACGTGTTACCCTCATAGAAAATTTTATTACATCGTGGTCTGAATTTCGAAACTTTCATCATGTCACTTTAACTCGAAATATGATTCAATTTGTTCAGTTTCTTATATCACTTGGTAACGGTGAAATGGAAGCTTTTCATCAGTTCGGTTCGGATATCGTTGAAATACCGAATAATTTAATTTGTGAACCTGTAAACATCATCAATGATATATTTGGAAATATTCAGGAAACTATTTTATCTACTGACATTTAAAATTCAGTTATTCTGGTTCCAAAAAATGATGATTGTTCGTTTATAAATTTATAAGTCTTAAAACGAATGCCTGGAGAGGAGCAGGCTTACTACAGCTTTGATAAAATTGCAGTGATGATGCACGTGAACATAATAATTTTCCTATTGAGTTTTTGAATACTGTATCAGTTAGTGGTCTTATGGGGAGCCATAAATTGATTTGAAAAGAAAACTGTATTTTATTATTAATACGGAATTTAAATACAGGAAAAGCATTAATTAACGGAACTCGCGTGCGCGTAAAGCGAATGCACCGAAACTCAATACATTGCGATTAACAGGTGTAGCGCGTAGTATTCGAATTTTAATTCTCCATATTCATTTGACTTATTCGGGAAATCTTTTACAGTTCAAATTTCAAAGAACTCAATTTACAGTTATTCCAGCTTTTTCGATGACTATAAATAAATCCCAAGGGCAAACGTTTCTAAAAGTTGGAATTTTGTTGAGACAGTCACGGACAATTGTATGTTGCCGCCAGTATAGTTCGATCGTTCAATGGATTGCGATTTTATATTTCTGAGAGATCAGATCAGGGCCATTTATCAAGTGATAGTAGAGTATTCACAAAAACAACGATCAATTTGGTATGCCATCATACCAAGTCCGCAGGCATGTATCATCGCTTAATACTCGCTTTAAAAATAGCAACGTGTATTTCATACACATTTGCGTGAATGCCTTGTGTTGATTATTGACTGTGTAACTGTGTAAATCGTTTATTAAGTGTATTTCGTATTGACACATGCAAACAAACTATAAATAATACCTACGACTGGGCAGACTTGCCAATTCATCATAAATTCACAAAGTTACAGTATACACAATTTACGGCATAGCGTTAACTTTTAGGGTCCTCTCTCAAACGAGTATTTGGCGGTTATATAGTTTAAACAACGTGGAACTGTGTAAACCGTCTATTCAGTGTATTTCGCATTCACACATGCAAACAACCAATAAATAATACCTACGACTGGGCAGACTTGCCAATTCATCATAAATTCACAAAGTTGGCAGCCCTCAGTTTAAACTACTCAATTGTCGATTAGGTTTAAGGCATAGCTAAGGAGCGGATCTGTACTGTTTTTCGCAGTATTTTACGGTTTTTGACGTGGATACGTCTATAATTTTGATACCACGGGGTAAACCTAAAAAATTGATGGTAGGAAAAATGGGTATACAGTTTGGTGTTGTAATTGCTAAACTATTGTCCACATCTAAAATCTAATTACACCACTCGGTAGCTGAAGGATCGCTTTACGCACATTCTCTTTTGTTATTGCTGTTTGCTTTATGTGTTTTCTTGTTGCTTTACTTTTTGTTGATTATTATCATCATTATGTTTATTCGTTGGTCATTATCATTATGTTTCAAATTAAGAGAGTAGGTAGTAGAGAACTAATTTATGTATTGTATATGTGCAGACAGAACTCTCTCTTGAGTCTCTCTTGGTCGCTCAGTGGCTGCGTTCATTATACGAAGAACAAAAAGAAAGCGCTGCTGACAAAGAAGAACAGATGATCAGCTACGTTGGTTTACATATCAATGTAATAATCTATGTAACTCTCTTTATGGTTATGCGTGCTCATTGCATTTCATTATTATTATTACATATTTTTATACTCTTCACGCAGTGAATAGCATTATAAGTTTCTCAAAAAGTTTGTAACACACGGAAGGAGGCATTGGAGATCTTATTAAGTATATATATTCTTGATCAGCTCGACACGACGAGTTGAGTCTTTCTGTTATTATTAGCAAAACTTTTTTGTTTCTTGTACTATCTAAATTTGGATGCTTTAAATATCTGACCCATATTCATTAACGATGTAAATTTCAAGATCCTAGGATTATTGGATAGCTTAGCTCCAATACAACAATGTAATATTTTTGTATGCGAAATCACACGAGTGTAAAGGGTCTTACAACTTCGTCATAGCCGAATATAATCTTCTTTCTTGTTCTTGTACGTATCGTTTCATTTCGAATGTTTCGCGTGTAAACGAACAATGCATATAGCACCTATTCAGAGTGAGTAATTAAGTAAAACAAAAAGTTCTTGTCTTGAATAGTGAAATGTGTTAAAGCTGTTAAAATATAAAAAGATTAAAAATAAAAGTAGAAAAATTAAATACTAAATACAGGGTTTTCCAATAAGAACTGCTATTTTGATATTCAAAGAAAAATGACATTTTTTTGAGATAAATGATCGGATGTTTATTTCATTATAAAGAGGAAGGTGTGTTGTTAATAATGGAAAACAACCAAATGGCCACCACGACCACGCTTACAGGACCATATCCTTTTCATGAATTTTTCCATAACCAAATCGCAAAGTGGCTGCCCTATGTCCTCGATAGCCTCACGAATTCCACCTTTGAGGTCTTAAATCGACGCTGCGCTGTTGGCGTAGACCTTATCTTTTACGTGGCCTGGCCTCAAAGGAAGAAGTGGCAAGGTGTTAAATCACAAGATCTCGGTGGCCAATTGTGAGAACCTCTTCGAGAGATAACACGGTTCAGAAACTTTACGTTAAAAACAACGTTATTCAGATCAATACCATCCAATTCCGGACATAAAAAATCATTAATCATCTCCCGATAGCGCAATCCATTCACCGTAACTGTTGCTCCAGCTTCATTTTCGAAATGACCCCGCCGGACCATAAACCGTACTAATCAGTTACACGTTGAGGATGGAGAGGCTTTTCAACAATAACTCTTGGGTTTTCCGAGCCCCAGATGCGACAATTTTGCTTGTTCACGTAGCCTTCGAGGTGGAAATGGGCCTCATCAGTCAAGATTATTTTTCGATGGAATTCCGGATCATTTCTATGCATTTCAAGGACCCAATCAGCAAAGAAATGACGTTGTTGATGATCGGACGGCTTGAGTTCTTGTGTTGACTGAACAATATAAGCCTTAAGACCCAAGTCTTTATGCAAAATTCGGTGTAATGACGTTTGTGGAATGCCCAATTCCAAAGAACGATGAGGAATGGACAAACCTGGGTTTTCTTCAACACTTTGGGCTACAGCAGCAATATTCTCAGTTGTTCTTGAGCGACGTGCACTGGTTTTATACTTCACATCACTAATTTGTCCCAACAGCTCGAATTTTTCCACCAATTTCTGTATTGCTGTCCGACATTGTGCTTCACGACGACCCTAAAATGTTTTATTTTTACGAACCGTCTCTGCAAAATTTTCACCATTTTTATAGTGAATTTTAATAATTTCAATGCGTTATTGAAGCGTGTATCGTTTCATTTTTATTAATGGTGTAGTTTCTTCTTGTCAAATGTCAAAAATTACAGCTTCAAAAGTGACATCTACCGGAAAAGCGGTCTATTAAAAATAACACCACTTATTATTATTATTTATAATGTCCGCTTATACTCGCCGAAAGGCCAAATTAAAATATGAAGATAACTTGCGGTTGGAAGAAAAGTCTCAAAATTGTGAAACTAATTAAAGAACCAGAAAGAAGGCTATCATTGGCTATGCTAAGGAGGTAATACTCTTCACGCTCCTCCGGGTTGCATCCAACCTTCCTTTCTTGCCATCACTAAATTCTCTTTTTTCTAATAAGAACATTAATTTAAATGGGGGTTTGTATGGAGGTACCTCTGCTGGTAACCCTTTGATCATGAAATCTACATGGCTTATGGCTATAGATCAGAAGCTTATAGTGTCCAAATTTCAGTTTGATATGTGAAACAACAAATAAACTTTTTCTAATAAGAACTTTAATTGAAAGGGCGGTTTGTATGGGAGGTACCGCCCCTGTAACCCTAGGATCATGATATTTACATGGTTGATGTACCTACATAGATCAGAAACTTATAGTGTCCAAATTTCAGTTCGATACGTCAAAAAACAAAAAACTTTCTAAAAAAAAAACTATAGCTCAAAAACTGAGGGACTAGTTTTGATACAGACGGACATGGCTTAATCAACTCATCGAGCTAATCACAAATATATATACTTTATGGGGTCTACGATGTCTCCTTCTGTGTGTTACAAACTTCATGACAAACTTATAATACTATTCACTCCCGTGAAGAGTATAAAAAATGTATATCCCTTCAAAAACTATCTTGCACAACTACGATCGTCGTCTCATCGCATTAAGCATCGAGTCTCATCAAAAATAAATTTATAATTCAAGAAATTCAAAATGCTTTCTAACATATATCATAATATCATAATAAACCTTACAGAAATTAAATGCAATACCTCAAAACATCTTCTAAGACCACTTAAGACAATAGAAGTCATTGGCCGAGGGAGCTAAGGCGTTGGTTCAGTATAAGCATACGTGAGATCGCGTCGTAGGTTCGATTCCCAGTTTTTACAAGTCTATTTTTTTTATTTTCATTTTTCGCTTTTTGATTATTATTACTATTTTTTTACATATTTTAAATATTGATGTATAAATAAATCGCAATACGAACAGCTTCACTGATTGCAACAAAATTAACATTTACATATATAAGATGAATTTACAGATCAAAAACCCAAAAGTTGGTGGTGTCTGTCTTGTAAAAGTTAAAGTTAATGGTATCTTCATATTCATGCACTGGTATATCCGGCACAGCAACTATACCTGAATACGTATCAAATCTCACTACACCCATCATGATAGTCGGAGACTTTAGTGTTAATGGCACATAAGATTGCTCATTGCCGGACTTCTGTTAAATGAATACAATTTATCTCATATCGAAACTTCTATTTAACGTTTACAAGAAATCTCGATGAATCCTGTATGCCATTTGTATTTTTCTTATCACATACCAATTATTAATAAAATTATAGTACAGTAATTATTTGTTTACTTAATCCTGAACCTGACGAAAAGAGATTTAGCCATCACAAATAAAGCATGAAAATCCGAAGGACTTTGTAGTTGAAAAATGATTATAACACACATAGACGTATACACGCAAAACAGATGGCCGTGTCCACGACACAGCCACAGCAATTTTTTTAGCCTCGAAAACAGCGTACTGTTATTGTACTCTTCACGGGAGTGAATAGTATTATAAGTTTGTCATGAAGTTTTTAACACACAGAAGGAGACATCGCAGACCACATAAAGTATATATATTTGTGATCAGCTCGATGAGACGAGTTGATTTAGCCATGTCCGTCTGACCGTCTGTCTGTCTGTATGTATGCAAACTAGTCCCTCAGTTTTTGAGCTAGAGAGCTGAAATTTTGTACAAAGGTTTTTTTTTTACCATACGCAGCACATTTGTCGGAATCAGCCGAATCGGAACACTTGGGAGGGTACCTCCCATACAAACCCCCCTTTAAATTAATGTTCTTATTAAAAAAAGTGTTTTGTTTTTTAACATATCGAACTGAAATTTGGACACTATAAGTTTGTAATCTATGGCCGTCAATCGTGTAAATTTCATGATCCTAAGGCTACCAGGTGGGGTACCTCCCATACAAACCTCCCTTTAAATTGATGTTCTTGTTAGAAAAAGTTTTTTTGATTTTTAACGTATCGAACTGAAATTTGGGATCTATAAGTTTGTACCCCATAGCCATCAATCGTGTAAATTTCATGATCATAGGGTAAGCAGGAGTTGTACATCGCATACAAACCCAAATTAAATGGCAAACTTTTAAAGAATAAATGTACAATAAAGTTGCCACTCAAACTGATGTGATGCTAAGAAAGGAAGGTTGGATGTAACCCGGAGGAGCGTGAAGAGTATTACATCTTTGGCATAGCCTTCTTTCTGGTTTTTACTTAAAATACTGCATAAGATTAACAAATTTTTTTTCATTTATTTTTGGAAATGTCAAAAATCAACCAAAAGGTTTTTGAACCTTCGTTTTGTCAATTTTTACAAATAGTCATGTGTGGATAAGAGCAAATCTAAAAACATCAGCAGTAGAAATAGCAACAACAAACTCTCGCTGACCACATAGTGAATTCAATTTTTGTATATTGCCAATGAAAATGCTGCAGATTTGCACTTGCAATTCAGATACTTCTGTACGAGCTGCAAAATCACTGAATGGAGAGTATAAAGAAATGATGCAAATTGTAGAATGCATTTTATGTTTGCCAGGAACTTCAGCATCAGTGGAAAGAATATTTTCTGGAGTACACGATATTTGGACGTCAGACAAAGCACAATTGAAAGTGGAAACTCTGAAGGCGATAATGACGCTCCTCCGGGTTGCATCCAACGTTCCCTTCTATATACTTTATTCTCTCTGTTACAGTTTGATTATCAACAAAGAACACAGTTTGAGTGGCACTTTTATTGTACTTTTATTCTTTATAAGTTTGATTTAATTTAGGTTTGTATGGGAGGTACCTCCTGGTAACCCTAGGATCATAAAATTTACATGGTTGATAGATATGGACCAGAAACTTATAGTGCCCAAATTTAAGTTCGATACGTTAAAAAACAAAAATCATTGTCTAATAATAACATTAATTTAAAGGGGGTTTGTATTGTTTGTATTCATCGATAATAAATGCCTTGATTTATTCATTTTTAGAGATAGACGGCCGTTCGCAATAATTGAAGGAGAGGGATTTAAAAAGTTAGTGAAGGAGTTATGTCCATCCTTCAAATTACTCCCTGTCTGATACTTAAAAAAATGTTTTCTGTCAAAATATGACGTGTCTGAAAACTATAAGAAGAGGAAAAATAATGCGTGCTGCTTCTGTTTAACAGCTGACGTGTGGACAGAAACCATGACTACAACTTCGTTTTTTTTGGTATGACTATTCACTTCACAGAGGGAGTGGGAACAAAGTTGGTATCCATAGATATCGAGGCACTGGAGTTATCGAAGAGATTGTAGCTACTTCATTAAAAAATTGGAATATAGATGAAACAAAAGTTATAGCTGTTGTTACAGTTAATGGAAAAAACATTGTCGGAGCTGAGAGAAGCCACTTTTCTTGCTTTACCCACACTTCCAATTTAGTTGGAAAAGTTGATGATATTGAGGCCGTTGAAGAACCTATTAAGAACGTGCGAGCTATAGTGAAATACCTAAAATATAGCGTCAATGTTTCAGACAAGCTTAGAAAGATTCAAATGGATTCAAGAGTGGCCGAAGGAAATGTAAAAAATAATTAATTAATTATAGACGTGAAGACCAGATGGAATTCTACCTTATACATGCTTGAGAGGTTCTTGGAGATGTCGAAGATCATCAGTCAAATTTTGCTAGAAGACATATCAGCTCAAAATAGATTGAGATCTATAATCGAAACGTCCCCCTCATCCGATGATAAACTGAACCCATCTACGATTTTTGGGGAAACCATAAGGAATTGGCTCACGGTAGTAAGAAGAAGAAGGCGCATTTCGATGTAAAAACTTCCGACGAGTTAGAAGTTTACCTTGGGAATCCAGTTACGCCACTTTTAAATTCAAATCCTCTCGAAAAAACGTATTCACGCAAAAACAATTACGGTAGTGTACCGATACTACCTGCCACGATTTTTTTTTATTTATGTAAAAATTAAATTTAATTAATCTTAAAATGTTGGTTCTCAGTCTCAAACATATATATATATACAGAGTAATTCGGGCATTGAAAGAGAAAATGTTGACGACTTCCATTTGATTCCTCATGATTAGCGAACATACCAATTTTTGGTCAATTCTGTAGACAACCCCATTGATGCAAAATCTAAGGAAAAATTTATTAGATAAGCGAAGTTGTGCAAATACAGAACTCATTTTAAATTTATTATTATGGAAGACGTATGGGACTGTTTTATCATCTAATGCTCGCAGAATTGTACTGTTAAGCGAATTGGAGCTAGCGCATCTGAGTACATCTTGGAATTTCACAAATTGATCAAAACGTTTTTCGGCCAGTCTTTTCATATCGATCGAATTTTTGGGATTGAGGTTATTCCACTTGTAGAATAAGCCGATATTTTTTTAATAATACGTCAAATTGAGTTACCTAGCTATACTCATATGGCGATGTAAGTGCAACAATCTGAAGCGAATTTTTGGAAGTCTATGTGCTCCCATTTGCAAAATTGTCGTTTTCTTCCAGGCCATTTAAAAATTTTAGATATTAGTCTCGGGGTGCCTAATTCAAGCATAAGTTGTGCATTTGAATTACATTTGGGTAATGATAGTATTTCTTTATAATAAGTGGATTGTGTTATTTCCAACTGTTCGGAGTATCTTATACCCCATATGTGTGCTTCATATATTTACCACCCTTCCTAAAATTCAGTATCACTTGCGAGCGGGCGAGAGCAACAGCGTCGTATGAACACAGCAGTACGATCAAATCCTTTATACTATCAATGTTAAGCCAAGCCCTTTTCCGCAATTCGTCTTCAAAATCTAAAATAAAGATATTAAGATTAGAGGACTAAGAATTTCGCCTTGCAAAACCCCCTCCGTAACTGGGATTTCGTTTGATACAGTATTCTCCTGATTTATTATGTATGAGACATGCACGTATAGGGATTGTATTGTGTGTATGTACCTCGCACTTACATCTATTGCATATAGTTTTTGCCATAATAAGTTGTGGTTGATCGAATCAAAAGCAAGCCGGAAATCTATGAACAATCCATAAACGGATAACTTTTTTTAGACGTAAGTGTATCTGAAAAGCCGACTGAAGTACAAATGTGTTGTCTATGCAACTTCTTTTTGTTCTGAAGCCATTTTGTGTTTCAGGCAGACCACGTAAAGTATAAGTATATATTTTTTTCGGAATCAGCCGAATCAAATCACTAGGTGCGTATCTCCCATACAAACCCCCATTTAAATTAATGTGGTTATTAGAAAAAGTTGTTTGTTTTTCAACGTATCAAACTAAAATTTGGACACTATTAGTTTCTGATCCATATTCATCAACCATGTAAATTTCATGCTCCTAGGGTTACCAGGAGTGGTGCCTCCCATACAAACCCAAATTAAATGACAAAAATATAAAGAGTAAAAGTACAATAAAAGTAATACTCAAATTGTGCTCATATTTGATAGTCAAGTGTTCTTTGTTGATACTCAAACTGAAACAGAGAGAATATAGTGGTGCTAAGAAAGGAAGGTGAAAGGTATTACATCTTTGGCACAGCCAATGATAGCCTTCTTTCTGGTTTTTATTACAGCTTCTTATGATACTCCAGAAGTCTTTTGCAATTTTTTTTACAAATTTGAGTGAAAAATACAGATTGTAAAGTTTTTCGGATTCTGTATCTCGTGAACCGTACTAGGTAGACACTTGATTTTGCACAGAATGTGTATTTCTATTGTCATATCCCCAGCAAATAATTTGTGGAAAATCCACCGGAAAAGTGTCAAAAAAGAGATTACATTTCCACAACAACAACATGCAGTTTGTGTGTACAAAAATCTTTATAACAAAAACAAGCAAGCAAGCAAACAGATTGTGTGTTGTACAAAAACAAGCGAATATACGAAGAAAAGAGAGTACACCGTTGTAGTTTGAATTCGTGAAGTTACCTGGCCATCACCAGGTGTGCGTCTATTGAGCAACACGAAACCATTGCGATTTATGAACGCGCATAGAATTTTGCCACGCATTTTAAATATTTTATCAGCGCAGTCCATGTATAAAAAAGAATTGGATGTAGGAGGAGGTCGCAATTGCTATGACCGTCATTACCTACTCTTGCATTAAAACCTCCCCCTATTATAATGGGACACTCAGCATATTTGCCCATAATATCGTCTAGGAGAATTTTTAATGATTCCAGAACTGAGTCAATGTCACACAATGGTTTGAGGTAAAGAGAGCCAATTACAATTTGTTTATTACTTATGTCTATTTTATAACAAATCTTAAAGGTATAATCTTACTTATTATAGAGACGAGGCCGCCACATGATCTTTCTGTTGGTTTTTCCTTTGTTGCATAGGATGAAACTAGTTTGTAATCACTCCATGGAAAAGAAGAGGTGTTGAAATCTGTGCTGCTGACATCCAAAATATTTTTTTTTAACTGCAGCATGGCCTTTTTTTTGCTTATTCAAATTTAGGTCACCCTCTATGTAAAGATTCGGGCAACTTATTTTCTTAGAACTGTTTCACATGTGGGTGTTTGAGGCAGAATTCGCTTTTGGGTTTCTTGGTTTGTAGACGAGGGACGCTTGGTAGTAGGGGAGCAGCTGGCACCCATGTACCAAGGTGACGTTGTAGTTCTGCCGACGTTTTTCGTTTTCTTCTTTCGCCTTTTACGTTGTTCGTTCGTGAGGATGGATGAAATAAAAGAACGCGGTATATGTTGTTTTCAGTATTATAATATAATAATTATATTAATTTACATATGTATGCATTATTGTATATACATAAATATTAATATTATACAATATTAATTTAATATAAGTAAAATGATAATATTAACATCTTCTTCGTCAATGTATATAATTTGAATGTATGTATGTAATGTAATGTACTGTAGTATATTTATTATTATTACATTATTATTATTATTATTATTAAATATATCAATTGATCGACTTCGACAACCGCACGCACACGACGACTGAAGTGACCACTCACCACTCACTGCTCAGAGACTGCCTCTTCAGTCCTCGGCTTCTTATTGCTGCTTGCCGAGCGCTGTTGCCAAACTTCCCCGCATTGTCCTCTCATTGCTGCAGGCTGTGTAGACCGCGCGCTGTTACCACACTTCCTTACATTCGGCCATCCTGATCTTCTTCATCCGACCCGGATGACAGCAAATCTTCATTTTCAGCGATAAACTTCCACAGCTTAATGTTATCACAGCTGGTGGCTGTAACGTTTGGTCCCTCAGCATCCACAGCAGCTTTCTTTACAACGTATCGACCGTTGCGTTTTACCTTAATAATTTCATATGGACCCAAGTACTTGCTCGCTAACTTTCGATCTGCTACAAATTGGGTCCGCTTTAACGCCACCAAATCGCCTACCTTATATACATGCTCTTCACGCCTCTTTTTATCATAGCTTTCTTTATATGCCTCTTGCGCTAGCTGTATATTGCGTTTAGCCTCTGCACGTAGTTGATGCCGCTCATCATTGAAACGCTCTATCATTTCCTGATTCAGTAGCTCTAGCACACGATCCTAAGCTTTACTTGACATCTTTACTCCAAACATGATCTCGAACGGCGATGACTTCGTAGAATCGTGTATGTGTGTATTAATTGCTCTTTGTACTTGCGGTACATATTTAAACCACTTCGACGGTTCTTCTGTAGACAGCTTCGCTAGTACTGATAGAATTGACTGATTTACTCGTTCGACTTGACCATTGCCTCTAGCTACCCCTGTGGTAGTCCAAACGTGTTCCACCAGGTTTGCGGTCAAAAAATCACTAAATGCATTTGACGTGAACGCTGAACCTCTGTCACTTACAATTCACTTTGGATAGCCGAATATATCCATTCATTCATTTTCTTAATAACCTCTTCTTGACCGGTTGACTTTGTTGGGAAGATCCAGACGAATTTCGAAAATGCGTCTACCATAACTAGGATAAACTTATATTGTTTCGATGTTGCATCCCTAGATGATCAATATGTAACGTGTGTAGCGGAAGTTCGCCCTTTTCAATATAATGAAGAAACCCCTCTGGTTTACCTTGCTTTCTACTGTGAATTATACATCGTATGCAATAAGCTATAATTTTTGTTACTTTTACCTCTAGATGCGGGATGTAGAACTGCTGCTGGATGTTGTGCATCGTCTTTCGAATGGCAAAGTGACCAGATTCATGAGCATTCATGATCACTTCTCGCTCCATCAACTTTGGGACAACCAGTAGTTCGTTTTCCTCAAATTCTTTGAACAGCAATCCTCCCTTCAGCTTGTAAATTTCGTACGGTGCTTCTTTCAATATTTGAACGATAGCCTTTATGTGATCGTCATTTTGCTGAGCTTTTTTAAGTTGTGTTGTAATAACTGGCGACACGACCAAGCATGATTGTGGAAAGCGGCTAAGAGTGTCCACATGTCTCATCTTTTCACCAACCCTGTGCACAACCTCAAAATCGAAATCTTGTAAGTACAAAATCCATTGGGCAACTTCTCTCGGGATGTCTTGTTTTTTAACTGTTTGCTTGAATGCTATGCAGTCTGTAATGAACTTGAACTGGATCCCCAGCAGGTAATGGCGAAACTTTTTCAATGCTAAGTAAGCTGCTTTAACCTCCAGAATGTAGCTATGTTTCTTCGAATCTGCTTCCGATGTTTTTTTACTCCAAAAATAAATTGGATGTAGCTTACCTTCTTTCAGCTGAAACAATACTGCCCCGAAGCCATCTTTGGATGCATCTGTATGTAATTCGGTTACAGCTTCTCTTGAGTATATGTGCAGCACGGGTTCGCTTGTTAACGACTGCTTTAATTGCTCTATCGACTGCAATTCGGCTGCACCAATATTGAACTTCACATCTTTCTTCAACAAATTCGTCAATGGGCGAGCTACTTCTGCATAATCTGGGATGAATTTTCTGAAAAACCCTTTTAGTCCCAAAAATGCTTGAACGGCTTTTATGTTCTCCGGCTTCGCAAAACGGCTTACAGCTTTTGTTTTTTCTTTTCCTGGCCAAATTTTCCCGCTTTCGATTTCGTGACCAAGAAAACTTACTCGCGTCTGCATAAAACTACACTTCTTCCACTTGATCTTAAGATTGTACTTAGCTGCTGTTTCTAAGTCAGTCTTTTCAAACATTCTTCTGACGACGCCGCATAGATAATTATATCGTCCATGTATAACTGCAACACATCATTGTTGACTAACTCTTGGAAAATAAAATTCACGAAACGTATAAAGGCAGCTGGAGAGTTTCGGAAGCCAAACGGTGCTCTATTAAATTCGAATAGTCCTTCTCTTGTAACAAATGCTGTGTATGGTTTACTGGTCTCCTCGACAGGCACATGGAAGAATTCATTTTCGAGATCCATTATGGTATAGAATTTAGCCGTTCGCAATTTCTCCAACACATCTTCTACTACAGGCACTGGAAAGCAATCTGCTAGTACCATACTCTTAAGCTTTCTGTAGTCGACGCACACTCTCAACGTATGATCCTTCTTTTTCACGACGACAATTCTGCTTGCAACATTTGAAAACTACTTGCGAACAACATCTTGATTAAGCCATTCATCTACTTGTGTCTTAACTGCCACGGCTTCAGTTTCTGATAAACGATCTCACGTTTCCAGTCGATTGTCGTATGATGTTGATTTTCGGTAGCTTAGAGATTTTCTAAACGGCTTAATTACTCCATCTGGAATAATCTTCAATTCTATCGGGCACTGTTTTGAATCGGCTACCGACTGACAACATTTTTTAATTAGGTTCTCTATGCTTTTTTGGTATTGCGATGGCACTGTGAAGCTGTTAGGTGTTTCTACCACATTATAGACCTCATTATATATCTCAGTCGAATTCTCTTCTTCTAGACTTGCAAAATAAAACCCATGTTTATCGGCGGTAAAACAAAATTTACTTAAAAAATCGTATCCCAATAACGCATAGTGCTCCATTTTATTGTCAGGAACTACTACAAATTTCTGTTGTGTATGCAGCTGATCCACTGTTACTCGGGCTACAAAACTTCCTATCGGCTTTGTTATCATGTTGCCCAAACCACGTTGCAAAGACACATTTTCGTATAGTTTAATATTGGGCAACTTTTTGACGACGCTTTCTTTGATAATAGTAACGTCCGACCCTGTATCGATTAGGCAATTTATCTGGACGCCGTTGGCATCAATTGTTTTAATACGATTGCAGCTTTGAACCAAACTTACTCTTTCACCTTTATTTGGACAAACTCGCGCAATATGCCCATTTTTATTGCAATTAAAGCATTTTGTTTCATCCTTGCAATCTTTTCTTTTATGTTCTGCTGAGCCATAATTGAAACAAAGTTCCCTTCTTTTAAAGTCTACAAACTTACATTTGCTGTTTTCGTTAAACTTATCTTTGGCAACGGTTTCTTCTCCTTTTCTTTCGTTTATATTCTTGTTCTCTTTATTCATGCGCTCAAATATCATATACTCATCTTTGAGTTCTTTTAACGACTTGCAGCGATATAAATTTTGGTTTGTACTCCATTTTGATATTCAATCCATCAACTATATAGCGCAATACAGCTACCTTTACCGTTCACTGTAATTTTTTTCATGTTAAGCATGTATTCGTGGAATGACTCACCCTTTTGCTTCTTTCTCTCTCTTAACTGCTGATGAACATCGGCACTGTTAAAACTGCATTGAAATTCCTCACACAATGCATACTTAAGCTGATCATAGTCACCGACCAATTCAGATTCCAAAAACAATTGAGCTGTACCTCGCATTTTTCCTCGAGCTTGTACATATTTCTGTTTTTTTGTGAGCTCATATGCTTCTGCGTTCTTTTCGAAAATGTCGAACCACTTATCAACAGGCACTGAATATCCATCGAACTCACTTATTACTCTTTCAAAATGTTCTGCTGAGATCATTGATGTATTCTTTTTACCATCCTCCCTTCGCTCATCCACTTCTATTTTAAGAGATAATAATTCTATCAGCTGCTGCATTCTCTTTTCAATATTAGCGCTTGGCTCTGTTGGAAATGTTTTGTTATCTTCCTGTGTCGACGTCATTTCAGCAATTTGTCCTTTCTCTTCTTGCTCAAAATCATCATCATCAACTATGCAACGCTTGTCCACTTTCATTACCTCTTCTTCTGTTCGTCTCTGAGCGCTCTGCTGCTTCTTTGCACTCTTCGACATCTTTGTATTCTCTTGCGCAGCTTTCGGTGTACGCGTCAACATCACTTTATTTCATCAATTGCAGTTTCTGCCTTACTTGTGGTTGTTATTTCTTTTTTTCTTCCCTTTTTCGTCTTTCTTTGTAAACTGCACTTTACTTATATCAATTTACACGTTCAGAACCGGCTTGAGCCCCCAAATGTAATGTAATGTACTGTAGTATACTTATTATTATTACATTAATATTATTATTATTATTAAATATATCAATTGCTCGACTTCGACAACCGCACGCACACGACGATTGAAGTGACCACTCACTGCTCAGAGACTGCCTCTTCAGTCCTCGGCTTCTTATTGCTGCTTGCCGAGCGCTGTTGCCAAACTTCCCCGCATTGTCCTCTCATTGCTGCAGGCTGTGTAGACCGCGCGCTGTTGCCACACTTCCTTACATGTATGTATATATGTAAGCCCCGTATAGATTCTGAAATTGCTGAACCGATTTAGATGAAATTTTAAGGGTATCTCTAACATAGAGATTGTTTCAGTAAAGTTTGGTGCGAATCGGACTAGCTGTTGTCGAGAAATTGGTGGATAATAGTTTACACAGAAATCTTAGAGACATATTTTAAAATGAATCAACCGCCTATGTCAAATATATCAACAAGATTATGTGAATATTAATATTTGATTCGTCTCATTTTTCAAAAGTAAAAAAAAAAAGTGTCACGCACTAACATCACGTCAAGAGCGTAGCAAAGCACGCCGGGTTCGGTAGTGCTATATAGACATAATCCATGCTGGAGTTTTGTTCTAAGTTTAAGCAATTGCATAAGTAGATAAGTGAGCGGATATGCTTTGTAAGGCATATACAATATGTACATATTTCAATGTACTTTGATATATTTTAAAAAAGAAAAAAAATTTACTTATTTTATTTATATTTTTTTAATTTGTAGATGTTACCAACTCGACCCAACCATTACATGTAGTAAAAAAAGTTAAAGATGAATATGCACGTAAAATCAACGATATGCAACGTGAACTGAAGAGGTTACAACAATTACAGAGAGAGCATATGCGTCAACAACGGCAACTTAAAGCACAAGAAATTAAGTTGGAGAATTTAAAACTACAATTGAAAGATTTAAAATGTACCAAGGTTAGTTTTTGAATTTGTTATTGAAAAGGTAAACGGTAAAAAAGTATATCATATATCCCAAAAAATATTGGGTGTATGCATATGATTCCGCCCTTTTTTGTGAAAACAAAACATATTTCCTTGTTTAGAAAAAGGAAAATTTATTTATTCAAAGTATGCCCCATCTGCAGCTACAACCTTTGCCCATCTTTCAGGCAATTTACGGATTCCTTGCATAAAGAAGTCCTGGTCTTTTGAGGCAATCCAATTATGAAGCCAAATTTTGATATCTTCATAAGAAGTGAATCGCTCTCCCGTAAGATCAGACTGCATCCTTCGAAATAAATGAAAATCTGAAGGGGCTATATCTGGTGAATATGGCGGGTGGGGTAGCACTTCCCAGTCTTGTCCATTAAAATATGTTTTCACAACATTTGCCGTATGCGGTCTGGCGTTGTCATGTTGAAGAATTAATTTGTCATGCCTATTCACCCATTCCGGTCGTTTTTCTTCTATAGCTACCTTCAACCGCATTAGTTGTCGTCTGTAAACATCGCCAGTGATAGTATCAGACGGTTTCAGCAACTCATAGTGCACAACACCTTTCTGATCCCACCAAATACAGAGCATAACCTTGGTACAATGAATATTTTTCTTTGGCTGTGATGGGCCGGCCTCACCTGGCTTCAGCCAAGATTTTTTGCGTTTAGGATTCTCGTAATATATCCATTTTTCATCTCCCGTGATTATCCGATGCAAAAAACCTTTTCTTTTTTGTCTTTGAAGCAGCATTTCACAAATGGTTTTGCGACGTTCGATGTCTCGGTCTTTCAATTCATGTGGCACCCAGTTATTGACTTTTTGAACCATTCCCATTGCTTGCAAACGTCTTGAAGTAGTTGATTGATCAACATTTAATGTTGTTGCCAATTCTGATTGTGTTTGACAACAATCTTCGGTCAATAAATCTTCCAATCCAGCATCTTCAAATTTTTTGGGTGGTTTTCCATGTTCTCTGTCCTCAATGTCAAAATCATCATTTTTAAATCGTCGAAACCATTCTTTGCAAGTTGTATTCGATGGAGCATGCTCACCGTAAACATCAGCAAGCAAACGATATGTTTCCGCTGCACTTTTCTTTGCAACAAAATAGTGCAATAAAACCTCCCGCAAATGATGTTTACTTGGGATAAAACTCGACATTTTCAATGAGTTAGAAATATTTGTTGTTTATGCTTCCACCGAATGTTATACACTGTGTTTAACAGCTGATAGAAGGCACTATCGAATGCAAGTATTAGTATTTTAGTGTGCAAGTGTAAGCGGCGATACTAGCGAAACTATCGGAAAGGGCGGAATCATATGCATACACCCAATACATGTCTAACTAGATATCCGGGCATACGTTGCTCTGCCTCTCCTTCCCAAACATTTATTGGATACTGATTGGTTAGCTGTAACATTTGTATAATCATTTCTCGTCAAAAGTTTTAGAAAATCCTTTTTATCCGTTAAAATTTAGTCATCTCACTCGCACACCTTGTTAATTTCAATTTTGAAGTGCATGTTGGTTTTTATTTTGATTATTTTTATGTTTGTTATGTTCTGCCATCTCACTCGAACACCTGGTTAATTTCATTTTTTATGGTTCCGTATCCAAAGGTTGCCAAGTCTTCGCTGTCCGTTCGTCAGAGAGCTCTATCTCATGAACCGTTATAGGTAGAGAGTTGAAATTTTCCTAGAGTACATTGCGTGTATAATGACAATAAATAAATTAAATTAAAGTTAAACCAAGGATCCACTACTCTTCACGCATCCAACCGAACGGCGACAAATGCATCACTAAATTCTCTCTGTCACAGTTTGAGTGTCAACAAAGAACACAGTCTGAGTATGAAAAGTAAGCACAGTTTGAGTGGCACAATACAGAATTATATACACTTTTTGAAATGTGGGTTTGTATGTGAGGTAGCCCTTGTGGTAACCCTAGGATCTTGAAATTTACATGATTATATTTATCAATCAGAAACAAATTTCTACACGTCAGAAAAGAAAAATCTTTATCTAATTGAACATTCATTTAAATGGGGGTTTGTATGGGAGGTACCTCCCTAGTGGTCCAATTCGGCTGATGCCGACAAATGTGCAGCGTATTGAAAATAAGAAACCTATGTAGAAATTCAGGTCTCTAGCTCAAAAACTGAGGGACTAATTTACATACATGCAGACAGGCATTCGGACGTGGCTAAATAGTTAATCTCATCAAGTTTATAAAAACACTTATGTGGTGTGCTATGTCTCCTTCTGTGTGTTACAAACTGCATGACAAACTTATAATACTATTCACTCCCGTGAAGAGTATAAGAAAATCTGGACAGTGGCGAAGAAGAAGAGAGACGGCAAGAGGATTTAAAAGTTAAAAGTGCAAGTTTTACTGAATAAAACTAATTTTATATATTTCATTCATTATACCATAATAAAGTTGTATTGAATTAAACTTTTTTTACATTTAAACGAGCAATTCTTGTAAATGTCAATCTATGTACTGTACTTATATACACTGCCGGACAGTCGACACACCCTTTGCTTCGTCCTTGAAGCTTAATGTCAACCAAACGAATAAAGCTTTTAAGATGAATTTCTTCTCAATAAAGTTTATAAAATTATACACGAGAAGAAGTAATAGTTAGGATATTAACTTTGATAATAACATTTAAAATGAATTTTAACGAACTTAACATAAAAAATTACCTTTTATTTTTGCGACAGCCGATTATTACATTTTCGCTCTAGTGATAATTTTTGCGTGCAAGTTGTCGTATTGGGCTTATTAAAGTTATTATTTACTAGCGCTCACGACGTGGAATTGGTACGTGATGCTGTTCTCTGTTTATTTATAGTACAAATACTTTTGAAAAATCAGACGAATCTATAAAGTATTAATATTGACATAATTATCTGATATATTTGACAAAGGCGACTTGATTGATTGTAAAATATGTCTCTAAGCTTTATATGCAAAATTTTGTCCACCACTTTCTCGACAAATGTTAGTGAAAAAAATTTTTTTTTTAAACTAAGCAGAAAGGGGGATATGACCATTTTGAAAACCTATATCCGATTTCGGACACTATGCTCTGGCCAGACCATATTAGGATATGGGTGGTAATTATTCAGTGTTATGTATCTGTGTGTGTGTCTGAATGTATAGTATATGTAATTAATTATGTAATTTTTAGGGTTCCGTACCCAAAGGGTGCTAACGGGACCCTATTACTAAGCTTACCCCGTCCATACGTCCGACTCCGCTGTATCTCATGAGCTGCAATAGCTGGACAGTTGAAATTTTCACAGAATGTGCTATTTTCATGATAGCAACAAATACTCAAACTAAAATAAAGTTAAAAAATTAAAGGGGTACCCATACAATAAACGTGTGCTCCAATATGCACTACTCACAGTTTTAGAAGCTTTGTGATTTATTTCGTTTAATATTTTGGTCATGTTTTTTATTTGTAGTATACTTTTAGGCTTTGTGAATATTTCGCAAAAGCTTTTTGTCAATTTCATAATAAATGCATATTCATTGTGTTTGGAATTGCTCGAGCATTGAGTTATTGAATACATAATTCATTTTTGCGGCAAAAAATCTTTTACGATGGTACGGAACCCTCCGTGTGTGAGTCCGACTCACATTTGGCTGATTTTTATTTTACGTTTCTTTGGCTTAAATTCAAAATGTAAGTGATACAAAAAATAAAGGAAGTTTAGCAAAAGGAACATAAAAAAACAGATAATGAAGAAAAAGACTTTTGTTTTTATAAATTATGTTTCTGTAACAATATGGTTTTACATAAGTGTTTTCTTGGCGTCATGCGGCAAGCGCCGTATTAATAAAGACAAATATTGTACATGTAGAAGCGTGGGTAGCTTCACGCTCCGCGCCCGTCGTCTTGATTACTTTTTCCAAATTGTCCCTTACCTTAGCGCAGCGAACGCAATGTGCGTTCGTTGTCTCTTGCTGTCAACGTTAGAATGAATCTTACTCATGCACAAGCTTCAGTACTCTGCCTTCAACCACATTGCGCCTCACTCAGCCGAGGCGATTCTCTCGCTCTCTGGCCTCACTCTCAGCTTGTACGATCTGCTCACCATATTCAAAACGGTAATCTTCATGTTTGCTTTATATTACTTTATTATTCTTAATATTTAAAGGCTTAGCTCAACTTAGTCTACTATTTAATTACCTACAATTCTCCAATCACAATCACAAGTTCTCGTGTGCAAAGTCTAACATTAGACTGGTACTATATCCTGGTTTACATAATACATCATATCGCAATCAACTCAATCATTTTCATTATTTAAACAAATGTACTACGCATCGATCGACCAATCATATTACCATACAATTTAATCTCGAGTTTTCAGCACACACACTACCACAGTTGTGAGTGTCTTCAAATGCGGTTTTGCAGGCTTACAACACTTTTTTTTTTTAGTAGCTCGTACTCTTCTGCACAAACCCTCCCATTTGGCTACCATTATCATCATAACACAGTTACAACAGGCTCTTGCCGCCTCTCTGTGACGCTATGCTCCTACAGTGCCACGATCTCTCATCAGACCAAACGTTCACCTCACACAATGTCAACCATGATAGGAATGACCATTGATACTAGAACCTAGTCCCTATGTATGATATTTTGTATTTCTTTTTAGTTTTCAGATCCAGAGCCTCCACCCATGTCTTTTTCACCGCTGAAACTCGCACATCTGGTAAAGATCGCAAATCCTCATGCGCATACTTGTATGTTCATTTGTTTGTCAACGATTTCAACAAATAACGGTCACCATCTAACAAATCAATGACCACAAATGGTCCTTTAAACTTAGGATCCAATTTGGTTTGATGCCGTTCTTCACTTCTCAGCAGGACATGATCACCAATCTCATGTTGTACAATTTTAGCCTTGTTTTTATCAATTCTTTCTTTGTCGTATTTAGCAATTTTATCAATATTCCCTTTGGCTATTGCCCTGGCTTCTTTATAGTCAACTTTACCTTCCTCAATCATAGGTAGAATGCCCAATAGTCTCGTCTCTTTATCGATTAACAGCTCTAACGGACTAAATTTTGTAACCCTATTCGTTGTACAATTCTTGGCCAACTGGACCTCACCTAGCGCATCCTGCCAGAAGCGTACACTTGTCTCTACAGCTGTCAGCATACTTTTCGTGCTCATAACACGTTCAACTTGCCCATTGGCACGACTGGCACATGTTGCTATTAAATGCAAATCTATTTTGTTTGCTGAACAAAATTCTCGTAATCCACCACTAGAAAAGCTTCTGCCTTGATCCGCTATAATACGACTGGATACACCAAAAAGCGATATTGCTGACTTCACAGACTTAATGCAATTCATTCTTGCCACTAAGCTTGCCAGTAATATCAATATGCACTGTATGCCATGGTATATTGACTTTGGGAATGGGATGCAACTCCATTTGCATTTTGCCGGATGAGTGTTTAGACAATTTGCAAGTTATGCAATTCTCAACAAATTTTCGTACATACTTAGATGTACCCTCAAACCAATATTGCTCATAAACCTTGTCTAAAGTTTTCTCCCAACCCAGATGCATTATTGCCTCATGGACATGATTTATTACAGACCACCTAAATTCTCTCTGAATTTCTGGTCAACAGCGAGTTTTGCCACTCCTCTGAATTTTCCGGAATAACATTCCGCCTTTTAATTCATATGTCCTAGCTAAGTCCTCCTGCATTTCCCCATTATTCAAATTTTCTATGATTTTTGTTACACATGAATCACGTTGCTGCTCAGCCACTAGCCAATTGTCTGTAATCTCAGCTAAGTCTATACGTACTTCGACTATTTTGCTTATGGGCTCAGATTCTAAGGAAACTGGATTTCTAGATAGGAAATCTACATGCGCCATGCGTTTTCCACATCTGTGACAGTGGGGACATAGTTCGTTCGTTTGAGCGTTGATCTCATAATTGCTGCCTTGGCAGAAGAGGTGGGAATAGACCTCGCTCCAAACAGTGAGAGAGCTATATCCATGAATATAGTGTATACTGTGCCATCTGTGGGTTCTGCCTGCATTCTATTCCAGTGAGTTTTGTTCGATTTTTCGGATACCAACCCACGAACTATTTGGGGTTCAAATTGGTGGTACCTCGGGTACGAAGTCAGACCAGAAGCTTTTTTCTGGTACCACGGGTGGTCAGGAGCCCACGGAACCTGTTTCCGTCCTGGCCAGCTGAGACGGCCCCTCTATGGGAGTATCGTGGTGGCTGTGTAGAGTGCGAGCTCGGCGTGGAGTTGCGTTATACAACCGGGTGCTGTGACCCACAGATCAGCAGAAGCTTAGATAGGCCTTGTTACTAACCAAGGAATGAGACATACGACCAAAATATGTATGGCTTGAGATTGGTACCTGCGGATATATATCCAATGGGACGTTGATTGTCGTTTATCAATCCCTGTTCTTGGCACCGTGATATTAAGTCTCTACGATAGGTGTTCACGTTAAACAAATTGACTTTCAATTGACTTTCCACAGAAAAATCAAATCTTTGCAAATATGCCCACCAACGGTGCACTCTTGGGGTTAGATCGCTTTTGGTACGACTTGCTTTCAACGAATTACAATCTGTATGAACAACAAACTTACGACCGTGCCAGTAATATTGAAAGTGATTTATAGCATTGTACACAGCTAAAGTTTCCAGTTCATATGAGTGATACTTTGATTCTGAAGCTGACGTACACTTACGATAGTACTCAACCACCCTTGGTCTGTTATCTATCCTGTGCATAAGTATAGCGCCATAGCCATTTGCGCTTGCATCATTGTGCAGTTCAATAGAATATTGCGGATCAAATATAACACTAGGTCATTAATCAGCACAGAAATAATCTTCTGACATATTTGCTCATGCTCCTCTCTCCAAACGAAGCCATCATCATTCGAGGTCAGCCGATATAATGGCTTCATCTGCTGAGAAAACTGGGGAACAAATTGACGAAAGTACGACGCCAAAAATCCAAGATACTCTACACTAGTTTTGAGAAATACGCACTTTTTTATATTAAATGAAAACCCTGCTTTCGATAAGGCTTCCAGCACAATTGACAATTTTTCAAAGGCTTCTTCTTTAGACCTAGCAACAATCAGGACATCATCTATGTAAATAATTGCATAAGTGTAAGCCAACTCCCCCAAGGATCGAGTGATTGCCCTCTGAAAAATTGAAGAGGCATATTTCAGCCCAAATGGTATGGCTAGAAACTCGTACTGACCCTCAGGTGTAACAAACGCAGTTCGTTCTATCGAATCAGAATGAATCGGAATCTGATAAAATCCACTGGCCATATCTAGACTGGAAAAATACACTCCACCACCACACAGTCTGTCAATCTAGTCCGATATTAATGGAAGTGGATATTTTATCAGCAACCGTATTTGCATTCAACTCACGATAGTCTACACACAATCGATCACTGCCATCTTTCTTTTTCACTAACAGAATCGGACAGGTAAAAGGTGAATTACTCGGACGGATAACATTTGCTTTTAACATTTTCTGTATCTTACTTCTAACTAGCTCCTTCTCATCTGCACCAAGCCGATATGGGCGCCTTTTTACCGTTTTATTGGGATCTATTAAACGAATTTCTAATTCACCTGTTGTTACGCGACCATTGGGAATCCCATCTATACATTTTTCTGAATTTTGATCAAATATTTCTTTAAGCCTACTCTTATCATATTCACTCAGGTTATCACTAACAGTTCCATATTGCTTATGTTAGTCTCATTAGATACAACATTCACTACACCAGTTTTATAGATATCAAATCTATCTGCATCTATAGTGACACCAAAGCCAAGGTTAAAAATCTCACAACCTATCATTATATCATGTTTTAAATAATCATTCATTACCACATGGAATAGAATTTCTAAATTGAAATGAGAAATTTATACAGTAGCAAGAATTTGCAAATTACATTTAACCACACTTTCACCCACTCCCTTCAAGATAAAAAATTGTTGTACCTTCTACCAGCAAACTTTTCTGATAGTTTTTCTTTTATTAAGGAGCACTCGGCACCTGAGTCAAAGTAGAATGGATAGAGCTCACCGAATTGATGCATCACTTCTTTTGGTTGTAAAACTGCACACACGTCCACTCGCTTCTCTGTTACGCTGCTGTTTGATGCCACTGATCCCATTGTACATGCTGAAGCTATGTGCCCAAATTTTCCACACTTGAAGCATGTAACTCGTCCTGCCACAGGTTTCCATATGATTGTTTCTCTTTTGTTAAGTTTATTAACCCTGCTTTTCTCTTACGGCATTCCCTCATTTTATGTCCCATATTGCCACAATTATGGCACTTAATTTGTGCTTGCATCTTGAACTTTCTATTGTCCGGCTCCATTGATTATCCTGCATCTTCTCTACGCTTGCTGAATGGATATGCCTGCAATTGCTGCTGTAGTTCATGTCGATTTTTAATTCCATAATAATTGTTTTGAAAACTCATCTGCTGATGGATCGAACACGCACGTCTGTAGTGAGTGCGAGTGTTTTCACATGTCGCCACAACTTTGAAGATTTTAAACGTGCATTCAGTTCGTCGGCAGTAGTGGATCGAGGAATGACAGGTAATGTTTGCCGAAAGTCACCTGCTAGCACCACCAACTAGGTTCAGATTATCTCGTAGATCTTGTAATGTTGTATCTAACGCTTCCAGTGATTTCTTGTGTGCCATCGTACATTCATCCCATATAATATTTTTCCATTTTTGGAATACTTTTGCCATTCCCGATGTCTTGGAGATATTGCATGTTGGGTTTTCAGTAAATATATATTTAAAGGCACCCTTAGAGCACAATACGCTGTTCGACCGCAATCAAATAAAGAGGATGCGAGTGGCAATGCTATTCCATTTTACAATCGTATATTTGCTAAAAGTAATGAAATTAGAATGGTCTTTCACGTGCTTCAAGGCGCATCCAAAAAGTACATTCCACCACTTTCGGTGTTAATAGCTTCCATGATTGAGTAGTAGGCGTATTTATGCTGATCATTCCATATTGGAATATTTGATTGAACAAATGTGCACAACTCATTGCAGTCAAATTGTTGCCCGCGGTGCAGATCACGATTAAATATGTCATGACTTGGACGATTCGGCGTTATCATAGCTAGATCTTCTAACTTCTTATTTGCGATCGTCAAGCATATGTCCTCGATCATAATCAATGCCTTATTGTAAGAGGTGTTATTTTGAATAGCCCGCTATTTCGGTAGATGTCACTTTTGAAGCTGTCATTTTTTGACATTTGACAAGTAGAAACTAAGCCATTAATAAAAATGGAACGATACACGCTTCAACAATGCTTTGAAATTATTAAAATTCACTATAAAAATGGTGAAAATTTGGCAGAGACGGTTCGTAAAACTAAAACATTTTTGGGTCGTCATGAAGCACCTTGTCGTACAGCAATACAGAAATTGGTGGAAAAGTTCGAGCTGTTGGGACAAGTTAGTGATGTGAAGAATTAAACCAGTGCACGTCGCTCAAGAACAACTGAGAATATTGCTGCTGTATCCCAAAGTGTTGAAATAAACCCAGGTTTGCCCATTCCTCATCGTTCTTTGGAATTGGGCACTCCACAAACGTCATTACACCGTATTTTGCATAAAGACTTGGTTCTTAAGGCTTATAAAGTTCAGTTAACACAAGAACTCAAGCCGTCCGATCATCAACAACGTCGTGTCTTTGCTGATTGGGTCCTTGAAATGCCTAGAAATGATCCGGAATTCCATCGAAAAATCAATTTGACTGATGAGGCCCATTTCCACCTCGGTGGCTACGTGAACAAGCAAAATTGTCGCACCTGGGGCTCGGAAAACCCAAGAGTTATTGTTGAAAAGCCTCTCCATCCTCAACGTGTGACTGTTTGGTGCAGTTTATGGTCCGGTGTGGTCATTGGACCTTACTTTTTGAAAAATGAGGCTGGAGCAACAATTACGGTGAATGGATTGCACTATCGAGAGATGATTAATAATTTTAAATGGCCGGAATTGGATGGTATTGATCTGGACAACGTTTACTTTCAACAAGACAGCGCTACGTGCCACACAAGCAACGAAACCATTGATCTTTTACGGGAAAAGTTTCTGGACCGTGTTACCTATCGAAGAGGTGATCACAATTGTCCACCGAGATCTTGTGATTTACACCTTGCGGGATCTTCCTTTGGGGCCACGTGAAAGATAATGTCTACGTCAACAGCCCAGCGTCGATTCAAGACCTCAAAGATGGAATTCGTGAGACTATCGAGGACATAGGGCAGCCACTTTGCGATTTGGTTATGGAAAATTTCATGAAAAGTATATGGTCCTGTAAGCGTGGTCGTGGTGGCCATTTGGCTGATGTTGTTTTCCATTATTAACGGCATACCTTCCTCTTTATAATGAAATAAACATCCGAGTGGATTTGAAGGAAAACACGTTGTTATGATTATTGAAAATAATGTCCATATTTGATGGGGCTGAGCAGAAAGTGTCTTATCCCAGTGCATGTCATCCTTAAGTTAATTTGTTGCGATTATGTGTGGTAATGTTGTTTTTTGCGGTCAATTAATGCGGGCGCAGACATCAAGAATACGAAAGCAAAAATCATATTCAAAATGGATAAAGCGGCTTGCGAGTGCATTGAAAACACACACACAGCATTTCATTTATTTACTACTACTATTTATATTTCGGGAATAGCAAATAAGAACAAACATTTTTAAATGAAAACTGCTTTATTTTTTTTTTGTTTTTTTATTTCTTTATTAACCCGTGATAATTCTTAAATTTTTGATGATTTTACGCTTATATAGAGTTTAGTTTCTTTGACAACTTAACAACTAAGAAGATAATTATAAAATACATTATTCATTAAATAGAGAACATGCAATTTTTTAGAGTAAGGAAAATAGGGGATACAAAAACCTTACAATTAAGAGTTTTATAAAAAACTTAACCTGAGACTAGCACTATAAACTAAAAACTAGGGATCTGGACTTAATAAAGTTAATTAAGAATAAGCTAATTAAGTGCCGATCTACACTTGGAAAGTGCATTATTTGATTCCTTATATTAAAACTATTAGTAATCTGTCGAATTTTTTCGTCAATCATGGCTATATCTGCCCTTTCGTGCAATAGGGAAGTGGAGTAGTAAAAAGGAAGATTAAATATCATTTTTAACAATTTATTTTGTAAGATCTGAAGTTTATTACGGTGACTTTTCGCGCAGTCACCCCAAACCTCCGAGCCGTATAACATAATTGGAACGAATATCGATTTATAAATTATAAGTTTGTTTTTTATTGAAAGTTTAGATTTCCTATTGATAAAGGGATATAGGATTCTTAGCGTCTTATTTGTTTTATCGATTGTCCCATCTATATGCAAACGAAAGGTTAGTTTGCTGTCTTTATTTAAGCCAAGATATTTAATGCAGTTATCCCAACTTATTGATTGGGAATTGAGCAGTAGGTTAGAGATGGGTAAATGGCAGGACTTACGCTTCCGGGTGAAGTATATGGCGTTGGTTTTATTGGCATTTAGCTTAAGTTTCCATCTATGGAAGTATTTATCATAGATGACAAAAGCATCCTCAAGGTTTTGATGAATAACACTATGGATATTACCGGAGCATAAGAGGGCAGTGTCGTCGGTGAAGATTAATCCATGACAATGGTTCAGAGTTGGAATGTCGTATGTGTATAGATTATAGAGCAAGGGTCCTAGCACCGAGCCCTGAGGAACACCAGCCGTTATCAATTTTCTATCTGAACTTACACCATCCATATATACACAAAAATATCTGTCAGATAGAAAACTTCGAATCATTCTTACAAGGTATAGAGGGGTACCGGTTTGTATTAGCTTGTGTATGAGGCCATTGTGCCACACAGTATCAAAAGCAGCTTGAATGTCCTGTGTAACCATGCCTACCGAATCCTTTGATTTTAGTTTGTTTGTAACAAATTGTTTGAGATTATTGAGGGGATGAATACAACTGAGGGTGGGCCTAAAGCCGTATTGAAAAGATAGGAGAATGTTGTTTCTTACAATGAATGTGTTTAACCTTCCTTTAATTATTCGCTCAAAGATTTTGGAGAAACTGCACAAGAGACTTATATGGCGGTAGCTTTCTGGTGAGTCAACAGGTTTACCTGGCTTTGCAATCGCCACAATTTTAGCTAACTTCCAGTTGCGTGGGAAGTATCCAATGTCTACACATCTATTAAAAATAAGAGCAAGTAAATTTAGAGCACGTGAGGGGAGATGCTTCAGGCAGATATTAGGTATATTATCTGGATTGGAGTCTTTTTAGTTTTTAAGAAGCGAACGACATCCTTCACTTCCGCAAGGGTGATTGTTTGGTTATTTGTCATCTCAGCTGTGACCAGGGTGTTCAGCGACCTATTTACTAATACCTCAGTGGTTGCATCTGAGAGTGCATCGGTGGAGTGATGCTTTTTCTCAAAGATTTCACTCAGAATTTTGGTTTTTTGATCTCTGGTACTATGAATTTGATCATTATAACAAAAGCTTGGGACGAATAGTTTTTTGTTTATAATTATTTTTGTTATTTTCCAGAATGATTTAGAGTTTGTGTCAAGGCGGGAAAGTTTATTGTTCCAGTTAATGTTATTAAATTCTAACAATTGTACTTTAATTTGACGATTTAGAAAATTTAATCTGGCTTTGTATATTGGATGCCTATTTCTTATCCAGAGTCTTCGCGTAATGTTACGTATTTTTATAAGCTCTACAATATTGTCAGGGGTTTTGGTGTTAAATGGGAGGGTGATATAGGATTTGGGTACGGCTTGGTCGATTGCACCGCAGACGCTAGTTGTCATTAAGTCAATAATGTAGTCAATTTCGTTACTGGAGTATAGTGAATTTTCGTTAAAGGTTGGTATTATTTGGAAGCGTTGGTTTAGGATATGTCTGAACATCTTCCAATTTGCTTTTGAATATAGTAGGGTCTGCTTGTTTGAACTGGTTAAGGTCGAATTCACTTTACTGATAATTGGTTAATGGTCTGATGAAAGATCGTTTTGAGCTAGCGGCTCAGTGAGAAGGTGAGGTGAACTAGCTAGAAATAGGTCAAGTGTAGACGGATTAGCCTTGTAGTTTGATGGAACGTAAGTGGGGTCCCTTGAGTGTATGATACTAAATTTACCTTACGGCTTTATTGTTTTTCAAAATATCCACCATAATGATCAATGCACTTTTGCATTCGTTCAAACCATTTGACATAGCAGTTTTTCCATTCCTCTTGAGACACTTCCAAAACATGGTTTTTGAACGCTTCAACTGCTTCTTAGTAAATCGTTGACCACGCAGTTTATCTTTGATATTGGTTGGTTTCCGTGGCTGGCTCGTATAGTCCACTACGAGCCACAATTAGCCATTTTGATACTTCCTTGTCGAACGCAATCAGTATTACGAAATCCAACCTGTCGAATTTAGGTATTTGGGTAAATCACCCGGGCATGTGACTGAACAGTCCGAGAGATTGTCGATGAAGTATTTGCCCAGAAACTTATTTCTAGTCTTTGCCAAGGCTGGGCATTGACATAGAAAGTGGGTGAGTGACTCCTCTTCCTCTTCGTTTCCGCAGCTCCTACAATGGCTTCTAAACGGAATACCCAGTCTCTCCGCGTGCATCCCTACACACTAGTGACCCCTAAAAACCGCTGTGAGCCTTGCGGTATCCGAGCGTCTTCTGTTAATAAGTCTAAAAGACCTATTTTCGTTGTAAGAAGGCCAGGTAACACGTGCCGCTCTGCAAGATTCCAGATCCTTCCACCGTCTGTTAGCCAGTTGGCGGAAAACAGGAAGTTACTCCTCTTGACGACCGCCGGGATAATCGAGACCTGTTTCGCCAACGATACATCAGGAGAAGCACCAGCACGAGCCAATTCGTCAGCCTTCTCATTCCCCTCTATGTTCCTATGGCCGGGAACCCATAAGAAAGTGATATCAGCTTGACGACGTAGCTCGCTCATCATCCACCTGCATTCCTTAACGAGCTTTGACTTCACAGTGGTGGATTGCAGTGCTTTGGGTGCCGCCTGACTATCAACGAAGATAGCTATCTTACGACCTTCCGATACGTTATTTCTGGCCAGCCAACATGCTTCCCAAATGGCAAGGACCTCCGCCTGAAAGACTGTGGCCTCGTCGGGTAGCCGGAAAGAGTGGTCCAAGCTTATTTGTGGTGAGTGCACCCCTGCTCCTATACCGCATTCCATCTTCGACCCATCCGAAAAGATTGAAATGTCAAAATCACTTTGAAAACTGTTTTCTTTCCATTCCATCCTGGTCGGAAATTTTACCTTGAAGTCGCTCTCAAAGCTATTGTGCGCCACAATATAGTCTGTCGTTCTTTTAACCTTACCGCGCTGTTGCAGACCATGTTTTTGATATGGAGGTCAACTCGGAGAAGATATAGTAGTACATTCAGTGCTGCCGTGGGGCACGTGCGCATGGCTCCTGTGATTCTTACAAATGCCGACCTGTGCACTATATAGCTCTTTTCATTCGCACTTTGCCTTTCGATCAGTGAAGTCGTGTTTTTTCCACTCTCAAGCTCAGCGTGATAAAAACTTCTATCGACATTCTATCGTTTAAATTCTTGTGAAATTAATTTTATTTCGCTTTTCCATGCGAATCATTTCGTTCGTTAAGCGTAATAAAAACAAATAAACCAATACAAACTAATAACACAAACCTTAAGATGAAAATGAATATTCATTTTTAAACACCAAGTCGCCTGAGCGCAGGGCAAGTTTTTGTTCTCTCAGCGTGAACACCATATGCTCCTTACCATGGAGCAACCAATGCCCATCCCCGCAAACCCCCCTTTACACAACCCATGCTGCAACTGTATCAGCAACAACAACTACTACAACACAAAGCACTGCTTGTACCTCAACAGGTTCAACAGCAGCATCAGGAACAACAGTTTTCTCAACAACCGAAACCCATGTCCTCAACAACAACAATGATTCGATCGCCTCATTGGTCAACTCTGTGACAGTTACGCCTACAACCAAAAATTAACACTCAAGTACAAAACTCAAGTAATACAATAACTAAAAGAAACCGAGATACATCAAAAAAAACATATGATCAACCAAATAACAGTAAAAAGCAAAACAGGACAAATACCGCACAAAAGCAAACAGTACAAAACTCAGCACAAACAACTTTACAGCAGTACTGGCTAAGTACTGACAATCTTATTGACATCGCAGTTATATCAGAGACTCATTTTACAAACAAGCATTGCATCCAAATACACGGGTACGATATATTGGCTACCAACCATCCAGACGGAACAGGACACGGAGGAACAGCTATTATAATAAAAAACAAAATAAAATGCACAGAGTTAAACCACTATAAAACAGATCACATCCAGATAAACAATTATTCAAATAAATGACACTGCTGGACCAATCAATATAGCTGCATTATATAACAAGTGACCAATATCTGGACTATTTTAAAAACCTCGGACATAGATTCCTTGCCGCAGGTGATTTTAATGCAAAAAAATTAATATGGGGATCAAGAACAACAACCGCTAAAGGCAAACAATTCAGCATATTAATACTAGACATCTAAGCACTGGAGAGCCAACTTACTTTCCAACTGACCCCAGTAAAGTCCCAGATCTAATCGACTTTTGCGTAACACGAAACCTTAATGAGCATGCATTAACAATCAATTCAAAATTCGCATTATCATCAGATCACTCTCCAATCCAAATTGACTATAATTTCAAAATCACTAGACAAAATATCAATAATAAAATGTACAATAAAAATACCGACTGGGAAACCTTCCATGAACACATTAACAACCCACTTCAAACGCAAATCACTCTCAATACAACAGAAACCATCGAACAAACTATAATATATAAAACAACACATAGAAATTACACATCCCCAAGAGTAACGAGACTTGTAGAGGAAAAAAAAGTAACTCCGAAATATATGGCAGACTACCAGATACCCCGAAGACAAAAAAAAAAAAAATAAACAGTGCGATAAAAATGCTTACAACCACACTTCTTGAAGAAAAAAACAATCAGACCTTCAAACCCTTACTCCAACATCTGAAACGAACTACTCATTATGGAAGGCAACTAAATCACTAATATCAAAAACTCCGCACCAACCTCCGCTGAAGAAAACGAATGGTTCTTGGGCACAGAGCGATATGGAGAAAGCCACTATCTTAGCTGACCACTTTGAAGACACATTCACATTGAATATTCCAACCAACACTAGCTTGCCAACTTTTAATGCAACTATATCGATGAATTATATAATAAGAAACATCACACCACGAGAAGTACTCCTCTGTATAAAAAATCGAGTGAACTGCAAATAATCGCCCGGATATGATCTGGTAAAATAATAAAAGAGCTACACAGCAAAGCTATAAGTCTCCTTTGAAAACTATTTAATTTTATATTAAAAACTCAACACTTTCCATTACTTTGGAAAATCGCAGAAATAATCGCAATACATAAACCGGGTAATGATCTAGTACTACCATTATCTTACAGACCCATTAGCTTACTTCCGATTATAAGCAAAATATTTGAAAAGCTACTACACGACAGAATAAACCCAATATGACAAGACAGGCGGGCAATTCCAGATCATCAATTCGGATTCCGACAACAACACTCGACGATACAACAAATCTATAGAGTGACTCAAAAAATATTATCAGATCTAGACGACAAAAAATACTGCGTAGGTGTTTTTCTTGATGTAGAAAAGGCGTTCGATAAAGTTTGGCATGAAGACTTATTACACAAACTACAATACCAATTACCACAACCTCTATATAACATAGTTAAATGTTATATAACTGGACGATACTTTTATGTTAAATACAAACACTGCCAATCATCGTTAAGACAAATCAAAGCTGAAATTCCACAAGGAACCGTTCTAGGGCCACTACTATACAATTCATATACAGCAGACATACCTACCCCCACAGACGAATCATCAGTGATCGCTACATTTGCAGATGACACAGTTCTTTTGCATTCCAACATAGACTTGACGAAAGCTACATCAGATATGCAAATAATAATAGACACAATGGTAACCTGGTTCAATAAATGGAAAATCAAAATAAATGAACAAAAAACTGTCCATGTCCTTTACACAACGAGGATAAGATACCAACCACAAAAGCTCCAAATCAACCAGACGGATATTCCCACTGAAAACGTCGCAAAATATCTAGGAATGTATATAGACAACAAATTAAATTGGAAATTTCACATTCGAAAGAAAAGGGACCAAGTCAAAATAAAATTCAGACAATTATATTGGCTTCTTTCAAAAAATTCAAACTTATCAACTGACAACAAACTACTAATATATAATAAGACCATTATAAAACCCATCTGAACGTATGGAATTCAGCTATGGGGCACAGCAAAGTCAACAAACATATCACTTTTACAAAGACAACCATCAAAAATATTAAGAATTTTAATCACTGCTGAATGGTATATCCGAAATGACGACATTCATCGTGACTTAAGAATACCACCAGTGAATGAAGTAATAAAACAAATGAGCAGAAAACACCAATTAAAACTAGCAAACCATGTAAACAACGATATAAGTAATCTTCCGATTGACGAACTCACAAGAACCAGACGGCTTAAAAGGACAAGGCCAGTAGATCTAGCACTATAAAGTATTTACTAATTAAATTTCTAATTTCTAATCGTTTATAAATCTAAAAAATTTTTTGTTTAGCTGTATTCAAAAAATTATTGTCAACCCTTTCAGAAACATGTATAATAATAGATACAAATACAAAAACAATTGGGAAATAAACAATAAAAAAAATAAATATAGCTCTTTCCTAGAGCTGGCCACCAAACAATTGCCCCGTATGCACGAATCGGACGTTCTATCGCTGTGTACATCCATGCTGGTATTTTAGGGCGTAGGCAAGAGTTATAGGCCACAGAGGCTTTCTTAGCCCGTAGCTCTATAATGTCGAAATCCATTATTTGCGTTCAGCATAACTCCAAGGTACTTGGCCTTGTTGGAAAGATGAAGCTGTTGTCCATTCAGAAGAGGAAGGGGAAAAGTCAGTATTTTGGTTTTCGTTGTGAAAAGCATCAGTTCTGTCTTGCTTGGGTTAATGTTTAGACCACATCCTGTGGCCCATTTTAACAGCCTCCCCAGAGCTCCCTGCATGACGTTGCTTATCACACTAGGAAACATCCCTGATACCATGATCACAACATCGTCCTCATAGGCGCCTACCCTTTCCCCTGTCTCCTCTTAAACCATGAGAATGTTATCTATGACTAACAGCCACAGCATTGGAGAGATTACCCTGCCCTGTGGTGTCCCTCTACTGACATATGTGGTTAGAGTCGAGTTTCCTAACTCTGACTACACTGTTCTGGTTTTAAGCATGTTAACTATCCATTCCCCACTGTCTCCCTCTACGCCAATCCTAGCTAGAGAATCCTGGATAGCGCGTGTACTAACGTTATTGAAAGCACCCTCTATATCTAAGACTGCCGCGAGAGAGTATTGTTTATAGTAAATCGCACTCTCTTCCTTGCGGACAACTTCATGTAGAGCCGTTTCCGTGGATCTACCCTTGAGGTATGCGTGTTGGCAAATAGAGATGGGAATTTTATCAATAATGGATCGAAGATGGAGCTCCAATACCATTTCCATCGCCTTCAAGTGGAACGATGTTATGCTGATTGGCCTGATTTTTTTTTTTGCGGACTCATGACCAATTTTCCCAGCCTTTGGTATGAAGACTACCTTGACTGTTCTCCAACTCATTGGTATGTGGTTTAGACGAATACATGCCCTAAAAATCAACCTTAGCCACGGAACTACCTTGTCCCGTAGCTTCTGTAGTAATATCGGAAGAATACCGTTCATGGCAGCCGATTTACAGGACGAAAACGTATTGATTGAGTGTGTGATCTTGTCCTCTGTGAAGATCAAATCAACGTCTCGTGAAGTTTGCCGTAACCGTACGGGAGCTTCCGAATCAGTGGTCGCATCTTTGCAGTCGGGGAAATGTATTTTGAGTAGGAGGTCAAGTGTCTCAGCAAATGGTTACGTCCATTTCCGTCTTGCTTTTTCAAGAAAGAGGGATTTACCCGTTCCTTGGCCAGAACCTTTCCTAATCTTGCTGAGACAGAAGTAGACTCGATCGACTCACAAAATTCCTTCCAACCATTATTTTTGGCGTTCCTGATGGCTTTTTTGTAAGTCTTGAGACAGTCTTTGTAGACTTGCCAGTTGTTATCCATGTAACACTGATTGAAGAGCTTTCTCGTTTTCTCTTAGAGTTTCGAGAGCTCTTCATTCTACCACTGTGGGAAACTTTTATGGCTTCTTCTAATGGGATAGGATATCTTGTACGCTTTGCCGAAAGCTTCCTCAAGATATTTAACCCTCCTTTCAATTTCGTCCCTGGAGTCAATGTTTGAGCATGTGAAGGTATTCAGTTTCGATTTAGCTACCCTTCTAAAAACATCCCATTTTATATTGCGTGGGTTTCTAAATGGAACAGAATCCGCTGTCTTCAAATTAAAATTGAAGAGTATCCAACTCTGATCCGAGAAAGATCTTTTGTTGGACACTCTCCAGTTGTCAAGCTGAACCTCTGAATTTTCGGACAGAAGAGTTATATCTAGTACCTCTTCCCACCCCGGGAAGCCTTCTGTACTGGGGAATGTGAAGGTTGGAGTATTTCCTCTATTGCAAACTAACAGACTGGAACTACTAATAAAATTAAAAAGCGACTCACCCCTGTCGTTATCCTCGGTGCTTCCCCATAGCGTAAGGCATGCATTGGCGTCGCATCCCAGGAGTAGGGTAGTGTTGGTGGATGTTGCACTGGCGGACAACTGCACAACCTCGGCCGGAGGTGCTTCCCTGTTGTGCGCCATGTAGACGGATGCTACCAGTATGTCTTTGTTATCTGTCACTTCGACTTTTACCACTGTCAAATCACCTGTGCAGAATTGAGGACAAAGGAAAGAATTTACCTTGTTTTTGACTAAAATACATGTTCTAGGCTTGCCACATACCTTAGTGTACAGAAGTTTGTACCTTTCGTTTTTGAGCCCTAGAATGTCAGTGCCTCTGACCCAGGGCTCTTGAACGATGCAGATGTCAACGTCGTCCTCAGCTAGGAAGACGGCAAGATTATCCGAGGCATTCAGAGAATGCTTAAGGTTAATCTACACGACTTTCAGCATCGGGAGGTCTCTTCGGTGTACTGGGTGCTTCCTCTTGAACCATCAGGTCGTCCATCAGCCTGTTGGCAACCTGCATGTCATCAGGCTCTTCGTCTGACGGTCGGAAAATCTTAAGCTTGAGGTACGTTACGCCAAACCTCATCTTGTAGTCAGACTTCTCCAACTCCTTAACGGAATCTTCGTTGATGGAGAGGTGCAGAGACATGCTGCTCTTTTGCTGACCTTCGTCTTTGATTGCAGCCCAATCACTCATGGGCATGGCAGAATTCTGTCGCTGCAGAAGCAGTAGTATCTTGCCGTGCTCCAGTTTCATGACAGGTAAACAAATGCGAGCTATAGGCCGCCTTGGAATGTCCCGGGATGAGTTTAAGCCTTAAGCCCTCCCAAACATTGCTGATCTTAGCAATGCAATTGCCCAGGAACTCCATAGACGGTCGATCGTCGCACCTGATCACCCTGCAGCCACGGAGTACCTCAGAAGAGTCGAAACCGGGTGGTGAAGAGCCCAGATCAGAGAGGAGGTGTTCCATCACCAGCTCCGTTAACCTGGGCTCAATCTCCACCCACTTTTCTAACACCTTCTTACCATCGTTAGTGACTTCATCAATTAGTGCCACCGTAAGCTCATCCCGATCAACGTCGCTAAAAAGCCTCTTGGCACTTACTGAGGGACCTTCCTTGTTAGTAGTTTCGGAGACTTTACTGTTCCTTGCATTTGTAATGGTCTCGTCCTCAGACCGATTACGTTTAGTCGCCTTCACAGGCTTTGCGTGAGTGGCCACGTACTCCTCATACTGGTCCACCACGGCCTGGTATTTGGCTTAGTCCGCGAGGTCGAACTCGTGTACCGTCCCACTCTCCTCATTCTTAGCAATCTTGCTTAGGATGAATCGGGCTTTCTGGTAAATGTTCTTTCTGACCATCGCTTCCGTTCTGCCTTTTTTTGGCTTGGATGCGCTACGGCTGGCGCTATCCTTAGCTGCTTTTGTTGATGTCGGTTTTTCACTACTTCCTGTAGCTACCGACGCTGTTTTGTTTTGTAAACTGTACCCTAGCAAGTTTAAAAATGAAACCGGAGGTCGCCAGGTATCCGGAGTCCACCTTTAAAAGACACGCTCACGTAGTGCCATTCATTCCATGGGCACGGTCGTTCGACATCTGGGACTGCGGGTTTTATCGAGTTTACCTCTCTAGATCCGCCATATTTCGTTACAAACAGCAGGGACACCTCTGGCAGGATGTGGCTCCTCACCACGTATGGACGGTCTTGAGCAGAAACCTTGCCCCCTTGATATTTGGGTACAAGAAGTCATTGGGTGCCAAATCAGGACTGTACGGAAGTTGAGTCATCAATTCGATGTTTAAACTGCTCAAAAATTCACCTGTTTGACAAGATGTGTGAGAGCTCGCATTGTCATGATGGAGAATGATTCGTCTATGGCGGTTGGTTATGCGAATTTCTCTGAAGACTTCCGGCAAACAAATGGTCGTGTACCACTCAGAATTAACCGTCCTACGTTGCTCAAGCTGAACAGTGGCCACATGACCCATTCTTCCCAAGAAACATGCGACCATTTGCCTCGCAGTGCTTCGAGCGCGAACAACTTTTGTTGCATTTGCCTCGTTTTAGAACACCCACACTTTCGATTGCGGTTTAGTTTCCGGTTCATACGCATATATCCATGTTTCGTCACCTGTCACGATTTTAAACACGTCCTTTGAAGCACCACGGTCGAACTTTTTAAGCATTTCCTTACACCAATCGACGCGAGCCTTTTTTGAGCTATTGATAAATTACGGGGTATCCAACGACTGCAAATTTGTTCTATAACTAAGTGTTCATGCAAAATTGAATGTATTGAAGTGGAACTAATATGCAAGGATGCCACTATCTCATGATATTTCACATGACAATCTTGCATTATCAGTTCATGCACTGCATCGATGTTTTGTGCCACAACAACCGATTTTGGACGACCTTCACGGAATTCGTCAGCGACCGAACTACCACCACGATTTTATTCTGCAAACCAGCGATAAACTGTCGTTTTTGATGGTGCTTTATCACCATACAAAGAACTGAGTTCATCGACACATTCTTGTTGAGATAACACAGGTCAACAACGTTTTGTTCTAGGAAAGTGTAGGGTCATTTTCGAAGTAATTTTTTACGTAGAATCCGAATCCGGGGTTTAAATTGCTCTATCACGTCAGGACTTTGAGATATCCTAACCTAAAAGTGCAAAAAACGCTGTTTTTGCCCATTTTTGAGGTTATGTAGCTACGAAGATTTTGCTCTTCATAAAAAAGTAGACATAATATTTTAAAGTATAAGTCTTCCTCTTTTAAATGCCGTTGAGTTTGCTTAAATATCTTTATTTTTCACTGAGATATCGCATTTTGAAGTTTCCATGTTTGTGAATTTTTCGATATTCGAAAATCCATTGAGATAACATGAGACGTGATACGGTCGATTACATACTCGCACAAAAAAAATATCAAATCTCAGTGAAAAATAAAGATATTTAAGCAAACTCAACGGCATTTAAAAGAGGGAGACTTATACTTTAAAATATTATGTCTACTTTTTTATGAAGAGCTTATACTTTAAAATACTACGTTTACTTTTTTATGAAGAGCAAAATCTTCGTAGCTACATAACCTCAAAAATGGGCAAAAACAGCGTTTTTTGCACTTTTAGGTTAGGGTATCTCAAAGTCCTAACGTGATAGAGCAATTTAAACCCCGGATTCGGATTCTACGCAAAAAATTACTTCGGAAATGACACTACACTTTTATAGAACATTCCGAACCCATTTTTTTGGAGACCTGTGTAATCAACGTCGAAAGTTGTGAAAAATTATCCGACGAAAACCTTCTCTTGAAATTTCCATTTTTTGGCCAAATTGATTTTGTTATAACTCACTGTAAACGAAACAAATAGCACTGGTACATCAAAACATTGTGAGCATGCTTATGCTAAAAAAATGTCAAATTTTATTATGGTGTTGCCAGATTTTAGCTATTAACATTAGTGTTTCCAGATCCCGAAATATACATAGTACCCTCGTATTTGTACTTTGCGTAACAATTGTAATACTTTTGAAAAATTAGACGAATCAATTGACAAAGGAGACTTGATTGATTTCAAGTGCGAAAAAATTTGAGGATGAACAGAATACTGACCAGAATGAAGGTGTCTGAAACTTTGCTGGAATAAAGATCACAAATCGCATCATCATTAGAGATTGGAATCGCCCAAAATTGATTGTCGATATCCATATTATCGTCTAGTGTTCGGCTGATATTACCAATGACGATTATTTCTCCTATTCGCTTGTAAGGCAACAGGAAACAACCCATCCTAATCTCGTTTTTTGTAAACTTGGCAGGATCAGAAATGAGTATTTGTGTTGCACTCATTTATTTTATTTTTTAAGTTTTTATTTACTTTTCCGTGTTTGTGTCGTTGGAAGTTCATATCTAGTAATTGAAATTTTACCTCCCATACAAATCCCCATTTAAAGTAATGTTCTTATTAGAAAGAGTTTTTGGTTTTTCAACGTATCAAATTGAAATTTGGACACTATAAGTTTCTGTTCCATACAAACACAAAATAAATGACGAACTTACAAAGAGTAAAAGTACAATAAAAGTACCACTCAAACTGTGCTCATATTTGATACTCAAACTGTGTTCTTTGTTGATACTCAAACTGTAACAGAGAGAATATAGTGATGCTAAGAAAGGAAGGTTGGATGCAACCCGGAGGAGCGTGAAAGGTATTACATCTTTGGCACAGCCAATGATAGCATTCTTTCTGGTTTTTCGTTATGTTAGCTTTTCTGAAATTTAAGAAAGCCGCGTAAAGCTCTTTGTTCCAAAAAAATGGTTCATTCCACCTTTTAGAAGTGACAAATTGATTACTGAACATTTAACTTTTCTTGCAGACTGATCTTATCCGTAAAATTTCTTTGGAAACAAGCCAACATAAAGAAGAGGAAACTCGGAAAACTCGAGAAATTGCTCAACTACGACAGGATCAACAACGACAGCAAAATGTTGTACTTTCTCTTCAGGCCAAAGTAAATGCGAAAGAACAAATTTTAAAGCGAAAAACTGAGGAAGTTACTTTTCTTCGACGTAGTCATCGAAGTATATTAACTACTGCTCGAATAAGTAAAAAAAATGATATTTATGGAGCTAATAATAATGAACGAGAAATACGTCAGCGTTGGGAAATCCTATCGCGTATAATAAGCCAAGCTGTACTTAAAAAACAGTTTGGCTTACAGCTGGAGAAAGAGATGGAACGGGTGATGATGGAACGGGAGAATTTGAGCTATGAACTTGTTAAGATTGAAAACCGTCAATGCATCGATGAGGGTTATGATGTTGCTAGTGAGGAGGATACATTAAAAGCAAACCTTTGTTATCTACAGGAAAGCATCGCAAATTTACAACAACTTATAATGGACGTTGAAGAAGGAAGGAATTCAGCACGACATGATAGCCAAAGTTTACAAAATTTCATTGATAATCTTCAAAATTTAAGTGTGGCTAAAAATTTGATTGAACGCTTAACGAAAAATGTTATTGAACAATCTTGTAACTCTGTGCTAACTAAAAATCGTTTACATGAGATAGAGGCACTGTTAAAAGAAGTTCAACAAGAGAGTAGCATCCAACAGCAACTGTTACAACATTTTCTATCTAAAAATAGAAATATTCATATATCCGATTTCTACGAATCGCTAAACTTCGAAGAATTTAGAAAACTGAACCAAATAATGCGGTGCGGTTCACAAAACTCACTAATTAGCAATAGCACCTATGATATTCCGAATGATTATGCAATTGTATCCTCCGCTGATGGCATAAATATGAATAGTATTGGTACAGACTCCACTCCTGAAGAGATAACGAACTCGTAAGTCTTAAAAATTTATTGAATAAGATTTTGAACAATAACTTCAGATACTTAAAGCTCTTAAAACTTTACAAAAAGAAATATTTATACAGATATTTTTATAAGCAGTTAAGAATATGAAAGAATATTTTGGTTTATTGCAAAGAGAAAGTTGTTATTACTTTCCCTTGTTTTATGTGACGTGTCGAGCCGTTCGGCGGACATTATAAACATCATAACAAAGAAAAACGATGGACTGTGCACATGAATGTTTTGCTATAGGTTTTCAGGTATCTAGCTGAAATTGGAAACAAAGAAGTTTTATTTTTGAGGTTGGTATGCCAAAATCAAAGCAAATCTCTTTAGACTGACGAACTAAATCTGATCTTATAGCATTGCACTGATTGATAAGCTGATCTATGGAGGAACTATACTAACTACAACTACTTTTCAGTAATAATACAATAATAATACGCAATATACATGTAAAACAGTTTATTAATGAACAATATCGAGCCGAATGTTTCAGTAGCCAGGGTTTTTTTTTCTAGTTACAATAATAACGTTTTGTAAAGTTTATTATCTCTATTAATATTCTAAATATTTATATTAATACGGAGACAGGATTATTTTAGTCCCGTTTTACCTTACTTAACGTCAGCGTATTTTCATGGTTATAAAGGTATTCATCTCGGGACTGGTAAGGTGTAATTTTTATACTCATAACGGGAGTGAATATTATAAGTTTGTTATGTTTGTAACACACAGAAGGAGACATCGTAGACCACATAAAGTATATATATTTGTGACCAGCTCGATGAGACGATTAAGAGATGATTAAGCCATGCCCGTCTCTCCGTCTGTATCAAAACTAGTCTCTCAGTTTTTGACCTAGAGAGCTATAATTTTGCACTTTTTTTTACCATACGCAGTTCATTTGTCGGAACCAGCCGAATTGGACTACTAGGGAGGGTACCTCCCATACAAACCCCCCTTTAAATTAAAGTTCTTATTAGAAAAAGTTTTTTGTTTTTTGACGTATCGAACTGAAATTTGGATACTATAAGTTTCTGATCTATGTAGATTTCATGATCCTAGGGTTACCAAGAGGGGTACCTCCCATACAATCCCCCCTTTAAATTAAATTTCATATAAAAAAAGTTTTTTGTTTTGGACGTATCGAACTGAAATTTGGACAATATAAGTTTCTGATTCATATTCATTAACCATGTAAATTTCATGATCCAAGGGTTATCAGGAGGGGTAACTCCCATACAAACCCCTATTTAAATTAATGTTCTTATTAGAAAAAATAGAATTTACTGATGCTAAGATAGGAAGGTTGGATGCTACCCGGAGGAGCGTGAAGAGTATTACATCTTTGCCATAGCCAATGATAGCCTTCTTTCTGGTTATTCTAATATATGAATGTTAATTAACATGTTTTATGACGTTCAAATCGGTTCTGCGAGGTTCGATATAACAAATATCGATTTTTGTGCTTATGTTTACATGAGGCAGTCGACATCAGTTTGATTAAATCGATTTTGGCTGTTTTCATTATGTCAGAGTAGCCATATGCATAAAATATAATGTGGTTTTCTCAACAAAATAAGTTATTTTTTAAAATCACATTGAATAAAATAATGTATAAATTTAAAATACTTATCTTGATTTTTAATAACGTTCTACAATGATTTATCAGCATATAAATCACAAACTATTAAAAAAAGTAAAATTAAAGCAAAATAGTTCTACCACATGGCAACAACATTCTGAATTTCAATTCGAAATGACAGTGCTAAAAGGCCTTTTGACGGTCAGTTCAAGCTTGATCCAGTTTATCGCACCGATAACCGAAACGATGACAGGAAAAATGACTTATGGTCCGGCTTATTTGTCAGTCCATTTCGATTTGTGAAGCGATAACATGGACTGAGACTGAACTGACCATCTGAAAGGCCTTTTACTCGTCAGTCGATGACATATCGATAAATGTAAACAAGTAAACAACTGCAAGTGGCTGTTATTAATTTAAAATGTATGCTATGGATCATGATTTTATTTAAAAGTTTATAGACATTTTTATGTGACATGCAAGTTGTGAATTTTATTTTATAATTTTAATAAAATAAGTAATTGGAATGAAAAAGAGAGCTGCAAGAAATATATGCATATATTGCAAATTGTTGTGAGTCATGTATTTCTCACAAATTTTCAGTTTTAATTTTGGCAACGTGCGCGCAAAGTTCCATATATTTGTATAATCATAACAAAAACCAGCTGTTCTTTTAAAGCGAAAGCGGTGTGTGAACGGCAGCTTCAAAAATTTTCGCTTCATTTGGTGTATAAGGGTTAGTGGGTTTTGTTTAGGCTGGTCACCCTTGGTTGAGAGAGAAGTCGTTGGATAGAGAGATGATGCTGTGGGACTCATAGCCGTTTTAGACAGGGCCATTATGCAAGTCTCTCATGATGTGACCAATGACGCGCATCACAATCGTCATTCACCACACTAAAAATGACGTCATTCAGGGGTTATTGTTGTAGAATGTGATGCTCATCTGCGTCGCATCACTCATTGATACACCTTTGATGCAGACCAGGGCTGGAAAATAACTGATAGTGTGGCCAAGTTTTTTGCCATTTCCGGTTAGATATTGTACCAGCATGCTTTCAATTATTAATAATTCTTTTAAATAATCAATTTTCCATTTAAATAAAGCTTTTTTATTAATTTTACTGTCTCTCAGTTCAACAAACGTTTTCTTCTTCTTATGCACATCCAAAACAAAAAACAGTTGTTAATGATACGAAATGGCTTGTCTAAATACCAAAGCATATCATCATGATGCAGGGCATGCCTAAATCGAATTTTAGAGTTCAGTTGTGAAGTAGACGAAGAAAGTAGTGAAAGTTGGAGTTGTTACTGTCAGTTATATTTTTTCATATTGTTATTATATTAAATGTATATTGTTATTATATTAAGGTCAAATTGGTATTGCTATAAGTGTTTTATTTTATATATATAGGATCGCGCATTTGTGATATTCTTGCCTTTATCAGGCGGATCGTCACGGCCGTACGTGCTAAGAACACGCGAAAAGAGGAGAAAGTTCTTGTTGTATAAAAAGAGACGCGAAGAAAAAAAAAAAGAGCTAGAAAAAAGAGCAAGAGAGAACGGTAGACTATATTTCACACACGTATCAAGCGAGATTTTAAAACGAACCATACACCATGAGAGGTAGTCAAAGACTGTGAATGTGATTATTATTGCAAATCATAGAATGAAACATAAGTAAAGGTAGGCATCCACACGTCCACGATTTGATCAAATCGTGCTTGTTGTAATTTGATGAGTTTCCCATCCACTAAATCCACATTTTTTCAAATTGAGAATTTTTGTTATATCTTTTCGAAACGCAATGAGTGCACACAGCAAATGTGCCGACGGCAATATTGCTTGTTATAGAAAAAAAAATTATGAAGAAACAGGGTGAAAGAAAATTGATAAGAAATACACACAATGAATGTGCCGTTTCTTTTCTCTGTTGTAGACGCAGACTTCTGTTCTCAACGAAGATTTCATCACAATGAGATGATTTCGCCATCTACTCATCAACTTCTGCCAAATGCAAAAATGAGAGCAAGACAATTTGATGAAAATATTTTTTTTTTCATGAATTTATTTATATACTATAACTATATTTCTTCAACAATAACTAAAAATAAAAAATCATAAAACATATTTCATTTCACATCTTGAAAATCCTAAACCTAAATTCAAACCAAAAATATTTCAAATATTAATAACAATATAAAATCTAAACAGTCAATATTCTTATTGTTTAAATAATCACACTCTGAGATCAGTTGTTTGGATATACGAGGACGGTTCATTAAGTACCCGTGTTAGAAATGAAGACACAATTTTTTTCAAAAAAATGTTTTTTATTGTTCACATAGTCCTCTTTTAGAAAGATAAACTTCTCCCAACGTTCCGGCCATTTTTTAACCCCTCCAAAAATAGGATTTGTCGAACTCTCCAAAATACGCCTCTCTTTCGGCCTCGTTTGATCTAAATATTTTTCCCGCGAGCCATTTCTTCATGTTAGGGAACAAGAAAAAGTTGCAGGGAGCCAGATCGGTGAATACGGGGGTGCGCCAGCGATTCATAACGCAATTCACGCAGTTTGGCGGAGACAACACTAGATGAATGTGCTGGTGCGTTATCGTGGTGAAACAACACCTTTTTTTTCGCCAAATACGGCCGTGTCTCCTTTAATTTTTTGTGGAAGCAGTCCAATAACTCACTGTAGCATTGCCCAGTGATCATTCTTCCTTTTTCTAAAAAATCCGTGAGGATGACGCCCTTCGCATCTCAAAAAATCGTTGCCATGACTTTAGCGGCCGATGGGACCGTCTTCGCCTTCTTTGGTGCAGATTCACCGAAAGAAATCCATTGTTTTGATTGTTGCTTAGTTTCTGGTGTGTAATGATGAATCCAGGTTTCATAAACGGTGACAACTCGATGCAAAAAGTCCTGCGGATCTCGCTTAAATTGCCCCAAACACTGCTTTGAAGTTAACAGTCGCATCCGCTTGTTGTCCAGCGTGAGCAATCGCGGCACCCATCGGGCCGACAATTTTTTCATCACCAACTTATGTAAAATATTAATTGCCGTTCCAGTCGACACACCTACGGCCTTTGCTATTTCGAGCACTTTCGTTCGTCGATCAGCGAGAATTATGTCGTGGACTTTTTCAATGATTTTCTCGCTAACCACGTCTGCCGGTCATCCTGGTCGCTCCTCATCAAAAACGGATGTTCGCCCACGTTTAAATTCGTTGGACCAACTGTGGCCATAGATGGCGACGTGTCCCCATAAACAGCATTCAACTTTGCCTTCTCCTCACATTTTTTGCCATCCAAAAACAAAAAGCGAATTACTGAACGATACTGCTCTTTTTCTATCTTAGCGAAAATCACGAAACACGTCTGACTCGGATGGCTGCCAAATCGAAACTAACCTATCAATCAGTCTGAAATAAGCGTCGTCTGATAGATGGCAGCACACGAAGATAACACTAACTTCACTCAGGAACGTCCTCTATCGTCAAACACGGGTACTTAATGAACCCTCGTTCATATTTATAAGTCTTTTACAGACCAGACATAATGTGCATCTGTATTTGTGCACTGCTCCTTGCACAGCATTATATTTGATACCGAATCAAATTCCAGTTTGTTTCTTAATTTTGTTTTAATCAAACTTATAGCAGAAAATTTACGATCTGCCACAGCAGAGCTGTGTGGCAGGGAGAATATGTTTCTTATAAAACCTACCAATTCCATAAAAACTTCAACATTTTTTTACATTTCCACTTCTTCCCAAAATACAGATATGTCCTCTTCTATTGTAAATTTAGAGGCAGAAAAGGTTCTTACAGATAACCAAAGTAACAGCAACGCTAATCTTACTAATCTTACTAACAGGACTCCTCCACCGCAATACACTTTAAGAAAAATCTCAACTAACGAAATATGACACTGCATTGAAAAGCGCACTAGCCACAATAAATCTCCAGGATATGGCCAAATAACTGGAAAATTACAAATGCAATTATATACATAAGAAACTTGTTTAACGCAGAACTAAGACTAAGGCACTACCCGACATTATGGAAAATAGCTGAAATAATACCTATACCGAAATCGGGCAAAGATCCAACTTTGACGTGATCTTATAGGCCAATAAGCCTTCTGCTTTCATTATCAAAAATATTTGAACGACTTTTCCTTGACAGAATTCAACCAATACTGGATGTGAACAAAATTATACCTGATCACCAATTCGGATTTAGACAACGTCACTCCACAATACAGCAAGTCCACAGAGTGACACACAAGATACTATCAGATCTAGATGACAAAAAATACTGTGTACGTGTTTTTTTTGGACATAGAAAAAGCTTTTGGCAAAGTCTGGCACGCCGAACTTCATCAAAAAATTAAGACTATCTTACCAAATGATCTTTGTGATATCATTAGGAGCTACCTTGATAGTCGCTACTTCTATGTAAGGTATAAAGACGAAACCTCTACATTAAGGCAGATAAAAGCTGGAGTCCCACAGGGAAGTGTGCTTGGGCCCTTACTTTATACTTTATATACATATGACATTCCAATTCCTGAAGACAATGGTGGCCACCTTTGCTGACGACACTATTCTTATGTACTCAAACAAAAAGCTTGATGTGACAATAGATAAGCTGCAAGCAATATTGGATGAAACATGCACTTGGTTTGATTTATGGAAAATTAAGATAAACGAAATGAAAACTTTGCAAGTGATATATACTTTACGGCAGCTTATCAGCCAAGACAAGTAAAAATAAAAGGTACTGACATTCCATTAAGCAATGTGGCCAAGTACCTGGGCATGCATATTGACAGCAAACTGACTTGGAAATATCACATCCAGAAAAAGAAAGACCAACTTGTACTAAAATTCAAGCAGTTATATCCGTTTTACAATAGACAATCAAAACTTAATACTAATGGGGAATTACTACTTTATGCATCTGTAATTAAGCCCTTATGGACGTATTTCATACAACTATGGGGTACTAAGTAGAACCAAAAGTAGACAAATTGCTTAGATCACAAGGTATTCTAAGGTAGTATATAAGAGAACATATTTACTTAAATAATAGTATCAAGCCAAACTCCGTATGAACAGTACAGGTGTGCGAATTCACTTGATCCTCAGCCGGAATAGAATTTAGTTCTATCATTTTGATTTTGTTAAAAAAATAAATATTTTTAAAGCATGATAACTGTTGTTCAACTTAAATGCAATTTAAAATAAACATATTTAAATTAATTATTTGCAAGATTTCTTCTATTTACTCTTCTATACTTAATATTATAAAGAGGAAATGTTTGTATTTTTATTTGTAATGAATAGTCTCAAAAAGTACTTAATCAATTTTAAAAATTCTTTCACCTATAGAAAGCTTCATCTCAAAAAGTGCTTAACCAATTTTAAAAATTCTTTCACCTATAGAAAGCTTCATTTTAAGCGATTCATATAGGCTCTGTATTATTTTAAATAAAAATAAGGGATCCCTATGAAAATTACAAAAATTGGTGGATAATAGTAGCGAAATAATAAATGATTAGCAATACCAAAGCAAAACTGGCCACAATTAATAATTTAATTGTTGTTATTTCCCCAAACCTTTTTTTTGTTTACCTACGGAAGCGCGCAAAGCTAGATATGTAGTTTAACGCCTTTTTTTTATTCCTTTTTAATCTCCTAGTTGGAGCATAGGGCCTACACAAGGCATCTCCATCGCTCATGATTCTGGGCTGTTGTTTTAGCGCCATCCCATGTGATGTTGACATCAGCTAGTTCCCGCAAGGTAGATCTTCTCCAAGTGTTCTTTGGCCGGCCGCGGCTTCTGCTACCTTGCGGGTTTCATTCGTGATGCGCTCTGGCTGTTTTCTTAGCTGTGGCCACCCCAGCGCCTCTTCCTACGCTTAATCTATTTCAGTATAGGCTCCTCATTTGTTAGAAGCCATAGTGCCTCGTTGGAAATAGTATGAGGCCAGAATATTCTGCATATGATCCTTAAACACTTGTTGACGAAAGCTTTAAGTCTCTGCGTGATGGAGTTCGAGACCAGCCATATTTCGCTTCCATATAGTATCGTTGATTTCACGCTTGCGGAGAATATTCGCAATTTCGCGCGTCTGGAGATTTGGGCATTTGCCCATACCGATTTTAACCTGTTGGGTAGAACTAATTTCTATTCCGGCTGGGCATCAAGTGTGTTCGCACACATATAGGTACTGCTCGTACTGAGTTTGGCTTGATACTATTTATTTAAGTAAAAATGTTCTCTTAGATCTATATCTTGGTTCTACTTTTGAAAACCCTATTTAGTAGCAGACTGTTATTTTATGATGTTACCTTAACTGTCATCATTTATGAAGGTCATAAATGTTGGTGTTAGGTTAGGTTAGGTTTGCTTGGCTGATCAAGAGATCTCACATAGACCAATAATGGTCCTTTGTGTTGCCAAGAAGAAGTATGGAGACTCTTTAAATGCTGTTTTTTATGCACTTTTTTGCGAGCTTTAATAAATTGCTACTTTTCTGATCCGCGATACTTTCCAAGGAGAGGAAAGATACAGATCCGAGATAGCTAAAGCGTGATCTGTTGAGAGCTGGACATTGGCAAAGTAGGTGTTCTAGAGTTCCCCTAGCATTTACCTCGTGGCATGATGTACATGCATCACTCTGTATCAAGCCCAATTTGGCTGCGTGGGAAGGTGTTAAACAGTGTCCCGTGAGTATTCCGACTAATAACTTGCAATCCTCTCTTGGGAGAGCTAAGATGTAGTTGGTAGTCTTATTATTAACAGAACGAAGCATGATTTTTGCGGTTCTGCAAGAGAGTGTGCCATTCCACATTCTCTTCGCCTCCTGAATCGTTGCTTCGTCTATTTCTGTTTTTAACGTGGACAGAGAGGGACGTAAGTATGACGCACTTACCTCAGCTTGGCTAGCGCCAGCTTTAGCGAGTGCGTCTGCTTCTTCGTTCCCTTCAATTCCTTTATGTCCCGTTACCCAAAAGATGGTGACTCGTCTGTCAAAACAGAGTTCGTCGATTTTGGTTCTACATTGTTGAACACAGTACGATTTCGTCATCACCGCCGCTATTGCCTTTATGGCTGCTTGGCTGTCGATGAATATGTTTATTTGGGAGTTTAGAGGAGTTAGCTCGGCTGCTAATTCTGCAGCTTTTGTAGCCGCATATATCTCAGCCTGAAACACGCTGCAGTAGTCTGGAAGCTTATATGACCGTTTAAGGTCAAGCTCTGAGCAGAATACTGCAGCCCCCACTCCCTCTGCCATTTTAGATCCGTCTGTAAACAGGTTGCAAGTATGACCGCCAAACTGGAGTCCCCTTTGCCACCCATTATGTTCTATTACTACACTAGGCCCTCCATTGAAGTTGGCCTGGGGAATAACATAGTCAGAGCTATTGTTTAAACCTTCATGTATCTTACTGTGGCCATAAGGCCTCTGTATCAACTGTCCTGTTACCTTTAGTCTTAGCGCAGACTTCTTTGCAGTGTTCTTCGCTGCCAAGCCTATAGGTTGAAGGTCGAGTATTCTATCAAGTGCTGTTGTAGGGGTGGTGCGCATTGCACCAGTTATACAAAGCCCTGCGATTCTCTGTACCATCTCCAACTGTTTGACGTATGTCTTTTTGTTGACACTTGTCCACCATACCAAGATACCATAGAGTAATAAAGGTCTAACCACTGCCGTGTACATCCAATATGTTAGACGGGAAGATAAACCCCATGTCTTTCCGAGCATTTTCCTGCAAGCATAAAAGGCATTGAGAGCTTTCCTCACCGTTTCTTCCACATTTAACTTCCACGTCAGTTTGTTATCCAATATGACTCCAAGAAATTTTGTAGACATCTTTGGTGCCAGTGCAATGTTTCCTAATTTAGGAGGGAGCCAGTGCGGAATCTTGTATTTTGTTGTAAAAAGTACTAAGTCCGTCTTGTCTGGATTCACATCCAGTCCCACATTGCTTGCCCAGTCTTTAATTTCTTTAAGTGCCCCCTCGAGTACTTGACACATTGAGCTAAGGCACTTGCCTGAGATGATTACGGCCAGGTCATCTGCATAGGCAGTTAACCTTGCACCTCCACCTCGCATTTTATTAAGAATTTTATTCATTACAAGTGTCCAAAGCAGCGGAGAGATTACTTCCCCTTGAGGCGTACCTCTGTTTGCCTTCCTTGCCAGACTCGTCGCACCCCATTCAGCCACCACTGTCCGGCAGCTCAGTAGACTGCCGATCCAGTGCCGTATGGATGGATGTGCGTCAATTGATTCAAGACCCTCTTACAGCGCTTCTGTCGAAACGTTGTTAAAGGCTCCTGATATGTCATGGAAGACACCTATGGCATACTTCCCGTACTGTATGGCCCTTTCTATCTGCATCACGACCTTATGAAGCACTGTCTCAGTGGACTTGCCTTTCGTATAGGCGTGTTGGTCCCTCGATATTAGATACGGTGAAACCTTTTCCTTAATATACGAGTCCAATAGTCTTTCAAACGTCTTTAGTATGAATGAAGTGAAGCTTATTGGCCGATAGTCCTTTGGATACAAGTGGCTGCTCTTACCTGGCTTTGGTATGAATACAACCCTTGAGAGTCTCCAGTACTTCGGAACATAATTAAACCTCAGGCAATTCCTGAAGATTCCTTTAAGCCATGGTGTCAGTACAGCACAACCCTTTTGCAAGAGCTCAGGAAAGATGCCGTCTGGTCCCGAGGATTTAAGGGGTTCAAACGATTTTAAGGCCCATTCCAGTCTAACCGATGTAATTAAGCCTTCACATACCTCATTTATTACACCCCGTGTCGTTACAGTTACGTCTGAAACCTCAGTACAGCCAGGAAAGTGGGCTTCTATAAGAGTTTCCAGCGTTTCCTTTCCGTCGTTGGTCCATTCGCCTGTGTCTTTGCGGATTAGTGAAGGGATTATAGGAGATTTGGCAAGTATTTTCCGAAGTCTCGACGCCTCAGAAGTCTTGTCCAAATTACCACAGATGATCTGCCAGGATCTCCTCTTGGCTCTCCTTATCTCTTTTTTGTATAGCGATAGTAGTGTCTTATATTCTCTCCAGCACTCTTCACAATCAGCAAGTTTGGCTAGCTTAAAGAACTCTCTAAGTTCCTGTCTTTGCTTACCAACGACCTTATTCCACCATGGGGGCTTGGATTTGCGTCCAAGTCTCGTAGGCAGGCAGAATTTATGGTAAGCTAGAAGGATTTTAGATGTTATGAGTTCTGTCACTGCCTCAACGTTACTGCTAGTAGTGATCTGAGGAACATTTCTTAGATACCCTTTAACAAGTTCTCATATAGGCCCCAGTTCGTATTTCTAGGGTTCCTTAGTGGGATCTTTATATCTACAGTGAAACTTATATAACTATGATCGGAGAAGGAGGGTTGCTCAAGCACCTTCCAATCCAAGATCTGCATATTGTCACCGTAAAAGAGAGTGATGTCCAATACATCCTCCGATGTTGGACCCTTATAAGTTGGAATATTTCCCCTATTTGCTATACTTACATTATACTGTAATATATAGTTAAAGAGGTACTCACCACGTTGATTGATATCCTTACTACCCCATTGAGGGTGGTGCGAATTAGCGTCTGCACCTACCACTATCCTCCATCCACGTTGACCGGCCTCCTCCATGAGATTTTGTAGCTCCATGGGCGGTGCCTCGGCGTCGTGTGCCATGTAGCAGGAGGCAAGGAGTTTGTGCCCATCGTCCCCTCTACGACAATCACTGCCAGGTCATCTGTGCTAAGATTGGATAATAAATATGCGTTAATATTTTTCTTTACAAGGATGACAGATCTAATCTTCCTTACCATTGCAGCATGAAAAATTCTGTAGTTTTTCGACCCCAATCCAGAGACCTTGTTCCCGGAGGATAGCCAGGGCTCTTGGATCAGGGCCACGTCATAGCTGCCTTCCTCTAACGTGAGGAGCAGCTCGGCCGAAGCCGCCTTACTGTGATGGAGGTTTATTTGCAATACTTTCCCCATCAGGTTCAGCAATGCGTTGTACGGGTGTAGCTGTAGTCGCCGACACTCCGTCTGTCCCCTCCATCTTTTCTTCCCCGTGCAGCTGAAGGGTTTCAGTAGAGTTGGTCACAGATTCGAGTCCGAGATCCCTCTCTACTTCTCCCGCTTCCAGCGTGTTGACGTTACCATCCTTCGGGTGACGTTTCTTGAGGCGCAGGTATACACTACCCGTTCCCCACGACATCTTCCCGTGACGCTGGTATAGTATGTCCTCTGCCTCTTTGTTTATTTGGAGGATCAGATCTTGATTGCCTTTTTTGTCTGGCTTACTGGCGTGAAGCAGCTTCCAATCGATAGTTGGAACATCAGGATTCTGCCGCCGGAATAGCAGTAGAGTGACTTCCGGTTTTAACGTGTTAGGTACTCGTACCTTGGCACGCGGTACACACGGAATATCGTTTCATTCCACTATCTCCAGCTTCGCGCCTTCCCAAAGTCCTTCTATCTTGGGAGCTACCTCCGTAATCCACTTCAAAGTTAGCTCATCGTTGCATTTTAGGATTTTAACTCCCATATACCACCCTGCTCCTTCAAACGAGGGCGAGGGTTTGTCGGGTTCATCCGTCAGCCTGTTAAAGATGGCATTTAAAATTTTTGAATCCACCTGTCTCCATTGATCCGCCGTCATCTGTCCATTCGGGTGATTCCGGTCAATGAGCGCTACGATCAAGTGCCGTTTAGCTACTTCATTGACTTTCATCGCCTTCTTGGAAGTGGTTGGCTGGTCAATTGGTGTATCAGGTTTCTGTGTGCGAAGACGTTTGGCCTCAGGCTTTTCTTCATCCTTAGACCGCTGTCTTTTCGGCTCTTTGATACTCTTCGCAACATTCTCCTCAATTCTGTTCACGAAGGCAGGATGCGTCGTCGCATGTTTATCACTCTGCGCGAAGTGCTCTCTACCTTTCGTGACAGTCTCCGTTGCCCATTTAAGGTCCTCCCGTTCTTTAGACGATAGAGTCACCTTAGTTCCCAGGCGTAGTTTTATTTTCACAGCTGCCTTATATTGAGCAAGTGCTTTCAAGCTTTCCTTACTGGGCCTCTTCTTCGGCCCACTCCTGCTAACGGATGTGGTACCTGGCGTCGAGGCCTTTGGGGAACTCAGAAGCTCTTCCTCGGCAGCTGTGTTAATGGTTGCCACGCTACTCACGCTTTCGAGGTCCGAGTCTATATCGACTGCAGTACCCCTGATGGCTAACCCCTTTTTTGTGCTTGTACTGGCAGTAACATTACAACCACTATAACCTGCTCCCATTACAGTAGAGGTTTGGCCACTGGCGACACGGTTCATAGAATCCCCGTGCCCGCCGGTGGTAGCAGCCAATTCTCCCACCGACGTTTGAACCGATATCCCGGTTTTATGTGTTTATGATTTTTTTATTCGGGGGTCCCTACCCCTAGCATTTTATTCCTACTGCCAAGAACCTCTTAGCAATGACCTTTGTACTAGCTCCCCTATCCCTCCTTGGGGTAACATGTAAAGTTATCCTCCGAGGAGATACAGGGAAGTTCGTACAACGGTCTTGGCTAGGCACCACCTGTTTGCATTGCTGCAAATCAGGTAGACCCAGCAACACTGCAAACGGGTGTACCCATTGCCCAGTCGGCAATTGGTGTTACTTGGACTACATTTTTTATATGTATTCTTATTCTTAATTATATATAACTTAATTTTATGATATGTCGCGCTGTCGCCTTACTCCAGCTCAACCATGTTCATTTCTGAACACCTGCCAAATGCTGGCCTTGCTTCGCTCAACCTGCAGTTAGCATCCGCTTCAGCTCCTCCATCTGTTGTTATTGTGCAACCGATGTAACAGAAGCTTTCTACGAAATCAATTGCACAGCCGTCAATCATTATATGGCTTGCACTGACAAAGTCCAAGTCCTCAAGATGCCGTGTGAGATTCCACATAATGCCCGTTCAGTGGACTAGTGCCTTCATATGTATGTACATATCTACTAAAGGCGTGCATTGATTGCAACCACTTTTCTCATTAAGGTAGGCATCCACACGTCCCCGATTTGATCAAATCGTGAGAGAAAAGAGAGAGCTGAAGTGATTTAATGTGAGGATGGCGCTGATACCACGTTTGTGCAAATGTTTGAATCAAATCAAAACGTTTTATTTTTCATATTTACATTTGACAGAAGTTGATGAGTGGATGGCGATTTCATCTCATTGTGATGAAATCTTCGTTGAGAACAGACGTGTGCGTCTACAACGGAGAAAAGAAACGGCACATTCATTGTATGTATTTCTTATCATTTTTCTTTCACCCTCTTTTTTCATAATTTTTTATACAACAAGCAATATTGCCGTCGGCACATTCGCTGTGTGCACTCATTGCGCTTCGAAAAGATATAACAAAAATACACAATTTGAAAAAATTTGGAAAAAAATGGGAAACTCATCAAATTACAAGAACGTGTGTCTGCCTACCTTTACTTATGTTTCACTCTATGATTTGCAATAATAATGACATGCAATATGCATCGCATAAGTAAAATATAAATGATATAAGAAAAACACAAGTTATTCATAATATTACTGATTATAAATATTTGAACACTCCATTTATGTGAATGTTATTTGAATAACATTCATAAATTTATTCATTATTTGTTCAAATATTTTCTTTAGGTGTTTTAGTACACAATGAAAGAGGGATGAAAAAGACACATTGAACAACAACAACAGTGAAGCCATCAACCTATCACAAAAAACAGGACAGACCGACCTCAAAAAAGCGGGAAAAAGGGACAAAAAGTATTTAAAAAAGGACAGAAAACAGGACAACATTTTTTGCCTTATTATTTTTATTTTTATTAATTTTAAACTTATAAATTTATTTTTTTATGTTATATGGCAATAGAGCCTCATCTATAAGGTCATAATCCTCTTCCTTTACTGCACTACTGTAGGAGGCACTAGTGAGATATTTATCTGGAACCTCATAAGTGTTACCTACCTATAATATAATAAGTGCGTCCTACCTATAATCTTAGTAATGCTTACATCCGTCGTCTCATCGATTAGCAGACTGTATTTTGCATCAACAAAATTTTTTTTTTAGTTTATATTTATTTATTTAACCCATAACTAATACAAATTCATACATAATTAATCATCACCAATATCTTTCCGAAGATCTTCTTTAAAATGTTCGGCTAACACGTTTTTAATAACATGTGTGCATTTCGTCCGGCGCAATTGCAATTGCGAGGCGCCAAATTTTTGTTTGCACAAGACGCTTAAATGGGCGACTGGTTCAATCGCAGCATTCTGGGCAATGAACATTACTAGCGCCGCCTCCTGGACAGCAGTATCGTTCCTTGGTTTAGGTTTGAACGATAATTTATTTGTCTGTGTGAATGGCTGGGCATTAACCACATGTTTTTTTTGTGGCCATGTGCGCACGTATTTGATCAATTTTAGAGTTAATCCCACACTTACAAAACTTGCAGTAAGCCTTATTGTTATCTTTTGGATCGCGGTTCACCCAACTTTTTAAATCAGGCTGATTTAGCCACAACTCGCGAAATTTTTGTTTATATATTTCTTTCGGCATGTTTGTTTATGTTGTTCTTCTTCACTTGTTTAAATTCCTTTTTCCAGACTCCACTTGTAGTCTTGTCAACTCGAACTTGTTTTCGGGTTCCTAAAGGGCTGTCATCACTTCATCATGACTTCGGGTCATGTGCCGTTTTCGATCATGTGCTCAGCCACAATGTTAAGCTATGGTATTAGTGATGAGCACAACCCAATACATGTCGAAATGACAAAATTTGAAAAAAAAAAAAAATTAACTAATACATTAAAACTAAAAAAGGATAGATTTCCGGATAGGGGATGTTTAACTTTTTTCTCCGGATAGGTCAGTTAAAAAAAAGGACAGATCTGTCCGGAAAAAGGCTAAAATGGCATCACTGAACACACACAATACTATCTTCTAGAAACTCTGAAATGCTGAATTGGGATTTCTTTATATGTAGTAGGAGTCTACAATCCAATTGAGCCTACAAGTAAATTTTTAGGGTATCATAGAATATATTTTAATCGTAGATCATAATTTATAATTATAATCTTAAATCCTCCGGTCTAACAAAGAAAACAATTTTTGTTTTAGAAAATTTACTTTATTTTTTTACATACTCTTCTTCTTGGGTGATACATTCAGTCCAAACAGAAATGTAAACAATATGCTTTGCGATGAAACACACACCAGCATACGAAATGAAAAATGAAGAGAAATGAGAAAAAGTTTGTTTGTAACGTTAGTCGCGCAATGTATAAGTAAGCCAGACACAACCATCAGACAACAAAGAAGAATCGACGATTAGTCCGATCACCGAGTATGATAATGTAAATCAGGTCATACAAATAAAATTGTAAGAATGCATTTAGCCAACCCCCGCGCGCTTGCCTAGACCGCTTTTACATTATCGAACTTTGCGGCAGAATTCTCTCATCCGACTTTTGCTTGTAGGCAAGCGCGCGCGGGAGTTGGATATGCAGCCGTGTCCGATGTACCACGGACAAAAATTTCGCTGCTTTTTTTCCGTTGTTTACTTTTCACCTCTTTCGTGTGTTTGTTCATTTCGTTCAGCGTTCGTAGTGTGGGAATGCATGCGAATGCATGAGGAATGAATAATATAGCACGGAATGTGAAGAAACTTGCTTTGCTCTGTCGTTATTGCTTATAAATAAACTAGGCTATAATTTATAACAATAATCTAAGTTCTAATTAATAAAATATAATTAAATGCTCCGGTCTAACAAAGAAAACAATTTTTCGCTTAAAAAATTAACTCCACTCTGTAGTTTAAGCATAATTTCATCATCATCACTCTCATCCATACATAATGTAAACCGCGACCTACAAGCAAATGTCTGATGAGTGAATTCTGCCGCAAAGTCTGATAATCTAAAACGGGTCTTTGATGACTTTGGCTTGTGTTTAGACGAACGTCACGCAAAAAATATCAAATTTTTACTAACTCCTTATGTTTGTGTTTTTTTATGCAGCTGTGCGTTCTGTCGCAGAGCTAATATCCTCACCTTCCGCTCCTATTGGCTACTATATTCTGCATGTCGCATGTATCCTCACTCCACGCAAGCAAAAAAATTGTGAAAAAACGAATGAGGCGAAAGAGAACAAAGAAAAACCTCAGCAGAGACTTTCATGACGACGCAAAAAATTTTGTGGTGTTGCCTTTCCACGCTACAAAATTTTCTGAAAAACTTTTTCGATTCTTTGTTGTCTTTGCAGTCTTTGAAGCTAGCTCATTATGCGAAATGAGTTCAGACAGTGCGGATAGTGATTGTGCGGCGGAAATAGTAATTGCTATAATATACACGCAATACCCGCATGATGACCACTTCTTTATTTCAGCACCACCCTAATATGAATAAATAAAATAATTACTGAGTCCCCATAAACATTTCAATGTAATAAGGCGATTTTATTTTGTTTTTTTTTTGCCACCGGCAATATTGCTTGCTGCAAAAGGAAATATATTACTTCAATTTCTCATCTTCCGCAGGTCTACTCTCAACGAAAATGTCATCATAATAAGAATATTTTGGCATTCACGCATTCACGCTACAAAATTTTGTTGTCGGTAAATTGTAGAAAATCAAAACGTTTTGAATTTGCCACAAATTTTTGTGCAAACATGCAAACAGCGCCTTCCACGCACAAAAGTGCTTCTTTTTCCTGTTTTTGCGCAAAAAATGTGTACGTGTAATCCTACCTTTATCTACAATGCAAGTTTTCGCTGTCGCTGAGCCTATCGTCTAAATGCAGACTAAGAGCCGTTTTATAGCCGTTTTAGACAGGGCCATGATGCGACTAATGACGCGCATCACAATCGACAACAACCACAAGGATAATGGCGTCATTCAGAGGTTGTTGTTGTAGAATGTGATGAGCATCTGTGTCGCATCACGTATTGATACATCTTTGATGCAGACCAGAGCTTGGAAATGTCTGATAGTGTGGCAAAGTTTTATGTCATTTCCGGTTCAATCAAGACAAAGACAAAATCTTTCCGCAGACAAAATTAAAAAAATATCTTTTATCAAATTAAATGTAATGAAGTAACAAACACAATCAGCCATGTCATGGAATTCACCGATGGTTTCGCAAACTGTTTTTTTTTCGAAACCTTCAAAACACTCTCGGTACTATAGAAGACCATGATATTTAATTTCTCTAACTTAAGACCACCCGACACGGTACTGCATGCAGCGTCAATCATTTATGTGTGTGTGAGTTGAAGTGATTGAGGCTGCGTCGTGCATGCATCGTTCACAAGCCGACGGCAATTCACAAATATTTCACACTACTTTCAAAATATTTCCAATTAGCGCTCACTTCATGTATTTCGAAAAAGTGAGCACTTGTCTATATTTGTCTCTTTCGTTTTTCGTTTTGCTACGCCCCCGGCGTGATGTTCATTGCAAACATAATGAGGTTAATGATCAACAAATAAACATGAATTTTTCACAACCAAGGGATATTTCGTCGTTTAAGATTAGCGTGCCTTTCGATTCGTTCGATGAGTTGTGTATTCCTAAATTCTGGCCTCCAAATATGGTACTTCATGAATTTAAACCGAAGAATAGAAATAGATCTAATTCTGTAAGGTTGCCGGTACATACTAATTCTCTTTCAGTCCAAGCTCGACTCCAAACAGCTAGCATCCTGCCTTCAGTATATCTTTATAATATATCAAAATGTTAGAGATTTACTGTCCAAGCTTAATAATTTGTTCTTTTGTTGCCGATATTATTGTTTTTTCTGAAACATGGCTTACATCTCATATTCTCAATCATGAAGTTCTTGGAAATCATTTTGTAATTTATGGACATGCTCGTGTTCTTATGGCAGTTAAGTAAAATCTTCCTTCCGAAGTTATTCAAATTGTTTTGCCAGCCGGATTTGAGTTTATTATCGATCACGATATCTTGGTTGTGCATGGTGATTTTAATTTACCTTCTATTTCTTGGTCATATTCGGAACTTCCTGCTACCTTGTTCCGTCGATAACCTGATTCGACTTTTCTTTTCCAAATGAATTCTGTATTAAATCACCTTCATAGGGTATTAGTTTGTTACTCTCTAAAATCCATCCTTTATCCCTTCCAGACGACCCATATCACCCAAACTTACAAATTTCTCTTGGTTTACGTATTATGATTCTGTAAAGAAAACACCTCAGCGGCATCTTTGTTTTTGTAAATGAAATTTTGAGACACTTAATTCTAAAAAAATTTTCCAAACGACCTTTTCTTCATCAACTTTTTCGTACACCTCGAACCTTTACCATGTTAACACAATTAACACATCAGAACACCTGAATTTGATGATGTTAATATTCTCCATATTCTTAGATCGCTGAAATTTTCTTATTCTCTTGTGTTTAAACCAACATTTTTCCGTTGTAAATAAGGCGAAGTGTGTTTTCGGCTTCATTAAACGTTGGTCAATTGAATTTAATGACCCTCATACCACAAAGATTCTTTTTGTATATCTTGTGCGTCCACTTCTTGAGTATTGCTTTTGCATTTGGTCTCCACATATATAATGAACTAAGATCGGATTAAATCTGTGCAAAAGCCATTCCTTGTGTTTGCTCTCCGTGGCCTAAACTGGAATCCTAATTCCAGTTTGCCATCTTACTCTAATAGGCTTCTTCTTATCAGTCTTCCATCTTTGGCGCATCGCAGGTAGCTCTAGGGATTAACTTTCTTCATGAGCTCCTAATAGGAGAAATTGATTCTCCTGAGCTCCTAAAACAGTTGAAGTTTTCCATCCCTAGTCATCCCACTGCAGTACTAACTGTGCCTTACACGATCCTTTTCGAGTTTTATGACATGTTATATCACGTTCTCTCGCCTGAGATCTCGCACACTGCGCTTTCTACTTTTTTACCTGCGATTTCTGCCTTTTTTCCAGCCCAATTAACCTTTACACACAATAAAAATATCATAAACACATATAAATGCAGACACACACACAGTTACATAAAACTGAATAATTATCACCGATGTTCTAACATACTCAAAATTTGTTGATTGAAGGTAACCTGAAATCTCATGGCTCTCTTTTTACTTTTAAAATCAGCTCAAAGTCAGAGGGTGGGGTCTTAGGTTTTCGTCACGTTGTCAATATCCTTTATGAAAATCTCGCAGATTTTCCGAACCATGTTCGAATGTAGCGCAGCGTTAAGCTTTTTTTAACACTTTAACGGTCACTATTTTTTGACTATGAGTTGATTTTGAAAGTAGAAAGAATTGAACTAAAGCCATGAGATTCGAGGTTATCTCCAATCAACCAATTTTGAAAACCTATACCCGATTTCAGACACTGTGTTCTGGCCAGACCACAGGCATTTATATAGAATATCGGTGGTAATTATTCCGTGTTATGTATATTTCTCATTTTTATTGTGCTTTAAGGTAATTTGGGGTGGAAAAAAGGCAGAAAGCCGAAGGTAAAACAGTGGAAAGTGAGCATAATTTCATCGGAAAAGATGATACTCGATGGAACAAAAATGTGCCATCTCTTCAACTGGTGGTCCAACTATTTCTATTTCTGTGCCAAATGGCCGCTATTGTTGTGAAGGAGACCAATAGGAAAGGCTCAGAAGGTGCAAATATGCTTTTTGATGACGGAGAAGAAGGACAACCATGGCATACACCACGGGTGGTCACCGAGGGGGGCTAAAATATTGTACAAAATGGGTCACGTAATAAGGGTACGTTCCTTATAGGTATGTGAATGGCTAGAGAACGGTTTGGACTTTACCGCTTCAAGTGATTCATCACACGTTTTTGCCGGCTTAATTTTTATTTTCTTATACGGTTTAATTACTGGACTTTCTGTAAGTCTATCCATTTGACCTTTAACATCCTTAAATATCCCCTCAAACTCATTCGTTTGCACCGAAAGTGGGCCGGCTACTGTCGAATTAACTATTCTCGAAATTGACTCTTCACTCCTGGTTAAGTTTTCCAATATACCACTGTCCATTGAGTCTTCTACTGTAACACTGTGTAATGCGTCTTCTAATGAAACACTGTCTAAACCGTATAAAATATCATCAAATTTATCCAGCAACTTCACCAATGACACATTCACCCTTTCACTGTTTTATACGAGGGCTGCTATTTATATTTCGGGAATAGCAAATAAGAAAAATTTTTTAATGAAAATGGCTTTATTGTTTTTCAAAATATTCCCCCTGATGATCAATACACTTTTGCATTCGTTCGAACCATTGTTCATAGCAATTTTTCCATTCCTCTTGAGACACCTCCAAAGCATGGTTTTTGAACTCTTCAACGGCGCTCGTAAATCGTTGACCACGCAGTTTTTTTTTTTTGATGTGAGCAAATAAAAAGAAGTTATTGGGTGCCAAGTCAGGGCTGTAGGGCGGATGAGTCATCAATTCGATGTTTTAACTGCTTAAAAATTCACCTGTTTGCCGAGATGTGTGAGAGCTCGCATTGTTATGATGGAAAATTATTCGTCTTCGGCAGTTGGTTTTATGAATTACTCCGAAGACCTCCGGCAAACAAATGGTCGTGTACCACTCAGAATTGACAGTTCTACGTTGCTCTAGCGGAACTGTGGAAACATGACCCATTCTTCTGAAGAAACAGGCAACCATTTGCCTCGAAATGCTTCGAGCGCGAACAACTTTTGTTGTATTTGCCTCGTTTTAGAACACCCACACGTTCGATTGCTGTTTAGTTTCCGGCACCACGGTCGAACTTTTTAAGCATTTCCTTACTCCAATCGACGCGAGCCTTTTTTTAAGCGATTGATAAGTTATGGGGTATCCAACGAGAACAAACCTTTTTTACAACTATGCAAAATTGAATGTATTGAAGTGGAACTAATATGCAATGATGCCACTATCTCACGATATTTCACATGTCGATCTTGCATTATCAGTTCACGCACACCATCGATGTTTTGTGGCACAACAACCGATTTTGGATGACCTTCACGGAATTCGTCAGCGACTGAAATACGACCACGATTAAATTCTGCAAACCAGCGATAAACTGTTGTTTTTGATGGTGCTTTCTCACCATTTAAAGAACTAAGTTCATCGACACATTCTTGTTGGGATAATCCACGTCGAAAGTTGTGAAAAATAATCCAACGAAAACCCTCTCGAGAAATTTCCATTGTTTTGCCAAATTGATTTCTTTAACTTATTGTAAACAAAACAAAAACCAATTGACCATAAAAACGTTGTACGTACATATGTGCTATAAAATGACAAAATTTATTGTGGCGTTGCCATATTTTTTGTATTGACATTAGTATTGCCAATTCCCGAAATATAAATAGCAGCTCTCGTAATTTATATAATTAAACGGCAAACATTGAAATTGTGAATCCTTTCCTGCTTAAACCACTGAACCTATTTTGACAAAAAAAAAAAATAATAGTTGTAGTTGTAACAAATGTAGGCCCAGAAGTATAGGCGTGTTAAAAAAAAACCGCTTTATATCAACAAGTACAACACACAGTTGATGTGTGATGTGATTTTTTTTTTTAATCGGAAGAAAAGCATCGAAAACCTGACCGGTCTACAACCGAAGTGCGGGGCTTTAACCACTAACCGCTAAAAACTTCCGCCCCATGTCCTATTGTCTCCCCGAAATTGTCGCTAGATATTTCGTCGGGAGGAGAGGAGGAACATAATTGCTCAAACGTCAGTCTGTCCCCAGTAAGTGGGTCACCTAATGCGTCTGTACTGTATGTGGTCATAGGTCGCAACTACACGTCAACAATCTACATTCACCTGTCCGTTTGTGCAGCTAGATCGGCCTGTATTCGCGATCGTTCAGCTGCTCTGCTGCGCTCTATAATGCGGTGGGAACGCAATACGCAATTGCAACAGCGGTTTTTACCAATTGCCACTTCTCTGCTGATTGGCACATGTGTGGCACCAGGTTATCCACAGTAGGCGGTTTACCAAAACACTCCTGTATCTGTGTCCTCTCATCACTGAATCGAGGACAACAGAAAAGTACGTGTTGGGCATCTTCGGCGATACCGACGCAGACTGGACAGAAGGGGTCCTCCTCGTGCTTGAACCGGTACAGGTAGAACTTAAAGCAGCCGTGTCCACTAAGTATCTGTGTCATATGGAAATCCACTTCTCCATGTTTCCGCATTATCCATACATCCAGGCTAGGGATTAGAGAGTACGTCCATCGCCCTTTCCTAGACGCTCTCCATTTCTATGCCATTCTTGGATGCTGTATCGCCGTTCGTCTTCTGTAGATGACCCCGTGGTGAATCACGCGCCATTATATCGATTGGTGGCATAGAGGTGATTACATCAATCGCAACATCCGATATAGTGCGAAAACCGCTTGTTATCCGTAGCGCACTTAGGCGGCACGTCGAGCGAATACCCGCCATGTATGAGCTCTTCCGTGTTGCATCCGCCCATACTGGCGCCGCGTATAAGATAATGGAGGCAACAACTCTAGCCAGCAGCTTCCGCGTGCTTGTTCGTGGTCCACCTATGTTTGTCATTATATGGGATAGGGCTCCATTAACTTTCACCGCTTTATCGTTAATGGCTACTAGATGCTCCTTGAAGGACAGCCGAGTGTCAATAAGCACTCCTCAAGTACCTGAAGGATGACTGGGAGGTTATGAGGCAGTCACCTATCCGAAACGAGAATGTTTCCCTCATTTTCCGAGTAGACAGGAGAACAGCTTCTGTTTTCTCATTTGCTAATTCCAAGTGGGCTTCCCTGAGCCAGCGCATGACACTGGCCGTGGCTTCACAGCAACTAGTTTGTATTCGCTCGATCGTTTTACCCACGACTACCAGGGCAATGTCATCAGCATATCCAATCAGCGTTGCGCCTGTGGGGAGGTTCATCTTGAGAACGCCGTTCCACAAGGTGGGACCTAGGACCCAACCTTGTGGCACGCCCCTTGTGACTCCTTGTGTACTCCTTCCGGCCATCATCGGTGTCATACAGCAGTACTCTATCAGCGAAGTAATTTTCGATGATCCGCATTAGATACCTCGGCGTGCCAAGCGCCCTAAGTGCTTGCATGATCCGCGGCCAGCTCGCCATGTTGAAGGCATTTTTGACGTCCAGGTTCACTACCGCGCAGTATTCCTTGTCGCCTCCTCTCCATCTGGTTCCACTCGTTGCTCTGCGCGCGATATCCATTACTGCTTGGATTGCATCAACCGTGGATTTTCCACGGCGAAATCCAAACTGGAAGTCGGATAAGGCGTTCGGGCTATCTAGCGTGTCCTGCAGCCGTCCGACGATGATGCTTTCCAGTATCTTGCCCTGCGAGTCAAGCATGCAGAGCGGCCGGTACGCAGATGGACGCCTGTGGACGATTCAGTGGGCTCCAGTGTATCCCCTTCAGAGAAAAGTGCCGCGACCACGTTGTCCATCAGTGCTGGGTATGATGGCTGTGGGGCCTGTGGTCCCTTTACCGAGCTCATCACGATTTTGTAGTCCTTGCCCCACGGGTCAGTATCGGAGCTGTCTCGCAGTGCTTTGAAGCAGGAATCTTTGCTGGTCCGTATGGCCTTCCTCAGGAGATGCCTTAGTCTTTTAAATTCCCCTTGCAGTTCTTCCCAACCAGGAGATGTTCTGGCACGTTGAGCCAACCTGCGCGCCTTGATGCAGCGACTCCTAAGCTCGGCGATTTCGTCGTTCCACCAGTAGGCTGCCTTTCGCGCAGGTACCCGAGCTTTCCTAGACATCGAGGCATCACAAGCTATGGAAATCCGCTTAGTGATGCTTTCTACCATACCGTTCGCGTCATCAGTCACAGTTGAGGTGCGTTCCCAGATTTGTAGAAAGATGTCCTCATCGAAAAGTCGATCTCTCCATCCTCTAGCAGAGCGAAACTGACATCTGGTTGCGGGATGCAGCGCAATCTTAATCACGATGGCTCGATAATCACTGTTTGTTTAAAAGAACAATGCGCAAACGCAAGGTCTATGGCTGAACGTCTATCACCTGCCTCGAAAGTGAACTGCCCATAGTTCAAAAGTTCGACGTTAAGTGTGGCTAGGCACCTCCATCAAGACTCTGCCACGCTGATTCGTGTAGACCACGCATTGAAGTCTCCTGCGATGATGAACGGCGTCCTCGTTCTTGCTTCCGTCACCAGTTCCGCGATTAGCCATTCAAACTGCATAAGCTCCATGCTTGATGGCGCGTAACATGAGAAGAAGTAAATACTATTTACTTTAGCCCATGTGAAACCGGAATGAGGAGTAAGTTACATACTTTGCGGCATCTTCCTGTCCGTAACCCATATGGCGGATTTGCAGGATGCATCCGAAATCCATTTGTGTCCCTCCACGTTGCGGTACTGTTCACTTAGAAGGACCAGGTCTAAGTGTTGCTCGAATACCGTTTGGTGCAGCAGCTCTTGAGCTGCAGCACAGTGGTTAATGTTTAATTGGGCGATTTTCATCGCCCTCTTACTTCCTTAACCTTAACTGCCCTTTGATGAACCGGACAGCGGGCAGAGCCTGCTGCATGGTCCCCAATGCATAGCACACATTTTGGGTCATTTTTGCATTGTGCTGCTTGATGACTCTCTTGTTCACCCCTCCTACAGAGGTTACTGCAGTCTGCTTCCTCTTTGCAGTTCTGCGCTCTGTGGTTGTAGCCCCAGCACTTGAAGCATCTTCTCGGAGCTGCACAATCCCGCACTCTGCAAGATATCCAGCCGATGCGGACTCGTTGGGAGCTCAGCACCTTCTTTGCGTCAGCGACTGGCAACGTGATGAAGGCAGTCTGTGTGCCGCGACGTATTTTACCCATGTTCCGAACCAGCGACTCATCCGGACGGTGTAGTTTGCACTGCTCATGCAGGGCGTCGCACACTTCGCCGGAAGATGTAATCTCATCCAGATCCTTGAGCTGGATTGTGACCACGTTCGTTTTCGCCAAAACTTTTACATCATCGCCTAGTGTTTGTTCCACCACTGTCTGATACTCCGCCGTACTTCTGCTCTGTGCCCCGTTTGAGTTCAAGTAGCAGCTAATTTTTGGTGGTGCGTCGGACTGTCTTGACATTTTCGCCTAGTTTCTGCCAGCCGGGTCGCTGCGTATCTTCCGCAGAATATCTGCATATGTGGAGCTTTCGGTAGCCGAGATAATGAGAGCGTCCGGCTTGGACCTAAGGCCATTTGCCCGTTTGCTCTATCCACTTCTGTTTTGTTGACTTGGGAGAGTCAACATTCGCTTTGCCAACTGTAGCCACGATTTTGCTCTCCTTAGAACCGATTGGAGGTTTCTTGGCTGCAAGATATCGCTTGGCTGGGGGAGTCTCCAGTTGCCCCTTGGGACTTCTTTTACCCTTTGCAGAAGGTTTCAGCCAGGGCGACGTCTGCGAAGAGCTATTTGTCCTTATGACCCTTTTCGCCTGGTCGTTCTTCTGATCGATAGCTGAAAGCGCATAGAGTGCTTTGATACTATCGATCGTATCACGTATGCTGTGGTTTATGGAGCGTCTTGGCTTTCCATCCGATCCCTTCTCCTCCAGCATGTCCACTACACTCCTTATTTTCACGCCGATCTTGTGGCAAGAGTTATACTCAACTCCTGGTTTTATCGAGCACGAGGGGCTCGTCGCATCCTTGCTAGTAGTAGCCAGGATGGTTTCCGGCGATCGATGAATCCACCTTACCGCTTCTCCTGAACGCCATATCGCTTGTTGGTTCCGAACTTGCAGCATCGTTCACCACAGCGACCAAGTTGGCCGTGGTACAAAAATTCCCTTTTTTGCCATTCTGTTTGTGTTTGCCAGCGCAACGTGTGCAGGGGGGTGGCCGTTCTAGTCAGGAACGGGTATACCCTTGGGACATGGTCCCTACCCCAATTCCTTGGGGCCTGACCTTCGCTTTACCAGTCCCGGAATACACGGACGGACTGGTGCTCGCCCGGGGCATCGCAGTCTACTAAACTGCGTCCAATGCACACTCCCTGACCAGGGTCCGAAGTGGCTGCTCACTGATCCACGCCACGCCTGCCACCTCGAAAGAGCAGGTTCACAACACCCCTTCACCATCGTTAGCGGAATAACTAATAGTGGTTCCGGGGACAACCAGCGCGACGTGATGGGGAAGGGTCATCTTCGCGTTTTAGGCCTACCGCCAGGCATATACTACTGCCGACCTATCAAGTGCAGACGCAGACCGAGAAGCCGACCAATCTGAGACGGGGCGCTTTTTGGGTTTTGGAGAACTTATTATGTGGGCGGCTCACACTCGCCCCGTCACGAAAATTTCACAAGAGTGTGTACGCTTTTAAACTACCTCTTCCATTCTCGCCGCTCATTGGTCGGGGACTGCTTATTGAATATTCGCAGCTAACTTACATATCTGTAGGTCGTCCACTATCCGCCACCTGTAACCCCCACTGTAGCTTGAGCAACGCCTAGTGGCGCGCAGTAGGTTAGAGATGTTTGTGTGCCTGTCTGCTCTATTGCTGCACGCTCATTGGTTTTGTCTGTTTTGACTATTTCATTCTTGCATTCTTTATTCTTCATGTGCAAAATATTTTGTTTATATATATAAATGTATATACGTATAATAATGTGGGTTTTAATTATTTATCTGTTGTGTTTTATTATTGATTTGTAAGGTTATATTTAATAATACAGTTTTATTTAGAGTTTTTAACATTTCTCGTTTTAGCTTAGTCTAGCTGCGTCTTTCGACTTTTGCTATTTGTCTTCGACTGATTCTCTGACTCTGATCACTCGCTGCTGTCTCTTTACTCGTCGCTCTCGTTTTATTTTAATTACATGTCATTGCAGCTATCGGTGTTCGTGTTGCTGTTATCGTTGTTGTTGCTCGTCGTTGTCGCTTACGTCTTTTTGCTTCTCATACCACATTCGGCCATCCTGCTTAAGTATTCGCCCCGTATACATCGTTAACATCATCGTTGCTTTCGTAGGATGTCCATGGTTTTAGATATTTAGCACACGTTGAAGAATGCTTCGGACCCTCAGAATTCTTTCTGAACATAGTATGCGTTGTTTTGCCTAACTTTGACAATACGATACGGGCCCAAAAACTTCGGCTTCAGTTTGAGCCCATTGCCAAATTGTGTGCATCGTAGGGTCACCTATGTTGTATTGCCTTGCGATTTTTCGGCGTCTGTCGTATGTCTTTTTGTTTTCTGCTTGTATTTTTAATATCTGTGCTTTAGCTTTTGCCCGGATGTCATTACGGCTTTCGTTATAAATTGCTATTGTCTCTTCGTTGATCAAATCTTCTTTAGTCCACATTTTGACTCCAATCAACAGTTCAAATCGTGTGGTTTTGATACTTCTTGAAAACGTTGAATTAACGGCTTGTTCTACTTTATCAACGTGTTCATACCACTTTCTTGGATCGTCAATACTCAGCTTTGAAAGAACTGCGATGGTTACAGCGTTGAGTCTCTCGACTTGCCCATTAACTCCTGGCAAACCTGTAGTTGTCTTGATTGGTTTAATATTTTCGTCATTGCAATAGGTGATAAAATCTTGGAAGGTGAAAGCAGCTCCCCTGTCGCTGATAATGTAAGTTGGATTCTCAAAAATAGCACTCTGGGTGCGGAGCTTCGTTATTATCTCGTTTGCTAATGTTGATTTTGTAGGGTAGAGCCAACAGAATTTATAATTTTTGTTTGTTGACTCCAACGGACCCAAGAAATCGATGTGATACGTGTGAAGTGGTACCTCTTCTCTTGCTTCCCCTCCTTCCTATAATTGAGTATGTACGGTTTGCAACAGTCTATGTATCTTTGTATTTTATCATCGATATTTGGAATAAAATATTCGTTGCAGATCAGCTCCTTTGTTTTTTTAAGCGCAAAATGACCGCGGTCATGGGCTTTGCCATTGATTTGTCTCTGCATATCCTTCGGTACTACAACTAGCTTGACATCGTTGATTAGTTTTAAAAGAAATCCACATGTACTGAAGAAATCCTCCTATGGTTGATTGCTTTCGTCTATTATCTTCTTAATCGTCTTCAGATGCTCGTCTTGTGCTTGAGCCTGTTCTATGCTAATTATAATGTTTTGGTCTTTTATCATCAATACTGGGTATCGGCTCAGTGCTTCATTCGGCTACCACATCGATGTTCAACTTCATAATTGAATTCCTGCAACAGTTAGAACTCATCGTGCCACTCTCGTACACAAATTTTGTTTTTCTAAAGTCTTTGTGAATGCATTGCAGTCGGTGATGGTTTTGAAATAGATGCCCAACAGGTAAACAGGTAAACTCTGCTCGTTACAGCCTAATTAATCGCCAAAATTTCTAATTCGTAACTCGTGAACTTACTCTAAGCATCTGTCTTTTTTTTCTGCTCATGAAATAGACTGAGTGCCATTGGCCGTCATCTGGGGATTTGTGCATAAGCACAGCACCAAAACCGTCTATCGATACATCTGTGTCAGTTCACTTTTGAACCGTTGGTTGAAATCGGGATTTGAAGTTAATAGTTTCTTCAAAACTGCTACAGAGTTTACTTCTTCCGGTCCCATTTTAAACTTTTTATTGGTTTTTGTTAAATCAGTTAGAGGTTTAACAATACTTGCGCAATGAGCAATAAACTTTTTAAAGTATCCGGTTAGACCCAAAAAGCTCTCAAGTTGCTTTAGCGACTGTGGCATCTTTAATATTGAAACAGCAACAATTTTACTTGGTGAAGGATACCGCTTCTGATGTTCAATGATGTGACCCAAAAACTTGATTCGCGTCTGCAAAAATTGGCATTTCTTAACGTTTAATTCTAGGCCATACTCACAACAGGTTTTCATGACTTATTTAGATTTTCCAGAGCATCTTTTCATCTGTGGCTGGGATGATTACGTCATCAACATACAATAACGCGATTCCTTTATGGGTCAAAAACAGCGTTGACATGCCTCTGCAATACTCCTGGTGAGTTTGATAGACCAAAAGGAACCCCTTTAAACTGGTATCGACCGTTTTGTGTAACGAATGATGTAAGCTTCCATACCTTATTAATACGCCTATAATCAACGCAAAGTCTAGGAGAACCGTTGCTTTTCTTTTCTTTGCATTTGAACTTGAACTCCGAATCAGATTCTTCAATTATGCCATCTCGTAACCATTCGTCGATTTGATTATCAATTATAACGGGTGATTTTTTAGAAAAACTGTTTTTAACAGCTGACGCGGCTTTCGTGCCTTGTGTAACTGTCAAACACGTTCAGTTTGGTCTATAATTTAACCATGAATCCACTTACAAACGAACAGCGTTTACAAATTATTGAATTTTATTATCAAAATTCATGCTCGGTAAGGCAAGTGTATCGTGCACTTGATCCATTTTATGGTCAGTTTGGTCGACCTTCTGAGACGGCTATTCGGAATGTTGTGACTAAATTTCGCACTCAATTTACATTATTGGACATGAAACCACCAACACGCATACGTAGAGTGCGGACAGAGGAAAAACTCGCAGCTGTATCCGCCAGTGTTACTGATGACCCTGAACTATGGATTCGGCGCCGTTCGCAGCAATTGGGCCTCTGTTACTCCACTACGTGGAAAATTTTTCGAAAGGATTTGGTTGTAAAACCTTTTAAAATACAGCTGGTGCTAGAATTGAAGCCGCGCGACCTACCACAACTGCTAACTTTTGCTGAATGGGGACTGGGAAAGTTAAATGAAGATCTAATTTTTTATCGTGAAATTGTGTTCAGCGACGAAGCTCCTTTCTGATTGAATGGATACGTGAATAAGCAAAATTGCCGCATTTGGACTGAAGAGCAACCAGAAGCATTGAAAGAACTACCAATGCATCCTGAAAACATCACTGTATGGTGTGCATTATGGGCCGGCGGCATCATTGGGCCGTACTTTCTCAAGGACGGCAAAGGCCGGAACGTTATTGTTAATGGCAAGCGCTACTGTACGATGCTTACAAACATTTTATTGCCCAAAATGGAATAGCTTGACTTGGCTAACATGTGGTTTCAACAAGATAGTGCCACATGCCACACAGCATGCGAAACAATGGCCCAATTGAGAGTCGAGTTCGGTGAGCAGTTTATTTCACATTTTGGCCGGTCAATTGGCCTCTTTGATCATGTGATTTAACGACTAGACTATTTTTTGAGGGGCTATGTTAAGGCTCATGTCTATAGCAACAAGCCCGCAACGATTGATGCACTGGAAGCCAATATTGAACAATGAAAGTCAATTTGTTTAACGTGAACACCTGTCGTAGAGACTTAATATCACGGTGCCAAGCACAGGGATTGATAAACGTCAATCAACGTTCCCTTGGATATATATCCGCAGGTACCAATCTCAAGCCATACTTATTTTGGTCGTATGTCTCATTCCTTGGTTAGGAACAAGGCCTATCTAAGCTTCTGCTGATCTGTGGGTCACAGCACCCGGTTGTATAACGCAACTCCACGTCGAGCTCACACCCTACCCGCATTCGGGTACAACCACAGCCACCACGATACTCCCATAGAGGGGCCGTCTCCGCTGGCCAGGACGGAAACAGGTTCCGTGGACTCCTGACCACCCGTGGTACCAGAAAAAAGCCTCTGGTCAGACTTCGTACCCGAGGTACTACCGATTTGAACCCCAAATAGTTCGTGGGTTGGTGTCCCAAAAATCGAACATAGCTCACTGGAATAGAATGCAGGCAGAACCCACAGATGACACAGTATACACTGTATTCATGGATATAGCTTTCTCACTGTTTGGAGCGAGGTCTATTCCCACCTCTTCTGCCAAGGCAGCAATTATTAGATCAATGATCAAAAAAAAACGAACTATGTCCCCACTGTCACAAGGACTTTAGCGAATGGATCGTAGGCTGAGACAGCTACTTTTCCAAACGCCCGTGGTACCAGAAAAAATACCTCTGGTCGGGTAGCGTGACAAAGTCACTACCAGTACAGCTCCATTAAGCTCAGGGACTGGTGCCCCCCAGACAACACTAAACCCTCCCCATACACTCACACACAAAACACGGATCCCTCAGGTTAGAAGCGGACGACGCCTAATAAAAACTGCACGTGCAAACTCATTCAATCTCCTAACACTATCCCTACTGGAGAGCGCCTGACTGAAATCATAATCCCCATTAACCCTAAAAATACCGAACGCATTCAAGTGCCTGAAATCATCATACAGAGAACATTCACAAAGAACATGCTGCCATGTTTCCCCGATAGCGCTACAAAGGCATTCCGGACTGTCACTTAGGCCCCTTAAATGCAAAAAAGCATTAAGGGAACCGTGACCAGTCAACGGGAATCCGAGCCAGAGGTTAAAACCAAAGGCCGGTCGACTGCCAACAAATGTTACATCCCGAATGAACCTGTATGTTGCCCGCCCATTCACACCATTGTCCCAACTGATTTGCCAGTCAGTCAGAACCTGTTCATTAAACTTACACTCATATCGACCCAAGCTCTCCACATCTAAACCATGTAACCAGTCCTCTCCTGATTTTGAATTCAATGGCCTTACGCCTGACCTCCAAGTCAAGAGGAACCACTCCAAGCAACATCTGCAAAGCCTCAGTAGAGACAGTGCGACACACAGGCACACACCCTAATATCATATAACACTTTCTTTCTGCCTGTAGCAGAACATGCCGCCTTGTACCATACAGAACATCCATATGTTGCACAAGCAACAAATAGACCCCCATAAATGATTCGAACCGCACCTCTACTGAGACCCCAATCACTCCGCAAAATGCGGTGCACTTTCCCAACCACACTGAACAACCGGTCTCTAAGACGAGCAATGCGAGGAACAAAATTCATTCTCTCACCCACGGTTATGCCAAGGTACTTAACCTCAGTACCATACCGTAGGCTGCCAGTGTTCAGTCTGACAACAGGATGACGACTATGTGACAATCTGCCCTTGAGCAACATTGCCACTGTCTTATCTATTGCCACACCAACACCAAAACCACTGCCCCATTCAATCATGATGAGCAAATCATCCGCATACGTACAACACGTATATACTTGTCCGAGCTGCCTTAACGGGGAATCCATCATGAGGTTCCAAATAAATGGACCACAGATAGAACCCTGTGGACAACCACGAACCACATCTACACTCACATTCTCATTCACACCAACTACCCATGCACTCCGGTCAGAAAAATAGCTTCTTCTCAATTTCCTCAACACACAATCCCAACTCAGATAGTCGAACGCATCCATAAAATCCACAAACACATCTAGGATATACTTGGAAGTACTTGTCCGAACACAATCAGACACATAGTTCCAAGCATCCTCAACGCATTTCCCTTTCTTAAACTCAAACTGCAAATCAGACATTTGCACATTCACTCTCTCCTGAAGCCTTTCTACCAGAACTCTTTTCAGTACCTTACCAAGGACCGGCAAGAGACTGATGCCCCAAAAAGAACAAGGATCACTCCTTATTCTATCGGGCGACTTCAGAAGCACAATCTCCTTAGCACACGTCCACACCTTGGGAAAATATCCTTCAGACACACACTTGCCATAGAGCATATTCATGTAGTCTGGAATGGCCTTCCAGGTTCTTTTACACATCTCTCCAGTCATTCCATCCAAACCAGGTGACTTCCTCAACTTTAATATCGAGAAGGCCACCTCCAATTCATCAGACTGGAGCGGATCCGCCCGAGGGAAAAATTTACACAACAAAGCATTTATAGAATCTCCCCATGCCGTCAACTGAATGTCTCCGACACGAAGAGCACACACACTTGTCTGCCCACCCTTACACTCTTACATATCCTATAAGCATGACCCCAGGGATCATGCTTATTGCGCTGAAGAAAAGCCCTCCATTCATCTTCTTTCACTCTTATAAGCATATGCTTATACACCAGCGGACGTGGCCCTTTGAAATCTCTTACGAAGTCGAACATTTACATGAAATTATCTTTTAACATTAAATTATATCGATCGTTCTATCGACTCAAATAAAGTTTCATGTTTTGTTTTTTTTTTTTTTGAAAATCAAATTAGCAAGCTTTTAAAAAATCACCCGTTACTTTTTTCTGCTATTGGAAAACGACGTGGACGGGAAAATACTGCTGGTTCGTCTTTAAGTATAATTTTCATTTCGAAATTAGTAGATTTGGTTTTATTAGGTTTATAATTTATCACTTAATTTTTATCGTTTAAACAGATTTCTTTGTTTTTATTCGGTTTATTTGCATCATCGATCGCGTTGATTTTAAATATATTCGCCTCGTCGCTTTGGCCTTCTTTAGTCAACATTTTTCGTACACGTAAACCATCCCGGTTAAAAGAACATTCCGCGTATTGGCACAATTCTTCGCCAATGATTAGTTTTATGTCCAAACAATTATTAGGAACTACAAAAAAAATTAATTTAATTTAATTTTATTTGTATTACGGTCACTACCGATCCCGAATAAAAACACGTTGCAGTCATTCAACATTGGTTTATTTAATTCGTTGTATAAGTCTTTGCGAACTAAATTAAATTTACTGCCTGTATCGAATAAGGCCAAAATTTTTTTTTGTAACACAACATTTTTGCTCGTGTAATTGGGTTTGTTTTGTACACGACATATACTTGCAATGTTTTCATTTTTTGTTTTTCACTCTTTTTTTATATGTGATTACACTTAAAATATTTTCTGCCTTTTCCTTTATGTTCACAATTTGCAGACATATGTCCTCTTTATCCACAAATAAAACACATTGTTTTTCTTGCCACTTTTCTCATATTCTTTTTTGTCTTTCATTCCACTGTCTTTATTCTTTGGATTGTTCAATATTTCAAAATCTCTTAATTTGATTTTGAAATCACATAATTTCTTTGCGCCATACAGTACCGTCTTATTTACTTCGAACTCATCTATTCCGTCAATTATAAGTATATTGTATAAGCGCGTCGTCCTCTACATTGCTCCGCGATGCAATGTCTTTCATGCGATAGAAGTATTCATGTACGCTCTCATTACTGCGTCGTTTGCTGTCACATAATTGTGTGTGTATATGTTTGCTGCTAGCCTTCGACTTGAATTCATTCAAAACCTTCATTTCGTTCCATGAATTCAGTCCTCTCTCGCTAAGAACAAACGATTTCGCAATTCCCTTCTTCGCAAATATCAGTTTTTGTATATTATTCCAGCACATTAATTCTGCTTGTTCGGTTGCGTCAAACAGTCGAATCGACTCTTTTATGTCGCGAAATGTAAGAGCAAATCGTGGTGTTTTGTTCTGATGTGTCATTGTATGTGTTTCAATGCTTTTTTTGTGTCTTGTTTTCTTTACTAGAATCGCCGTATCGCCGGCGCCGCTCATCGTAGACACACTTACATAGTCATGTTTGTCTTCTGATTCACCTTCTTCTTCATCTGTTCCTATCGATCTCGAGCAGCTTGCCTGTAGAAGTTTGATCGTAATTAGATTTTTAAATATATGACTCTCAACGTCTTCTACATTATATCCGATATCCAGTGAAATACATATCGACACAATTTGTTGTTTGAGCTATGTATCACGAGATTACACACAATTTATTGTTGGATTTTATAGTCTTTGTATAAATTAAATAATAAATTGTTTGGGGTTTCTTTTTTTTTAAATATAAATCGTTTTGTTGTATTAATAGCAACCCGCCCTGCTTTGCACGGGTGCAATTTAAAAAATATCGCTTTGGTATTCATAGCAAGAAATTTTATTAATTAATTTTTTAACAAAATTTTGTTTACAATATGTCTTTGTATACAATATTTACAGCTTTCTTGTCATTGCACAATACGAACAGACTTTGTCTTGAAGTGACGCGCAAAAGAGATACATATAACTGTCCATGGGAAAAACACACAATGGTCAGGTCTAATCCCACAACGTTGAATGTTTGACCTTGTGATTTGTTAATTCTCATAGAAAATGACAATTTTATAGGAAACTGCAATCTTCTAAACTGGAAAGGTAGATCCGTTGGTATTAATGGTATCCGAGGAATTAAAATGACTTCTCCAGTTCCACATCCGGTCAGTATTGTACACTCTGTAGTTTTTTTTAATGATTTTATCTGTAAACGTGTACCATTGCACAATTTTGGTGGATTAAGGTTCCGTAATAAAATAGCGACACCCTACTTTTAAAACTAATTTATGTGGGGGCAAACCAGAAGGCTGTAGAGAATTAAGAAATTCTGTTGGGAAATGAACAGCCTCTTCCTGGTCAATAGCATTGTCTACAGAGTAGTATGTTTGAGTCAGTCTATTGATCTTTGACAGAATTAAATCATTTACTTTACCTATTTGATCGTTGGTAGGTGACAAAATAGCTCACTCCTTTAACCAAGATGTTGTCTTATGTTATCAATTTCGGGAAAAACCTTTTCTAGCAATTCTTGAAGATCATTTACCAAAACGCAAATGTTTTCATTTGATTTCAGGATGAATACTGATTCGACCAAAACATAAGTCAAATCAATAATTTAATATTTGGAGCATCGCGCTTTTTGTCAATTTCATAATAAATGCATGTTCATTGTGTTTGGAATTGCTCGAGCATTGAGTTATTGAATACAAAATTCATTTTTGCGGCAAAAAATCTTGTACGATGGTACGGAACCCTCCGTGTGCGAGTCCGACTCACAATTGGCTGATTTTTTTTTTTAGTATTTTTCAATGCTAACTCATATGCAATTTTATAGTTATGGTAATTTTCTAGTATTAGCTTATTCATAATAATAAAACTTTCTTGATCGAGGTCTTCGCAAAACTTACGTAAGTTTCCTGTAAATTACGTATTGTGCTAAGTTATTTATTATTTTTGTACAAATCTCCTTGATTCCATAAATTTTATTCTTACATTTTACAATTTTCTCAAAATTTAATTTAAAAATTTTTTTTATCATTAAATTCCAATGACTAAAGTATGAAAGTATTCAGAACATTTACTTTAGATATATGTAATGCTAATTTTACATTAATTATTTCTTCTTTTAATACGAGTAATTCAAATTTAAATTTACAGTACAAAATTATTATAGTTTGTAAATGTTCGTTATTTTTTAACGATTCCACTGTATTATTACTAATTTCAGTAATATTGTTTATTCTGTCTATTATACTTTTATTTATTATGATTTGGTTATTATTGTTATTTGTTATTATAAGGATTTCTAAGTCGTCATGGTCAGGACTACCATCAATCCATTTCCATGCTGAACCTATTGCGATTATAGATCTTTTAAATTTGTTTGTAGGAGTTAGGTTTTCTATGGAAGCATGTAGGTTTTGAATTTTTTGGATAAGGAAAGGACGAAAGGTTTAGTCGTTGCTTATTTTATTCATTAAAGTACTTTCTATTTCCATTAGGATCACACTATATTCGCTTAGACTAGTTATGTGCAAAATCGTAAAGGTTCCCGTTTGGATTTTTGCGGATCCATTTTCAATAGTTAAGACTTCTGTTTGTGAATAGCCGAGTATTTCTACAGAGGCTTCGCCATACTGTAGAAAAGTTATTATCGTCTATCTATGTAGTTTTTTTTTCCTTTTAACACTCCTAATTGGAGCATAGGGCTTCCACAAGGCTTTTCCATCGCACACGATATGTATCCGAGGCTTTTCCTTGTGTTGGTTACAGTAATCGGTTTTTGATTTCACTAGGGTAAGTGATTGGCACCCCGCTAGCGATCTCAAATGATAGGGCTGCCATCTTTCGTCGCTTGAGAACAACGCATCCGCCTGAAGCGCCATCTATGCCTAATTTGTTTTGCTGATGTTGGTCGGAAGTAAATCTATGGAGTAAATAGAGGAAACTATCAGTTTCTTATATTACTTTTGTGTACTTGTTTTCCTGACATTGTAGTCACTTTTTGGTTTTCTTTTACTATTTCCTGTTGAAATCTTTTAGGAAGTTTTGTTCCTAATGGTTTGTTTTGTTTGACGAAAACTTTTTTGCCAGGGCGTATGTTTCGGGCTCTCTCATATTGGTATTGTGGTAATTTATGTCTTTTCCATGTTTCTGAATCAGTTTTTCATATTCATATTCATATTTGGATATTCAACTCGTTTTCAAGCATAAATTTTAATAATTGGGAGTTAAAGGATTTTTCGTTGTCGAAAACTATGGATTTGGGTACACCAAAATAGAAAATAATTTTTCTTAACGGTTTGCGAATGTTTTCAATACTTTTCCCATCTATTGGTTTAACAACTGCAAGTATTGTAAATTTATCTATTGAGGTTATGAATTTTGAATTTCCTGTTGAAAAGATAACGATATAAATTGTGTGTCCTGGATATGTGGTAATTGGAGTATTTCCAAGATTTGGTTTATTGGGGTGACGATCATATTTGCATTCTTTATTACTCAAAATCCTGACGTGATGGACCATTTTGGACATCAGATTCGTGTTCAGCGCGCAAAAACCTACGAGAATTAGTACCACAGGTTCTAATAACTAAATCTCGGAGTCCTGTGTAATTATAGTGTTAAAAAAAATGTTTTAATATTTGTTAATTATATTTTACTTTCGTTGTTTATTATTTATCACTATAAAAACATTGTAAGTTTTTATTAATCGCACATTTTTAACAAATATAATTTCTCATTGTTCGTTCACTTTCTTTAGTTTATTTCAACGTAATCACTTTTTTATTTTTATACTCTTCACGGGAGTGAATAGTGCGAGGATGGGTCAATAGGTCCTTGGAAAATCCAACAGATAGCGCGCCTATTACTGTAAACGGTCTGTTTTCATGCAGCATCACTACCGTCTAGGTATGCTATGAAGTTTCAGCCAGATTGGTTGAGTTGTTGTGTGTTTCTCGTGCATTGAAGAAAAAAAATTTGTTTGTTTACAAAAATGGAGAAAATTGAGTTTAGATCTGTTATTAAACATTTTCATATAATAGGGTTAACAGCAAATGAATAAAAAATGAGTTCGATTTAGTTCACGGCACATCTGCTCCGTCACTTGCAACTATTTATAACTGGTTAAATGAATTTAAACGTGGTCGTACATCAAGAAAGGATGAACAACGCTCAGGACGACCTGTAGAGGTGACTACGCCAGAAATGATCAATAAAATCCATGATATGGTGTTAAGTGATCGAAGATTAAAGTTGGGTGAGATAGTTGAGGTTACTGGGATATCAAAAGGTAGCGTCATTTCTATTTTACATGAAATATTGTGTATGAAAAAGATTTGGGCAAGATGGGTGCCGCGTTTGCTCACAGTCGACAATAAACGCAATAGGGTGGTTGCCTCTAAAGCTCTGTTGTCGCTCATGCAACGTCATCCAAATGTGTTTTTTCGTCGGTTTGTGACTGTAGATGAAACATGGATTCACCACTACACTCCCGGAACGAAAGAACAATCAAAACAGTGGATTTTGAAATTCGAACCATGTCCAAAGAAGGCGAAAACCGTAAAATCAGCTGGTAAGGTTATGGCTACTGTTTTTTGGGATGCACGTGGAATTATTTTCGTTGACTATTTGGAAAAAGGAAAAACAATAACTGGGGAGTATTATGCATTTTTATTGGACCAGCTAAGAAAAAAAATTGAAAAAAACTGCCTCATTTAAACATAAAAAAATCATCGTTCATCAGGAAAATGCCCGCGTTCAAACATGTTTACGATCAATGGCTAAAATTGAAGAATTAAAGTTCGAATTGGTCGACCCACCCGTATTCGCCAGATTTAGCTCCCAGTGACTTTTTCCTATTCCCAAACCTGAAAAAATGGCTTAGTGGACAACGTTTTTTTTTTCAAATGAAGAAGTCATCGATCAAACAAATGCTTATTTTGAGGACCTTCCAAAAACTTATTTTTCTGACGGGTTAAAAAAATTAGAGAAACGTCGAACTAAGTGTATAGAGCTCCAAGGAGATTAAGTTGAAAAATAACCAGAAAGAAGGCTGTCATTGGCTATGCCAAAGATGTAATACTCTTTACGCTCCTCCGGGTTACATCCAACCTTCCTTTCTTAGCATCACATCAGTTTGAGTGGCAATTTTATTGTACATTTATTCTTTAAACTAGCAAACTGCCCTGCTTTGCACGGGTGCAATTTAAAAAATATCGCTTTGGTATTGATAGCATGAAATTTTATTAATTAATTTTTTAACAAATTTTTGTTTACAATATGTCTTTGTATACAATTTTTACAGCTTTTTGTCATTACACAATACGATCAGAAGTGACGCGTGAAAGAGATACATATAACTGTCCATGGGAAAAACACTGAATGCTCAGGTCTAATTCCACAACGTTGAATGTTTAACCTTGTGATTTGATAATTGTCATTGAAAATGACAATTTTATAGGAAACTGCAATCTTCTAAATTGGAAAGGTAGATCCGTTAGTATTAATGGAATCCGGGGAATTAAAACGACTTCTCCAGTTATTGTGTAGTTTTTTTTAGTGATTTTATCTGTAAACGTGTACCACTGCACAATTTCGGTGGATTAAGGTTCCGTAATAAAATAGCGACACCCTACTTTTAAAACTAATTTATGTGGGGGCAAACCAGAAGGCTGTAGAGAATTAAGAAATTCTGTTGGGAAATGAACAGCCTCTTCCAGATCAATAGCATTGTCTACAGAGTAGTATGTTTGAGTCAGTCCATTGATCTTTGACAGAATTAAATCATTTACTTTACCTATTTGATCGTTGGTAGGTGACATTTTTTTTCCTTATATTGCAAGTAAACAAATGTTTTCTTTACCTTATACTATGGCTTAAATGATAATAATAATTACTTTAATTTAATTCTAAAATCACATTTGAAGAATCTTTGCTGTGTAAAGAATGAAAAGCTGCAATATTGTAGTAGTAGTAAATGCTTTTTCCATAAATTATAACACTATTACAACTACATTAATTTTATAAGCGAACAAAACGGGACTCGTCCGCAAAGCCAACTTGTGAAATTATCAAAATACAGTATTGGTAAATGGGAAAGAACTACTTTTTTTTTCAACTGTTTTGTGAACCAAAAAGAGCTGTTTGATGTTGTAGTGAATTACAAATACCTGTTTTGGTGAATGTCAAATTTAGTGTTGCTGTCTGTAGTAAATGACAAATATGGATAATTAATGATAATAATCATAATTACTTTTATTATTGAATCAATTTTTTATGTACATGCAAACTTTTCTAATGAAATTCTTTAATTAACAGTGAAACCCGTATCAAAATACGTTGCGTGGTTTAGAAGTAATCAGTATTCTAACTTCTTGAAATTTCGACTTTGCTTTATACTATGTAAAGAAGTTTGCCATTTAATTTGGGTTTGTATGGGAGGTACCCCACCTGGTAGCCCTAGGATCATGAAATTTACACGATTGATGGCTATGGATTACAAACTTATAGATCCCAAATTTCACTTCGATACGTTAAAAAACAAAAAACTTTTTCTAACAAGAACATTAATTTTAAGGGGGGTTTGTATGAGAGGTACCACTCCTGGTAACCCTGGAATCATAAAATTTACATGGTTGATGAATATAGATCAGAAACTTATTGGGTCAAAATTTCAGATCGATACGTTAAAAACAAAAAACTTTTTCTAACAAGAACATTAATGTAAAGGGGGGTTTTTATGGAAGGTGGTCCGATTCAGCTGATTCCGACAAATGTGCTGCGTATGGTAAAAAGAAACCTATGTGCAAAATTTCAGCTCTCTAGCTCAAAAACTGAGGGACTAGTTTGCATACATACAACTCGTCTCATCGAGTTGATCACAAATATATATATATTTATATATATATATATGTATATTAGGGTTGCGCTTATTTGTATGAAGGTAAAAAAAAGTGTTGTAACTATGGGTCTCAGGGTTTTAAAATGTTCCTTTTGGTATAAAACAATGAAGTGTAAAGTTTTAGCCCGATCGAATAATATTTAGAGGTGGCGACTTGTGCTTATACTTTTATTTATGTATTTTTTGGCGAAGATAAGCTTTCTTGGAAGAGATTAGGGTTTTACACATAATAAAGGAAATTATGTTTTACAATAATTATATAACTTTTATTGAAAATAAACAAATATGATACATAAATATAAAATATGTAAAGCATAACATATAAAATCAATTAGTTAAGGACTTTTTAATATTAAACGGAAATTTGCTGGTATATTCTTTTACGACTTGCAACAAATTTTGAAATTCACTTTCTTTGGTCGTTAGGTTTTTATTATAATCCTGCATGAGCTTCACACCACGCTCTGCCGTGTCATTAACTACTTTAAGTTTATTTATTTTTATTTAGCATTCAAAAAATCTTCATCATCATGCCATTTAGACGGATCTTTAGTCAAAAACGCTCTTGAAATTTTAAAACGATCGTAAAACTGAACAGTTTTAGCGGTGATGAAATCAGATAGTTCTTTCGTAATACACTTTGCACTTAATAATGAAACAGACTAGCTTTACACAGAACAACAATTAACATGTGCGCGGTAAAAAGTAAAAGATTGTGTAGGTGTTCTTAAATACAATAATAAATTCGACACTGATTATTTAATAACAAATATAGTGCTTATAAATCTTTTAAATAACAAGAAATGAGAAGTTATAAGATTTGATTTGTATGGTACGTAAGTGGAAGATTTAGAATTTCATCTCAAGTCGCCACCTCTTAAGATAGTCAGATCAAGCTGAAATTTTACATTTTTACCTTTTAAATCAAAACAAACATTTTTGGACCCTGAGACCTTTGGCAACGTCACTTTTATAAATAAGCGCAACCCTAATGTATATATATATACTAGCTGTGCCCGCAAACGCTGTTATGCTTTTAAAAAAAGAAGAAAAAATCAAAATCAAAACACAATCAAATCAAAGCACAAACAACGAAACATACGTCCCTTTCTTTCTTTCTCTCAATGAACATCAAATACATAAACGAAGAGCGCAAAAAGTGCGTACTCACAGAGGAAAAAAACAACAATAACAACAACCAAAGCATTAAAAGCGAAAAAAAGTACAAAACTTTGTATGCTTGGTCTTTCAGTGGTTTTCAAAAAACTTAATACTTAAAAATATTATATTAGAAGTTAAAAACTGAAGAATGAAGTATGCAACTTTTTTCATTAGCATTCATTTGTCATTTTAAAAAAATTATTAAAATCGGCTTAGTATAGCGAGCGCTAGATAAAAAAATGTTAAAAATTTGTTAAAAAAGGGCCTATATCAGCAGCGCCACCTACTGGTTCTAACTGACGCATAACCCATCTTGGTGACCCCAAAAGTAAAACAAAAATTATCGAAATTGGTCTAGCCGTTTAGGAGCAAGGCAGTCACAAAGAATTGTACACTCGAATTTTATAAATAAAGATATATATATAATATAGGATAAAATTATTATCATTACAATTATATGATTCAAAATATAAATATTTTTGGTTCTTTTAAATTATTCCTAAGCTTAAATGAAAATAACGATAAAGTTCGCAGAAGACCTACTCGAAGACAGGATCTCTTATTTGGTGACGACATTTATAGCCAAAATGTGAGTTTGCATGGTTTTTACTATCTACATATTGTAAATGGCTTAAAATAACACTACAATTTTAATCTTTTCAGGATGAAACGAAACTTAATTTTAATCCCACAACATGATACCATTTTTACAATATTGGAATAGTGTTGTTACGAAAATCTACTTCAAAGAAGCTGGTATCGATATAAACAACTTTTGATTAAATTTGGATGGAATATTTTACCTGAAACTGTAGTTTAACAGTTCGTGATATGAATCATATGGTTATTTTTATCGAAATTAATTTAATTGTATAAAAGGAATAAACGACTTTTTAAAACTATTTGCCTTGACGATTTGATTAGGAAGCGTGCAAGTATTACGTAAGAAAACTTTCAATTAATTTAGACGCCCACCCACCGTACCATAATCAGACATAAGAATATCGTAAACCCTTCCCTCTCCCAAATGATAAGACATATGAATTTTTTTAAAACTTTTATGATATACAAGATACCCAGGCAGACGTTGTTCTGCCTCTCCTCCCCAAACATTTATTGGTTACTGATTGGTTAGCTGTAACATTTGTGTAATTATTTCTCCTCATATGTTCCTGTTTATACGTCAAAAATCGTTTCCTCGTTTTCTTCTTTTGCTACTGTTCAGCGCAGCAGCTGTCATGGTCAGCGTAGCAGCCGTTGTAGCAGAGTCTTAATTATGTTCTCTTATATTCATGCTCTCATTATGTACATAATTTCTTGTCATAATTTCTTGCTTATATGCTGTTTGTAATTCCTTAAGTTAGTCTGACTCAAATCCTTGATCGTGCCGTGCGCGAAATAAAGACATTCTAAATTATAACCAGCGCGTTATTCAATTCTTAGAAACATTATTAGTTCAAGAAAAAGCTCTTGGACTCAACAGCTACCATAATTGAGTAATGCAAGTTGTCCAGGTTTTTATTTAAATACACTGCACATAACTACCGCTTAATAATGTTTTGCCATCTCAGTCGTACAACTTGCTTATTTTGATTTTTAAATGCAGGTTTTTTGGTTTTTATTTATATTTTTTTATTTCGATTTTTAGGCTGTACCTTTTTGGTTTTTCCGTTTTTATACTCTTCACGAGAGTGAATAGTATTATAAGTTTGTCATGAAGTTTGTAACATCGAAGAAGGAGACATCGCAGACCACATAAAGTATATATATTTGTGATCAGCTCGATGAGACGAGTTGATTTCCGTCTGTCCGTCTGTCTGTCTGTCTGTATGTATACAAACTAGTCCCTCAGTTTTTGAGCCAGAGAGCTGAAATTTCGTACATAGGTTTCTTTTTACCATACGCAGCACATTTGTCGGACCACTAGGGGGGTACCTCTCATAAAAACCCCCTTTAAATTAATGTTCTTATAAGTTAAAGTTCTTCGTTTTTTGACGTATCGAACTGAAATTTGATAGCCTTCTTTCTTGTTTTTTTTTTTGTAACCACCACAGTATTGAGTTGAACAAAACGAAACAAAAAAAGAATCCAGAAAGAAAGTTATCATTGGGTATGCCAAAGATGTAATACTCTTCACGCTCTTCCAGGTTGCATCCAACCTTCCTTTATTAGCATCACATCAGTTTGCATTTTTGATGACATGTTATAATAAAATAAAAAAAAAAAGAAAATTATTTTTTTGACAAATTACTGTCAACAAAGGAGTACATTTAAAAATTTAAAATAAATCTTACAACTAACAAAATAAATCTGGGGGCGAATATTATTTGCAACCAGTTAGCTGTGGCCCTACTCACAGCCATAAGTGGTCAGAGACAAATACTCAAATGATGAGCATCAGAGGCAGCCGGGATATGTGGACCAATAGGCAACGTCCAGTTCATCTAGCGGGATCCGATTCCTGTAAGCAGTGAAGGACGATACTGGAGAGCGCAGTGGGCGAGATCTCAGACGAAAGAATGTGGTAGAACTTGTTATAAGACGTACATAAAACTCGAAAAAGATCGTGTAGGGCATAGTTAGTAGTGCAGTAGGATGACTAGGGATGGAAAACTGCAACTGCTTTAATAGCTCCGGATAGTCAATTTCTCCTTTAGGAGTTTATGAAGAAAGTTAATCCCTAAAGAACCCTGCGATGTGCCAAAGATGGAAGACTGATAAGAGTAAATTGGCAAACTGTTATTAGGATTCCAGTTTAGGCCATGGAGAGCAATCACAAGGAATTGTTTTGCACAGATTCAATCCGATCTTGATTCATTATTATAACTTGAGGAAAAGAAATTTCTAAAACAGTGGGTGAACTCCACCGGACAACGCCAGGCAAAACAATTCCTCACTCTTTCAAACGGTATCTCGAATAAGCTTCTCTCACTCAGTAGAGTAGACTTACGCATTTTGACTGGATACCTCACGGGTCATTGCAACCTAAGGTATCATCAAAATAAGTTAGGTCTTTCCGACACTGACGTATGCCGATTTTGTGAAATGGATAAAGAAAGTTCAGAGCATATACTCTGCAAATGTCCTGCACTCGGTGGACAAAGACTTCACCACCTCGGTGACACTGTTGTTAATCCACACAAATTGTGGAACAACAAACCCCAAGTAATGTTTAGATTCATTAAAAGTCTTAACATATAGGGTTTCTATAAAATAAGGCCATGTACAATAGATCTTATTGGTCGCTGTGCTTTCGGGCCCGTTATTATTATTATATATTGCGGTGACCAAATGCAAAAGCAATACTCAAGAAGTGGACGCACAAGATATACAAAAAGAATCTTTGTATAAGGGTCATTAAATTCAATTGAGCAACGTTTAATGAAGCCGAAAACACCCTTCGCCTTATTTACAATGGAAAAAATATGTTGGTTTAAACACAGCTTAGGATCAAATAGGAAACAAAGGTCATTAAACGTAGACACACGCTGGAGTTGGACGTTATCAATCTTGTAAGTAAACAACTTGGGCTTACACCGATGAATACGCATGAACTTACATTTAGAAATATTTAGATATAAATAATTTGTTAAGTACCAATAATATAAAGAATCAAGATCTTCTTGAAGTCTGAGATGAGAGGCACCATCATTAAATTAGAAATATTTAGATTTAAATAATTTACTAAGCACCAATAATATAAAGAATCAAGATCGTCTTGAAGTGTGAGATGAGATGCACCATCATTAAATTAGAAATATTTAGATATAAATAATTTGTTAAGCACCAATAATATAAAGAATCGAGATCCTCTTGAAGTCTGAGATGAGAGGCACCATCATTAAATGAAAGCCACAATTTCACGTCATCAGCATACATGAACACGCGAGAATGTGAGATGCAGAGAGGCAGATCATTAATAAACAGATTGAAAAGATTTAGTCCAAGATGACTACCTTGAGGGACCCCGGAAGTAACGGTGACAATTTCTGAAAGAGAAAATCTAAACAACACTCTATGAGAAGGAATTTTAAGTAAAATTTAATCCAATTTAAAAGATTGTATGGAAAGCCCATAATATTAAGTTTATACAAAAGAAGGTCATGATTAACAAAGTCAAAGGCTTTAGAAAAGTCAGAATAAATGACATCAGTTTGGTTTAACTAACGCAGTAAACTGAAGGAGGTTAGTGGTTGCGGACCTACATTTCTCAAATCCATGCTGTGGTGGAGAAATGATTGCCTTACAGAAATGTTGCATATTCATTATGAGGACCTTTTCGAACAACTTAGGGATTGCAGACAATTTAAATATGCCCCTATAGTTTGAATTATCAGATTTATTTCCTTTTTTATGGAGAGGAATAATGAGGGACTCCTTCCAAACAGGCGGAAATGACGATACCTAGAGGTGATAAACTGAAAAGTTTAGATAACAGCTTATACAAGGAACTTTCACACAGCATAAGGACATAACTAGGGACATTATCAGGGCCAGGAGAATTAGAAAATTTCAGGGATCTAAGAGTATGGAGAATATTAACATCATCAAATTCAGGTGTTCTGAAATTGTTAATTGTGTTAACATGTACGAGGTGCCCGAAAGAGTTGATGAAGAAAAGGTCGTTTGGAAAAATTTTGCAAATAAGTCAGATATTCGAGAGTCATCAGCTGCATGCAGTTCATCTAAGAAAAACGAGGAAGGATATAATACGGATTTGTGTTTAGCAGTAAGAAAGTTGTAAAACTGTTTAGGGTTACTTGAGTGTTACAACCTACAATGAGTAAGCTAATTATTATAACAACGGCAATTAAGAGAGAGAAACTTAGAGCGTGCCACACAAAATCTTCCAAAATCAAACAGATTTTAAATTTCTTATAAAGTCTAGACTTTAAGTTTTTTAAGCTAGAGCGCTCACGCGTAAACCAAGTTGGCTTGTACGTTCCTTTAGGTGCATTCATAAGAGGAATGCATTCAACAAAGGCAGAATATAATGTATTATAAAAGAAATTAGTGGCAACGGACATACATAGAACACCATGATCATAATACGTAAGACCAAGAGAAATTTGTAAGGATGGGTAATATGGGTCCTCTGGAAGGGATAAAGAAGGAGTTTTAGAGACCACCGTGGCGGTTAGTCCAAAATAAATCTAATAGCCTATGAAAGTGATTTAATACAGAAATCATTTGGAAAAGGGATAAGTCAAATCAGGCTATCGACTAAAACATGGTGTCCCGACGGAACAAGGTAACACGAAGGTCCGAAAAGGATCATGAAATAGTAGGCAAATTGAAATACAAAGGCACAAGCAAGATATCGCGATTACGGATACTACGATACATTGACGAAAAATCAACCTGGCGTTCGATACATGATGGGCAAGACCATGTCAAACTGACACAAACAGTTTTAGATTTACTGATTATCATTTCATAAACTCGACCTGTCAATCCCGCACACTTCAAATGGCAAAAATTATCACATAGCCAACGACGTACGGCCCGCTGAGAATCAGCATCGAAAGAATTTTTATTCTTGCATAGAGGATAGCAACACTGTTCTATGCTGCACGAAAAGGATATATAATCAATCAATCAATACAACAAAAATAAACAGTATTTTTCTTCAGCCTTGAAAGGATCAACAACAACGACAGCAGTGGACTGCATGCGGCAGAAGAAGCAGAAGCAGACGCAGCAGAAAAAGCGGCAGAGGAGTTATTTTCTTTGTTGGACGGATAGTGTTTTTTTTTTTTTGTGTTTTATGTAAAATAAGTTTAGAATTTATATTTTTTTTATATTTTTGTTTTTATGTTTTTTTGCAATATTCACTTTTTTACATGTTAAGAGTTGCAAGTGCTGAGCAGCTGTTTCTTGTTTTGTTTTTGTTTTCATTACACACACAAATGAACAAATGGAACGTTGTGGCAATTGTGACAAATAAAAATTGAAATTTTGTGAAAATTACATGATTTAGAATTTTGCAGTGTATGCACATAGTTCTGGCATTTCCATTTTTCATTCCTGCTACGTCTTTTGTTAATAGCTTACAAAAAAAATTACATTTAATATTTTCCTTAAATATATTATCTGCCATTATCAGCTGTTTATTGCCGCGCAACAAAAAGAAAGAACAACACTATCGACAATCTCCTAAAAGAGTCAAAATTTTACCAACACTTTTTAGACTGACCATGTCAGACCAGCAAGTTCTGAGCTACAATAACCACAGGGAAAATGAACGAAATTTATTATATGAAGATAGTAAGTAAAAATAAAATTGAAGTTTTTTCTTGTTTCTTTTTTAATACATAAAATCTAATTTGTGAAATTGTGTTCACCACGTGTTTGTGGTTGTGTGTATTAACCTCATTTACATAACAATTTTATAAGTAATACACATTGGGATTTCAACATCTAGCAGATCAGCAACTTCTGGTTGCTCTTTATGGGTGATCGGGCTGTCACTGTCCCCGACAGCATGCCAGCGATATCCAATGCTGCTGTGCTCCAATTGAGCAACTGGTTCAGCCCAGAAACCGCTCTGCCAATACAACAAGGTAAGTGAAAGCTGCGCTCTCCTAAGCCTCTTCACAGTAGAAAAATAACAAAAAAATCTCCACCTAATACAAATGGTACCACAAATTTGCGGCCGATCTCGCCATTACTCCACAACTGTTTCTCGCCATTGAGTGATGAATCGGGTAATGAGAGTGAAGATCCAATGGAAACTGATAGTGCCTCTGAAACACACACTCATAACTTAAAATCAAACACAAATACAGAGCAACAACAAAATAACAACGATGATAAAAATGATACGAATGATCCACCAAAACCACCGCCATATTTGTGATTGGCGTCAGGAAAATAGGTGGAATTTTGGCTACTATTGACACGGTCACTAAGTCTGACAGCAACGTAATAAAAGCCATGAAAAATAATGAAATCAAAATACTCCCGGCAACTAGCGACGCCTTTCGCAACATTATCAAACTTTTTGATGAGTTAAGTGTAACGTATCATTCTTATCAGCTGAAGGAAAAAGAGCGTATAAAATTGCTATACGCGGTCTTCACAGCACAACATCCGTTGAAGCCATGAAAAATGAACTCTCGGCTATGGGTCATACTGTTCGTAACTGGTATAACCCCTTGAGTCGATTCAACGATCAATGTCTCAATCTTTTCTTCGTGGATCTGGAGCCTAATTCAATATACTATCACCAGACTCTGTCGTCAAATGGTGAAAATAGAACCACCACATCAGCTTAATGACGTACCACAATGCCATAGATGCCAAAAATACTCGCACACCAAACGCTATTGTCGTAAAAATTTAAGTGTGTCAAATGTGGTTAAGACCATCCCTCAACCACTTGTTTAAAACCACGTGAAGAGCCATGAAAATGTGCCCTCTGCAGTGAACCACATACAGCCAATTACAAAGGCTGCAGTGCTTACAAAAATGCGATTGCTAGAAAAACGCCAACTTCACTTCTATTGTCCACCAAGTCTTCAATTAGCCGAGCGGGACTTTAATGACTACTTTGAAGTGCTTGGCCCGAGATTCCTGGTTGGTGGCGACTGGAATGCCAAACACCGTCTATGGCGTCATCGATATAGGCGCAGCCGCAATGAAAGAGACAAGATAGCATGGAGAAAAGCTGCTCGAGAACTCAAACAGAAACTAGCAGACATCAAATCTGAATTCTTCAACAATCTGAGTAATGCGGACCCCAACAAAAAGACTGGTTTCAATTTATGGAGAGCAACTAAATGCGTAAAACAACAACCACATAGACACGCCTCGGTGATAGATTCATCCAACAATTGGTGTCGTTCTGAGAAAGAAAAAGCAGAGGCATTTGCGGATGAGCTTGAGAAGCGCTTCACTCCACTGCTCCTTGCTAATAACACAGACAAAAATGAAACAGCATTAGCCTTATCTGCAATGGACTCTGACTTGGACCTCACAAAACATATCACTCCTAGTGAGGTAAAAACACCAAGAAGTGTCCTGGACATGATGAGATAGACGCTAGAATGGTCAAAGCCCTCCCCCACAAGGGTTTGTTGTTTTTTGTTATGATATTTAATGCCATGCTGCGTTTCTGTCATTTCCCATCTAAATGGAAGTGTGCAGCAATCGTGATGATTCCCAAACCTGAAAAGCCTGAGAATCTTATCGGAACGTACAGACCGAAAAGTCTGACTCCTACCTTCTCGAAAATATTCTAATGATTATTTTTGAGAAGAATGCTGGCTTCAGGCCTCAGCATGGTACGCCGGAGCAATTGCAACGTGTTGTGCAACATATCCTCACTGCATTCGAAAAGAAACAATATTGCTCGGCTGTATTCCTGGACGTCAAACAAGCCTTCGACAGGGTATGGATCGATGGCTTACCTCACAAACTAAAATATCTACTCCCAAGCAAGCAATTTCTTCTTCTACGTAGCTACTTGCCAGATAGAATGTTTTTCGTAAAGGTGCGAGATGATAATTCATCTATTAGAGGTACTAAGGCTGGCGTGCCTCAGGGCAGTGTCTTGGCACCAGTTCTCTATACGTTGTACACATCGGATATGCCGGTACCAGATGAAAACATATTGCTGGCAGAACAATCCATGAACTGCACTTTCACTTTAAGGCGAGATGGCTGTCCAGATATTAAATATTGCTCAAGTATCATCCCACAGTTGAATCAAATTCGATAACTCTGATTGATCCTGGATAAGCGTCTCACTTGGCGAACCCATGTCAAAAGTGCCGCTGTTTGTTGCTACCAGAAGTTGCGCAGTGGTGGCCCCAGTCTGGTGTTATGGCATACAAATATGGGGAACCACTGCTTCTAATAACATTCGTAGGATCCAAGCTTGTCAAAACAAAGCCCTTCGCCTCATAACTGGAGCTCCGTGGTACGTGAGAAACACGACTCTTCACCGAGATCTGAACACGTCAACAATTAATAAACTTCCACAGCAGCAGATACAACATAAAACTCATTCGTCATCAAAACCCACCGGTAGCCTCACTAAGCATAAATGCATCACACAGGCGTCTTAAAATATTACACCCTTATGATCTCCTTACAAGGAGAGTATGAAAATAAAATACTTATAATAATATTATAACATTATCATAAGCGTCTGTGACGGGCTCATCACTGTTCACTAAATCACACCAATATTTTAAGGCGGATTCTGCTGTTAATGTTTTCCTATATATGTACATATGTCGTCTCTCTGTCTGCATGTATACAAACTAATCCCTCAGTTTTTGAGCTAGAGAGATGAAATTTTGCACATAGGTTTCTTTTTATCATACGCAGCACAATTGTCGGAATCAGCCGAATCGGAGGGGGTACCTCCCAAACAAACCACCCTTTAAATTAATGTTCCTATTAAAAAAAAGTTTTTTGTTTCTTAACATATCGAACTGAAATTTGGACACTATAATTTTGTAATCTATGGGCATCAATCGTGTAAATTTCATGATCCTAGGGCTACTAGGTGGGGTACCTCCCATACACACTTTTTCTAATGTTCTTGTTAGAAAATTTTTTTTTGTTTTTTAACGTATCGAACTGAAATTTGGGATCTATAAGTTTGTGATCCATAGCCATCAATCGTATAAATTTCATGATCCTAGGGCTACCAGGTGGTGTATTCCCATACAAACCTAAATTAAATAGCAAACTTTTAATGAATAAATGTACAATAAAATTGCCACTCAAACTTATGTGATGCTAAGAAAGGAAGGTTGGTAACCCGGAGGAGCGTGAAGAGTATTACATCTTTGGCATAGCCAATGATAGCCTACTTTCTGGTTTTCCCTGTGGTTGTTGCAATTTGAACTCGAGTTCACGTACGAATTCTGCCAGAACTCGAGTTCTGCTCTGTCTGAATGCACTATTAAAGTGAAAAGTGAGTCATTGGCGTACTGGGTTGATTTAGCCATGTCCGTCAGGCCGCAAACTAGACCGTCAGTTTTTGAGCTAGAGAGTTGAAATTGCACATAGGTTTGTTTTTACCATACGGAGTTCATCTGTTGGAATCAGCCGAATCGGACCACTAGAGGAGTTACCTCCCATACAAACCAACATTTAAATTAAAGTTCTTATTAGAAAAAGTTTTTTGTTTTTTGGCATAGCGAACTGAAATTTGGACATCAGCCATGTAAATTTCATGATCCTAGGGTTACCATCAAGGGTACCTCCCATATAAACTCACATTAAATGATAAGCTTATAAAGAGTATAAGTACAATAAAATTACAATGCAACTCAAACTGTGTTATTTGTTGATACTCAAAATTTGTTCTTTGTTGATACTCAAACTGTAACAGAGTTCTCTCTGTGATGCTAAGAAAGGAAGGTTGGATGCAACCCAGAGGAGCGTGAAGAGTATTACATCTTTTGCACAGCCAATGATATCCTTCTTTCTGATTTTTAATATATCTCGTGACTCAAAAGTCGAAGCGCCAAGTAATTTATATATTCTGAAAATATGGTTTGTGGTGCAACGTGTAAGAGGAATTTTGAAACAAGCCTACAACAAGGGGGAGGGGCGTTTAAAAAGGTGTCTAAATTTGAAAATGAACTTTTCTTTAGTAAGCGTATTGCTTGAGAAGGGATTGTCCTATATTACTGATTTCTGATTTCTTTTATTTTGTTCGATATAGGCCAATTAGAAGAATTTTTGGAAAATCCACCGGGAAAGTGCGAAATTTTGACTTTTTGTATTAAAATTTGAATATACACAAGAAAAATCCTTCTTTATAAGTGTATTGCATGAGAAAGGGCTGCTCTATTTGGCTGATATTTCTTTTGTTATGTTCTTTATAGGTCAGTTAGAAGAATGTGAAAATCCACCGGCAAAGTGGGAAATTGCGGATGTGTGTATTATTATTATTTAGAAAAGATTGAAAAATTAAAGTGTCAATAAATGTAAGACGTGCCAGGGGAAGAAGAGGAAGAATGAAAGAATGAAATAGTCAAAGAAGAAAAGCATCGAAAACCTGACCGGTCTACAACCGAAGTGCGGGGCTGTAACCATGCTAACAATTTCCTCCCCATGTCCTATTCGTGATCGTTCTGCTGCTCTACTGCGCTCTATAATGCGGAGGGAACGCATTTTTTTTTCGCAATAGTGGTTTGCGCCAACTGCCACTTTTCCGGTGACTGACACATATGTGGCACCAGGTTATCAACCGTAGGTGGTTCGCCAAAACACTCCTCGATTTGTGCCCTCTCGCCACTAAAACGAGGACAACAGAAAAGGACATGTTGGGCATCTTTAGCGACTCCGACGCAGACAGGGCAGAATGGGTCCTTCTCATGTATGAAACGGTGCAAATAGTATTTGAAGCAACCGTGTCCACTGAGTATCTGCGTCATATAGTAATCCACCTCACCGTGTTTCCGTCATAACCATGTATCCAAGCTGGCGATCAGATAGAATGTCCATCGCCATTTACTGAACGATTCCCATCTTCTCTGCCATTCTTGGATACTGCAACGCTGCTCCTCTTCTGAAGATGACCATGTGTCAAATCTCCGTTTCAGCTCTCGAGCCATTATGTCATATGGTGGCATGGAGGCTATCGCCTCAACCGCGGAATCCGAGATTGTGCGAAAACCGCTTGCTACCCGCAAGGCACTTAAACGGTACGTCCAGCGAACCCCCGCCAAGTATGAGCTCATTCGTGTTATGAATGAATGAGAATGACAGCCGAGTGTTGATAAGCACTGCCAGATATTTGAGGTACGACTGGGAGGTTATCAGACAGTCACCAATTCGAAACGAATATGTTTCCCGCACTTTACTAGTGGACAGCTTCGGTTTTCTTGACTGCCAGTTCCAGATGAGCTTGACGAAGCCAGCTTATGACCCTGGTCGTAGCTTCGCTGCAAATGGCTCGGATTCGCTGGATCGTTTTACCGACGACTACCAGAGCAATGTCGTCTGTATAACCAATCAGCGTCGAGCCGGTGGGAAGGCTCATCTTTAGGATACCGTCATACATCACGTTCCACAGAGTGTGACTTAGAACCGAGCCTTGTGGAACACCCCTTGTGACCCTGTACTCCTTTTGGCCTTCATCAGTGTCATAGACTAGCACTCTCTTTGCACACTCTCTCTATCCAAACTGTGCATGGTATAAGGCATTCCGTCTGTCCAAATTGTCCTGGAGCCGCCCGACTATGACACTTTCCATTATCTTAACCAGTGAGGCCAGCATACAGATCGGCAGATACGCGGATGGATGATCCGGTTGCTTTTTGGGCTTTAGCAGCAAGACTAACCTCTGTCTTTTCCAGGTGGTCGGAAAAACTCCTTCAGCAAGGCATGCGGAATACAGTTTATTGAAGGTTGCAACGTCTGCCCTCACTGCAGCCTTCAGCGCTACATTTGGGATAACATCAAATCCCGGGGCTTTTTTATCTCCCAACTTGTTCAGAGCTTGCAGCACCTCCTCCGTGGTAACCGACGGGAATTCGGCAACGCCTGTGGACGATTCAGTGGGCTCCAGTGTATCCCCTCCAGGGAAAAGTGCCGCGACCACGTGCTGGGTCTGATGGCTGTGGGGGTTGTGGTCCCTTTACCGTGCTCATCACAATTTTGTAGGTCTTGCCCCATGGATTAGTGTCGGTCCTGTCTCGTGAAGCCGGAATGAGGGGTCAGTGTCCTACTTTGCGGCATCTTCCCATCCGTAACCCATATGGCGGATTTGCAGGATGCATTCGAAATCCATTTGTGTCCCTCCACGTTGCGGTACTGCTCACTTAGAAGGACCAGGTCTAAGTGTTGCTCAAACACCATTTGGTGCAGCAGATCTTGAGCTGCGGCACAATGGTTAAGGTTTAATTGGGCGATTTTCATCGCCCTCTTACTTCCTTAACCTTAACTGCATGGTACCCACTGCATAGCACACATTTTGGGTTATTTTTGCATTGTGCTGCTTGATGACCCTCTTACCCACACCTTCTGCAGAGGTTACTGCAGTCTGCTTCCTCTTTGCAGTCCTGCGCTCTGTAGTTGTAGCCCCAGCACTTGAAGCATCTTGTTGGAGCTGCACAACCCCGCACTCTGCAAGATACGCGTCAGCGACTGGCAACGTGATGTATGCGGTCTGTGTGCCACGGCGTATCTTTCCCATGTTCCGAACCAGCGACTCATTCGGACGGTGTATTTTGCAATGCTCATGGAGGGCGTCGCACACTTCGGCGGAAGATGTGATCTCATCTTGAGCTGGATTGTGACCACGTTCGTTTTCGCCAAAACTTTTACAGCATCGCCTAATGTTTGTTCCACCACTGTCTGATACTCCGCCGTACTCTGCTCTATGCCCCGTTTGAGTTCAAGTAGCAGCTCATTTTTGGTGGTGCATCGAACGGTTTTGACATTTTCGCCTTGTTTCTGCAAGGCCGGGTCGCTGCGTATCTTTCGCAGAATATCTGAATATGTGGAGCTTTCGGTAGCCGAGATGATGAGAGCGGCCGGCTTGGACCTAAGGCCATTTGCCCTTTTGCTCTATCCCGACACTTTAGTCCACTTCTGTTTTGTTGACTTGGGAGAGTCAACATTCGCTTTGCCCCCGCGCTTGGCTGGGGGAGTCTCCGGTTGCCCCTCGGGACTTCTTTTACTCTTTGCGGGAGGTTTCAGCCAGGGCGACGTCTGCGAAGAGCTATTTGTCCTTATGACACTCTTCGCCTGGTCGTCCTTCTGATCGATAGCTGAAAGCTCATAGAGTGCTTTGATACTATCGATCGTGTCACGCATGTTTTGGTTTATGGAGCGTCTTGGCTTTCCATCCGACCCCTTCTCCTCCAACATGTCCACTAAGCTCCTTATTTTCACGCCGAGCTTATGGAAAGAGTTATACTCAACTCCTTGTTTTATCGAGCACGAGGGGCTCGTCGCATCCTTGCTGGTGGTAGCCAGGATGGCTTTCGGCGATCGATGAGTCTTACTGCTTGGCTGTGGGGGAGAGCGGACCACCTTACCGCTTCTTCTGAACGCCATATCACCTGTTGATTCCGAACTTGCAGCATCGTTCACCACAGCGACCAAGTTGGCCGTCGCCGTGGTATAAGAATGTCCTTGGTTTGCCATATTTTGTTTGTTTGCCAGCGCATCGTGTGCAGAGGGGCGGGCCGCACTAGTCAGGAACGCGTATACCCTTGGGACATGGTCCCTACCTCAGTTTCCTGGGGCCTGACCTACGCTTTACCAGTCCCGGAATACACGGACGGACTGGTGCTCGCCCGGGGCAACGCAGTCTACTAAACTGCGTCCAATGCACACTCCCTGACCAGGGTCCGAAGTGGCTGGTCACTGATCCACGCCACGCCTGCCGCCTCGGCAGAGCAGGCTCACATCACCCCTTCACCATCGTTAGCGGAATAACTAACAGTGGTTCCAGGGACTCCCAGCGTGACGTGACGGGGAACGGTCATCTCCGCGTTTTAGGCCTACCGCCAGGCATATACTACTGCCGACCTATTAGGTGCAGACGCAGACCAAGGAGCCGCCCAATGTGGGAACAGACGCTCTTGGATTTAGAAGTACCATCAGGCATTTACTGCTGCCGACCTATCAGGTACAGCTGCAGACCAGAAATCCGCCCAATCTGGGACCGGGCGCCTTTTTGGGTTTTGGAGAACTTATTATGTGGGCGGCTCACACTCGCCCCGTCACGAGAAGTTCACAAGAGTGTGTAGGCTTTTAAACTACCTCTTCCATTCTCGCCGCTCATTGGTCGGAGACTGCTTATTGAATATTCGCAGCTAACCTACATATCTGTAGGCCGTCCACTATCCGCCACCTGTGACCCCAATTGTAGTTTGAGCAACGCCTAATGTAGTTTAGACGAATGTGTGAGTTAGTGTGTGTATGGGCATTTTCAATGATCGCGTCGTTTACAAATTTCGTAAAAACAGTTATTTTTTTTTCTATTTTTATTTAAATAACTGTGTAATATTTTAATAAATACAATATTTTAATAAATATTGAATAAGCATATAACGGTGCTTCATGACCACACATCACGACGAACGAACGCGAATATGAATAAATACAAAAAAATTCCTTCTTCTAAGCGTATTGCTTGAGTATCAGCCTATTGGCTGATTTTTTCATTGTTATGTTCGTTATACGCCAATTAAAAGAATATGAAACAAAATTTTGGAAAACTCCAACGGGAAAGTGCGCAATTTCGACTTTTGTATTAAAATCTGAATAAATACAATAAAATTCCATCTTTCTGAGCGCTTTGCTATTTGGTTGATTTTTCTTTTGTTGTGTTCGTTACATGCCAATTAGACAATATGAAAGAAATTTTTTTGAAATTCCACCGGGAAATTGGGAAAATTTTTATATTTAAATCTGACCGGGAACTGTCTAGATCTACCCTATGGGCGCGACATGTAATGACATACATACTATCTTATTTCTCCCATCATTACCCTATGTTAAATACAATAAATTTAAATAAGAAAAGTAATAAATAAAGCTAAGTTAATATTCCTTAACAATACATAACTGAAATACTATATTAAGGTTCACAGGAAAACAATCGTTGTGTGGTTTAGAAGTTCTCCGTATCCAAACAATTTGGAGTTTCAGCTATCCTTTATAGTATATATTTCTGTTTGTGTTTAAGGTTTTTTTTTAATGAATACAGTTATGGTTAAAATGGAATAAGTGTTTTTGTGCACGGAGCGGTAGGGGTGATGGACGGGCGGATTTGCGTATCGATACAAAACCATGGACTTGTTTCATCTCCATGCTTTTCGAATGACGACACGCAAAGTGTGCTTTTTTCGGTGATCGACTTTTATATGAATTATAACGATAATTATCGAAATCAAATAACTTACACGACATTTATTTTATTTACTAAAGGATAGCGTGTGTTGATTTAATTTATTTGAAACCTTCCGAAATCTTGGCCCACGGGTCGTTTCAGATCCGAGCAGCGCACACAGCTTAACCGCAACTTGAGACAATGGCCCTCATTCATGCTCACATGTTCGAGAGCAAAAGTTCACATTCGTATACATAATATAAAGTAATTGTTTAACTATGTGAGTTATAGATCACATTTTGTTGAGCATGCTTTTTACTTGACTCCAGCAACTCGTACAGTTATAATGGAATGAAATAGAGAAGAATGAAATAGTTAAAGCAGTTATAAGTGAAAGTGTATGTGTGAGTATGTGATTTTGTAAGCATTGTAGGAAACGAAAAAGGAATGCAAGAGAGGACAATGAAGTAGCTAAAGAGATGGTGAAGTAGAAATAAGTTAAGGTGCATGTGTTAGCAAAGAAATGTGAAATGTGTGCAAGTCGAGGAAAAATGAAATATTTTTTTTTGATGTGAAACATCTCTGCTTTCGGTAGGGTAAAATCGTCATAGGAAATTTTGGTTCACGCTTTTCTTGTCGATGAGCAATTAAGCAACGCGTGTATAAAAACTTTGTAGCTACAACAAATAATTGGCAATACTACAAAACTCATTTTGGGCTAATTTAAAATTATTAATGTTTAATAAAAATTAAAGGTAAAAAATCGAATTTAAAAAATATGATTGAAAGACTTTAAGTATGCACTTTCTAGCTACAAGCATAACTACCTCAATAGCATATACCTTAATTATATAACTTCGCAGAAGTGATAAGAGCGTCATATAAACAAGGTAATAGTGTGTAAGGCGCCGGCTAGCCGATGAGACAAAACAACAGAGAGGGGCTCGAGCCCTCCATCAGGATTATACATTTTTGTTTTGGTTTTTTTTTTTTTTCTTTTAAAATGTTGTATTTGTAATTGTACTTTCTAACTACAACAAAGACAACAAACAGAATTAGAAACGTCTATATTCAAAGTTAACAACAGAAAAAGAGTCAATGTTATATTATATTATTTAACAGCGTGTTCACACACACAAACTTGCTTTGCTCTGTTAACAGCATAATTCTCATTCTTAAATGGTTTATTTATATACTTCTTGTTTTCAAGCGTAAAATATAATACATATTAGAAAGAGAGGTGTATATATCAAACTTTCATTAATTCATTTAGCTACCGAAGTCAACGTGTTTCACATCGTGAGTGTTAAGCATACTCAAAAATTTTTTTTTTGCGACCTTTATTTATTTATTGAATTACTTTGTATACAAACCAAATCTTAAGATTATGGGTTGATTGATTTACAAGTTCCCTTAGTGGAGAGCTGAAGAAACTTTACAGTATTGCGTGGTCCTCTGAGGTTCATAGGGCAGGAAAGTCAATCTGACGTAGGCGTAAAAGCGTAGAGCGAAAGCTGGGAACCGTATGTCCAGATTGGCTTTATTATAGTGTTATATAATAGCACCTTTAGATCGAGGCTTTGACCAGATCTTGGGCTTAAGAGCCAGTGTAGGGACTGGGCTTTTAGTTTCATACTGATTTTTTGCGGCTTCTATATGTTTCCGACAGGAAACCTTATTTACTTCTTTAACCCTTTTGGGTTAAAGAACGCCTCGCAAACATTTCCAAGGTTTATGAATGATATATTTCATTTAATCGAATTTGTATATTGCTATATCGACGATATATTAATCATGACTATATCAATGGAGGAACATGAGCAACAAATCCTGCGCACACACGGCTTTTGTATTAACCTGAGCAAGTGTCAAATTGCGCAGCCAGAAGTGGAATGTAAATACTTTTCAAAAAATTACACGAACAAATCCATATCAATAAGATAAGATAACATAAGATAATACTGTTCAGTTATATTCATTGACGTTGTACAAGCTTTCGACCGAAGCAGATGACGCTGCAATCACAAGTCGCTCACGCTGCCCCAAAAAAGCGTCGAAAGAGGTAATCGATCACTTGAAACTTGTATCGGTCTGGCTGCACAATTGGCGTATAAAAGTCAATCTGGATAAATGTACGTACGTGACATTCGCCTTAAATAAGAATGACTCTACGTCTATCATCTTTAACAACACCACTGTTCCACACTCTGCTGAAGTCACGTACCTAGACGACTCACCTGGCGGAAACATATAGAAGCCGTAAAGGTTATTTCAGTTTAAATGCTATGATAGTGAGTATATTGCATTTTAGCCGTGTGTTTATTTTTTGTAATTGTGCTGATGTGTTGTGTTATAATCGTGAAGTCCTGTCTTCCATGTTACTTGCAGAGAAGTATTCCCATGTTATTTATTGCCTACATTTTAATATATTCTTACTCGATTTTCCGGCGTGCGTTGCTACGCCCTAGCTCAAAAATGGGGTATCCGTATGCCAAAATTTCTTTCAATCAGTATTAATTTCGTAGTGCAATTGAATGAACAATATTTATTGTTAATCCGTCTTCAGCCAATATAAATAAGTTCGAAGGTTTGCCCACGCGAGAACATGCCACGTATAATTGTCGATGAGAAAAACATGTTGTGCCCAAATCTAAGCCGCATACGGACATAGTTTGGCCTTGCGACTTTTTGATTGTCATTGCGAAAGCCAATCCAATGGAATATTGAACGCGTTTGAATTAAATTCGGGCGTCTGTTGGGATTTGCTGCCACGCGCAGCAAAACATTTTCGCCTCGGAATCTGCCATTCAAAATACTGGTTTCGATAATGTTTTTCATTAATTTTTTAATGACCAATCGAGTGCCATTGCACAACCGTGTGGTGGCTTCAAATTCAGAAGTAAAGTAACCGGAGATCCAACTTTCAGTCGTAGAATGTGTGGTGGCATGCCTGGCAAATCCAGTGAGTTCAAAAACTCTGTTGGATAATTTACAGCTTCGTTGGCGTCGCAAACTGTATCGATCGATTTGTATGATAACAAGTTGCCTGGCAACAACTGTTGTATCTTAAAGTTTAAATCGTATACGTGCTCATTTTTTGTTGCCAAAATGACTCTTTCCGCCAGCCACGCATGATTTATGTGTTGTATGGGTACATCGGGGAATATGAGGTCAATGAGAGCATTTTGCAAATCAACGATTGTGCAGAAATCGGTGGGCAATTTTATGCAGCCAGTATTTTCATGGACAGCAACTTTTCCATCGGCAATACGTAACAATTGTTTTGAGAATGTGTCAGCGGATAGATCTTGTAGCATTTGTACGCGCATGTTTCTTGTTAGCTGGACTTTTTCAACATAACGCCACAGTGACGATGATTTCAAGCAAGCGTTGATCTCATCAGCGTAAGTTGAACATGGAATGATGGACATGGGAGGTGTTTGTCTAAAATCAGCTGAAATAAGTAACAGAGTGCCGCCGAGTTTGTCGTTGTTTTTTTATATCTTTGAGTGTTCTGTTCAACGCCTCAAGAGAATGTTTGTGGGCCATAGTGCCTTCATCCCAGATGATAATGTTGCACTGTTTCAGGACTGTGGTCATGGACGATTGTTTGTTTATGTTGCACACTGCGTCTGGGTTATTTTGAATATTCAGAGGCATTTTAAATGCTGAATGAGCTGTTCTCCCTCCATCCAAAATTAGCGGATATTGGAGAGCGTCGTATGAACCGTGTGTGTCACCGATGAACTCCAGGTTATTGTTTCTTTTTCGAATCACAATTTCTCGAGTCTCTGTGCGGTCGCCAACCATGATTCCAGCAACGTCTTCTACAACAGGCGAGTTGAATCTACGCACATGTTCTCCAGCTGTTATTTTATTAGGATTGATGACAATAGCGTGATTGTCATTTTGTAATTCGTGCATGTGTGATATGCAGAATTTCAATAAATCATGGTGCCGATTCAATAGGGCATCCAGCTCGCCGACTATGCGCCTGGCGTTAGGCGAAATGAGGTTAGTGTAGCCACAACGTGCATCCACGCGATTGGCGTTCTCACCGCCCATGAAGTATATTTGTAAAAATGTATGTGTTTCGTTTTGCATTGGCAGCAATGAGCCCACTTTGTGGTACACTTGGCCTCTGAATTTGAACGTTGAATTGAATTGTTGACCATTTGCCGCAGTATTATGAAATATTTCTGTTGCTCCGAACGATGCCATTTGGAAGCATGAATTGAGTGTCCGAATGTACTTCAAGAAGAGGTTTGAATCTGGATCCGTGCCGATGAGCAAGCCGTTCAATGGTTCTGGTGGTGTCTCAATTTCTGATAGTTGCACTTTTCCTGATGCGTGGCACATGCCAGCTGGCTCATGTTTAAATATGAGCGCATGACAATGGGGACCTGACCGGGAGCTGTCTAGATCTACCCTATGGGCGCGACATGTAATGACATGCATACTATCTTATTTCTCCCATCATTACCCTATGTTAAATACAATAAATTTATATAAGAAAAGTAATAAATAAAGCTAAGTTAATATTCCTCAACAATACATAACTGTAATACCATATTAACGTTCACAGGAAAACAATCGTTGTATGGTTTAGAAGTTCTCCGTATCCAAACAATTTGGAGTTTCGGCTTTCCTTTGTAGTACATATTTCTGTTAGTGTTTAAGGTTTTTTTTAATGAACACAGTCATAGTTAAAATGGAATAAGTGTTTTTGTGCACGGAGCGGTAGGGGTGATGGACGGGCGGATTTGCGTATCGATACAAAACCATGGACTTGTTTCATCTCCATGCTTTTCGAATGACGACACGCAAAGTGTGCTTTTTTCGGTGATCGACTTTTATATGAATTATAACGATAATTATCGAAATCAAATAACTTACACGACATTTATTTTATTTACTAAAGGATAGCGTGTGTTGATTTAATTTATTTGAAACCTTCCGAAATCTTGGCCCACGGGTCGTTTCAGATCCGAGCAGCGCACACAGCTTAACCGCAACTTGAGACAATGGCCCTCATTCATGCTCACATGTTCGAGAGCAAAAGTTCACATTCGTATACATAATATAAAGTAATTGTTTAACTATGTGAGTTATAGATCACATTTTGTTGAGCATGCTTTTTACTTGACTCCAGCAACTCGTACAGTTATAATGGAATGAAATAGAGAAGAATGAAATAGTTAAAGCAGTTATAAGTGAAAGTGTATGTGTGAGTATGTGATTTTGTAAGCATTGTAGGAAACGAAAAAGGAATGCAAGAGAGGACAATGAAGTAGCTAAAGAGATGGTGAAGTAGAAATAAGTTAAGGTGCATGTGTCAGCAAAGAAATGTGAAATGTGTGCAAGTCGAGGAAAAATGAAATAGTTTTTTTTGTTATGTGAAACATCTCTGCTTTCGGTAGGGTAAAATCGTCATAGGAACTTGTGGTTAACCCTTTTCTTTTATAAACACTTTGTAACTACAACAAATAATTGGCAATACTACAAAACTTATTTTGGGCTAATTTAAAATTATTAATGTTTAATAAAAATTAAAGGTAAAAAATCGAATTTAAAAAATATGATTGAAAGACTTTAAGTATGCACTTTCTAGCTACAAGCATAACTACCTCAATAGCATATACCTTAATTATATAACTTCGCAGAAGTGATAAGAGCGTCATATAAACAAGGTAATAGTGTGTAAGGCGCCGGCTAGCCGATGAGACAAAACAACAGAGAGGGGCTCGAGCCCTCCATCAGGATTATACATTTTTGTTTTGGTTTTTTTTTTTTTTCTTTTAAAATGTTGTATTTGTAATTGTACTTTCTAACTACAACAAAGACAACAAACAGAATTAGAAACGTCTATATTCAAAGTTAACAACAGAAAAAGAGTCAATGTTATATTATATTATTTAACAGCGTGTTCACACACACAAACTTGCTTTGCTCTGTTAATAGCATAATACTCATTCTTAAATGGTTTATTTATATACTTCTTGTTTTCAAGCGTAAAATATAATACATATTAGAAAGAGAGGTGTATATATCAAACTTTCATTAATTCATTTAGCTACCGAAGTCAACGTGTTTCACATCGTGAGTGTTAAGCATACTCAAAAATTTTTTTTGATGACCTTTATTTATTTATTGAATTACTTTGTATACAAACCAAATCTTAAGATTATGGGTTGATTGATTTACAAGTTCCCTTAGTGGAGAGCTGAAGAAACTTTACAGTGTTGCGTGGTCCTCTGAGGTTCATAGGGCAGGAAAGTCATTCTGACGTAGGCTCGTTTGTGAGAGTGTACGAGCAAGTGGGATGTTGCGAGAGTTTGCGTTGATATTTCTGCTTCAGTTGGGCAAGTTCAGTTTTAATTAGTGGGACGTTAAGGTAGCTGTGGGTGTTCGCATTCAATATGTACCAGGAAGTACCTGTTCAGAAGCGAAGTATTTTCGAATGAGCCTTTAGATGATTTCAACGTTACTTGAGCTAGCGTTCCCCCAAAGCTGGGAACCGTATGTCCAGATTGGCTTTATTATAGTGTTATATAATAGCACCTTTAGATCGAGGCTTAGACCAGATCTTGGGCTTAAGAGCCAGTGTAGGGACTGGGCTTTTAGTTTCATACTGATTTTTTTCGGCTTCTATATGTTTCCGACAGGAAACCTTATTTACTTCTTTAACCCTTTTGGGTTAAAGAACGCCTCGCAAACATTTCCAAGGTTTATGAATGATATATGTCATTTAATCGAATTTGTATATTGCTGTATCGACGATATATTAATCATGACTATATCAATGGAGGAACATGAGCAACAAATCCTGCGCACACACGGCTTTTGTATTAACCTGAGCAAGTGTCAAATTGCGCAGCCAGAAGTGGAATGTAAATACTTTTCAAAAAATTACACGAACAAATCCATATCAATAAGATAAGATAACATAAGATAATACTGTTCAGTTATATTCATTGACGTTGTACAAGCTTTCGACCGAAGCGGATAACGCTGCAATCACAAATCGCTCACGCAGCCCCAAAAAAGCGTCGAAAGAGGTAATCGATCACTTGAAACTTGTATCGGTCTGGCTGCACAATTGGCATAAAAGTCAATCTGGATAAATGTACGTACGTGACATTCGCCTTAAATAAGAATGACTCTACGTCTATCATCTTTGACAACACCACTGTTCCACACTCTTCTGAAGTCACGTACCTAGACGACTCACCTGGCGGAAACATATAGAAGCCGTAAAGGTTATTTCAGTTTAAATGCTATGATAGTGAGTATATTGCATTTTAGCCGTGTGTATATTTTTTGTAATTGTGCTGATGTGTTGTGTTATAATCGTGAAGTCCTGTCTTCCATGTTACTTGCAGAGAAGTATTCCCATGTTATTTATTGCCTACATTTTAATATATTCTTACTCGATTTCCCGGCGTGCGTTGCTACGCCCTAGCTCAAAAATGGGGTATCCGTATGCCAAAATTTTTTTCAATCAGTATTAACTTCGTAGTGCAATTGAATGAACAATATTTATTGTTAATCCGTCTTCAGCCAATATAAATAAGTTCTAAGGTTTGCCTACGCGAGAACATGCCACGGACATAGTTTGGCCTTGCGACTTTTTGATTGTCATTGCGAATGCCAATCCAATGGAATATTGAACGCGTTTGAATTAAATTCGGGCGTCTGTTGTGATTTGCTGCCACGCGCAGCAAAACATTTTCGCCTCGGAATCTGCCATTCAAAATACTGGTTTCGATAATGTTTTTCATTAATTTTTTAATGACCAATCGAGTGCCATTGCACAACCGTGTGGTGGCTTCAAATTCAGAAGTAAAGTAACCGGAGATCCAACTTTCAGTCGTAGAATGTGTGGTGGCATGCCTGGCAAATCCAGTGAGTTCAAAAACTCTGTTGGATAATTTACAGCTTCGTTGGCGTCGCAAACTGTATCGATCGATTTGTATGATAACAAGTTGCCTGGCAACAACTGTTGTATCTTAAAGTTTAAATCGTCTACGTGCTCATTTTTTGTTGCCAAAATGACTCTTTCCGCCAGCCACGCATGATTTATGTGTTGTATGGGTACATCGGGGAATATGAGGTCAATGAGAGCATTTTGCAAATCAACGATTGTGCAGAAATTGGTGGGCAATTTTATGCAGCCAGTATTTTCATGGACAGCAACTTTTCCATCGGCAATACGTAACAATTGTTTTGAGAATGTGTCAGCGGATAGATCTTGTAGCATTTGTACGCGCATGTTTCTTGTTAGCTGGACTTTTTCAACATAACGCCACAGTGACGATGATTTCAAGCAAGCGTTGATCTCATCAGCGTAAGTTGAACATGGAATGATGGACATGGGAGGTGTTTGTCTAAAATCAGCTGAAATAAGTAACAGAGTGCCGCCGAGTTTGTCGTTGTTTTTTTATATCTTTGAGTGTTCTGTTGAACGCCTCAAGAGAATGTTTGTGGGCCATAGTGCCTTCATCCCAGATGATAATGTTGCACTGTTTCAGGACTGTGGTCATGGACGATTGTTTGTTTATGTTGCACACTGCGTCTGGGTTATTTTGAATATTCAGAGGCATTTTAAATGCTGAATGAGCTGTTCTCCCTCCATCCAAAATTAGCGGATATTGGAGAGCGTCGTATGAACGGTGTGTGTCACCGATGAACTCCAGGTTATTGTTTCTTTTTCGAATCACAATTTCTCGAGTCTCTGTGCGGTCGCCAACCATGATTCCAGCAACGTCTTCCGCAACAGGCGAGTTGAATCTACGCACATGTTCTCCAGCTGTTATTTTATTAGGATTGATGACAATAGCGTGATTGTCATTTTGTAATTCGTGTATGTGTGATTTGCAGAATTTCAATAAATCATGGTGCCGATTCAATAGGGCGTCCAGCTCGCCGACTATGCGCCTGGCGTTAGGCGAAATGAGGTTAGTGTAGCCACAACGTGCATCCACGCGATTGGCGTTCTCACCGCCCATGAAGTATATTTGTAAAAATGTATGTGTTTCGTTTTGCATTGGCAGCAATGAGCCCACTTTGTGGTACACTTGGCCTCTGAATTTGAACGTTGAATTGAATTGTTGACCATTTGCCGCAGTATTATGAAATATTTCTGTTGCTCCGAACGATGTCATTTGGAAGCATGAATTGAGTGTCCGAATGGACTTCAAGAAGAGGTTTGAATCTGGATCCGTGCCGATGAGCAAGCCGTTCAATGGTTCTGGTGGTGTCTCAATTTCTGATAGTTGCACTTTTCCTGATGCGTGGCACATGCCAGCTGGCTCATGTTTAAATTTGAGTGCATGACAATGGGGACATTCTTTGTTCATTGCACTAATTGGCAAATCAGTTATTGTCGAAAAAAAATGACGGTTATTTGAAACTAACAATTGAATATGCCGACAAAAGTGGAAAAAGTAAATTTGTTGAAATAAGTACAAAAATTACAATAAATGATGGGTAAGAATACGCCAAAAAGAAAATGATCTGCAAGTGGTCTTTAGAATAATCTGTAATTTGGTGAAATTATGGTGACACCAAAGGGTTTTCAAAAATTTTGATAATTGAGTGAGCTACTTCCTTTTAGCAACTAATTGAGTCTCCATATAATTTTGTTTTTAAAATAAAGGTGAAGAATATGGAATGTCCTCATAAGGTACAGGATCTCCAAAAGTTGGTCCAAAATGAACAAAACTCGATTTAAAAAATATTTTTGACATTTTTTTTGTGAAAAAATTTTAATTTTTATATTAGTGTTTAACTATCTAAAAAAGCCCAAATTTCTGTGTAACATATTCAAATTTCATTAAAATCGGCTTTGACCACTTGCAGATCATCTTTTTTTTGCGTATTTTTACCCTGATGTATTTATTATACGTGCGTCAATTTGTTGTAAATCAATTGATATTTAAATTAAATTGGTAAAGCATTTCACTTTTGGGCATACCTGCCAGCTCATAATAAATTCACAAAGTTGGCAGCCCCATCCTTGTTTTGTATGAAGTAACGGTCACTTTGTTTGCCAGCTTGTAAATTTATCAATTTTGCCAAGTTTGTCAACGTGATACGACGCTTAAATCTAATATGGAATAATTTGAAAAATAGACGAATCAATTAAGTATTAATATTGACATAATTATCTTGATTATTCTACTTGATTGATTTTATAATTTGTCTCTGAAAATACAAAAATCACGATTAAAAAATGGGGGTAGGGATAGTAGAATAAAAAATACTTTACGAACTATTCTCATACCTACCAAATATATAAAAAAAATTTCATAAAAGTCAGTCGAGCCGTTTCGGAGGATTTTACACACGAACAGTGTGACACGAGATTTTTATATATTAGGTTATTATTATTATATTTAGATTTGTGACTATGAAGTGCGTGTCTTATATGTGAATGCAAAAATGCCTGGGTCAAGTCATGTTTTTTTTTTGTATGGAACCTTAGGGAGGCTGAAGCGTTCTTGAAAGATAAGTTTGAACAAGGCAACCGTGGTAACTGGCGTCTTGCTGATTCAGGGTATCCACTGGAACCGTACGTGTTAACGCCTTATAGGAATCCGATGGCCTGCACAGCACAATATACATTCAATCATTGTCATGCGTCAGTTCGAAATGTTGTGGAACGTACAAGGTTAGATCATTATAACTCTGCATACAGAGAAAATTGTAAAACTTGTGAATGTGTGTTGTGCTATACACAACATTTGTCGTGAGCGGAATTGTCAAAGTTTTCCATTTGGTACAACAGTGTAACACAATAATACAGGTCTCGACGATGAAGTCGATGAAACCGGTGAAGCAGAAACCCAATCCAGTATTCGCGATGAAATAGCGTTGAGTTTGACACGGTCTCGTTAATATGAAATTAACAGTCGCATTCCCTATGAAAGTCTCCTTCGTCTGTGATTAAACCAAATAAAAATCTCGTTTTGCAAAACAAAATTAATTTACTTCATAGTTTAATTTTATTAATAAGGCAAACAAATAGGAATACAAACAAATAAATTATAAAATACATTAATACGAACAAACAAATAATAAAATACACTAATATTACTAATGAACTATCCAATTTTGATTAAGAAGTTTTCCATAATTTCAGTTAAACGTTTCCGCTCCTGCAACGTTTCCCGCATTATTTTTCTCATTTCCCGCATCTCAACTAAAATGTCCCTCATAGTAACATTTTTCTCCTCTATTAAGGCATTGTGCCAGAGCTGTCACTCTCACCCAGCGGGGGGTTGGCTGGTTCACCGTATCCCGATGCTACATAAGATATCAACTTAATATTATGATGATTCAATGTTTTTGAGGGTTCCGTAACCAAAGGGTGCTAACCTATTACAAATTTTAATTATACTCACTATCGTATTCATTGCACAACTAATGTTCATTTTCTTTGTTTTCATTGGTAAATGACAACCCGCACGCAACTCCTTGCACCCCGTCAACCGCAGCGTACAAATAAGTTATCGCAGCAATGCGGTCCTTCGTCGCCGTGATGGTCTCCACCAGTAGCCTTTGTTTCTACTTTCTTTGTTGTAACTTTTTTTTCTATGTTGGTCTTCCAGTCTTCCATACCTGCGAGTGTAGATTTGGATATGTACAATAGATATATTTATCTGTGGGCATGTGTACTTACTTTGCGCCATTCCACATTGGACGGAATTGCCAGAGTTTTGGCATAAATTCAAATTTATTTTTTATTTATTTTTGGATTTAAGGTTAATTGGTCTAATAGAGTATAAAATAAGGTATCCAAATCGCATAGTCAATTATTTTTCCTGTAGCCCTATAAGTTTGCAGCAGCCCTCAAAGTCAGCTATTTTCATACACAACTTTGCTTTTTGTTGATGGTGTACAACGTTGTTTTTTGCTACTGTATAAATATTATTTAAACAACTAATTTATTAGATGTTTGTGATGGAAAACATAGCTCAAGATATGTAAAATAAAAAACAATAGCCAAAGTTTATGTTTTGATGTAAGTTGCTTTTGGCTTTGTGTGCTGTTGATGTCTCTATTGTTAGTTAGCCTTAACATAAAAAACATATTTTCGTAGAGTAAAAGTGGCTTTAAAGTGTGCTAAGATTCGAATCTTTGAAGATGCCACTATTGATTCGAGTTCTATTTGACAACAACAACAGGAAAAATGACAGGGGTTGTGATTTCATTGAGAGATTCTAATCTCAAATTGATATTCTTAGATTTGGTTTTTTGTAAGCAATGTTGGGCAATTTTAACATGTAAGTTGGCAGCATTTTGATAATTTCGTCGTTTTTTTGTGATTGTCAGGTGTCTTCTTCTTCCATTTTTGTTGCGCGCCACACATAATCAAAACAAAAAACAGCTGTTCGTGATGCTAAAATAGCACTGTAAAGCACAAAACCGAAACTTCGTGATACGAGCCACTGTAAAGCCACTATAAAAGTTCATAATCCCTTGCAGGTCCTAGGAAGTACTAATTGATATTTGTTCTTTAATATGTTTAGAATACGATGGCATTAATTTTTTGGTCCTTTTTGTTCTTTTTCGAAAAAAAAATTCATTTCTTATAGGTAACCTAGAATTCAGTCACGCTGATATGATTTCAGACTGGATTTTGCAAAAAATGAATAAAAATGTCAACTAAAGTAAGAAACAGGAAGTACACAATAAAATAGCTGCTTTTACTAAGTATATTAATAAGTACTTGCAAAATGAAACAGGAATGTTACAAGAAATCAACACCAAAAATGGCTTTCATCAAAAATATGTATAAATATAAATGGAACTGATTTATTGGAAAACAAACAAAGATGTCCTTGCTTGACATATAGCGAAGGAAGTATGCGTTTAAAGAGAAAAATGGCTACCGGCAAGCGACAGTCGTTTCCCAAAAAAAAAAGGCAAAAGATAAAAATACCGAAATTGTCATGAGAGAAAACTCAAAAAGATACTTCGAGAGATCCGATTCTGATTTCCCGAGATGAAGCCCTTTCATTTGCTCTATCCTTAAACCAGTACCGCAGTATTCCATTCTTAAGTAAAGAAAAAGTGTTCTAGAAGCAAAGGCGAAATGCAGACCCGATGGAATCGAAGTTACTGAAACCGTGGCCCAAATTTCGTTACAGAACTTGTTAAATCATACTGCCACAGGAATTATTATTGTACAAATGGATGTGTTCAGTCAATTTAATACTATAACATTGACATCTGTTATGTTAATCGTAAGCTATGGCTTCGATGGATCGACTAAGCATAATATGTACAAACCGAAGTTTAAGGAAACTGAGCCGGACTCGTTTGATCAATCAGTATTTATTACAACTCTTACACCTCTTAGGATTGTCTATTCTTCGGGTTGAGTTTTGTAGAATGACAACAGTACACAATCCGAGAGATTTTATAGACTACTAAAAATGGAATTTGCTAGGGAAACCAAAAGCATATTTTATCAGAAAAAAACAGCTTAGATGAACAATTTAAACATTTAATGCCCTGGCTGCAATAATTTGCCAATAATAGTTTCGAAATGAACATGACCTTTACTGATGGAAAAGTTTTAAATATTCCAACGGATACAAATTCTTGTCAATTATGCCCAATATTGTATTATTGTATTATTTATTTATTTATTTAATGACAAGCTTAAGCTTAAAACTAAGAAAAACAATAGATTTAGAATCAGAACAATTACACATAAAAAAGAAATAAAAAATATAAAAATTGCAATGTAAATAACAGTATAAATAAATTAATTAAAAGACAGAGAAACAAAACAGAAATTAAAATTAAAATAATAAATAACATAAATAACATACAACAGCAGCCTCTGACACGATGGGGGAAGTTTATTTGCAAAACTAGCAAGCTATGCCCCTACTCACAGCCATGTATGGTCATACTAAGCTACACAGACGGTACAGCTGAACAGCAAAAAGATAAAACTCTGAAAGGATCATGAAGAGCAATGTTAGTAGTGCATATATTTAACACTAAAGGGACAAAATTTCTCGTAGAACGACTAGGGATAGAAAAGTTCAAAAGATTTAAAAGTTCTGGAGAGTCAATGTTTCCGATTAAGAGCTTATGAAAAAAGGAAATCCCTAGAGCAATTCTACGATGCGCCAAAAACGGAAGAGTGATAAGTAGGAGTCTATCAGGGTTAGATGGCAACCGGGAATTAGGATTCCAGTTGAGGCCACGAAGATCAAACAGAAGGAATTGTTTCTGAACAGACTCGATTCGATCTTGATACTTTGAGTATTGCGGTGACCAAATGCAAGAACAATACTCGAGAATTGGACGCACAAGGGACACAAAAAGAATCTTAGTGGTATAAGGGTCATTAAACTCAATAGACCAGCGTTTGATGAAACCAAAAACACCCTTCGATTTGCTTACAACAGAAGAGACGTGCTGGTTAAAACACAGCTTAGGATCAAACAGGACACCGAGATCATTAAACGTAGAGACTCGCTCAAGTAGGACTTTGTCAATCTTGTAAAGTAAACAAATGGGGCTTACACCGATGATATGTCATGAGCTTACATTTAGAAATATTTAGATCTTAATAATTTGTCAAGCACCAAATACGTTAGGAATCAATATCCTCTTGAAGTTTAAGATGAGAGGCGCCATCATTAACTGAAAGGCACAATTTTACATCATCAGCGTAAATGAGCACACGAGAATGTGAGATGAAGAGAGGCAGATCATTAATATATAAATTGAAAAGAAGAGGTCCTAGATGACTACCTTGAGGAACCCCAGAAGTTACGTGGAAAATATCTGAAACAGAAAACCTAAACAACACTCTTTGAGAACGATTTTTAAGTAGGATGTAATCCAACTTAGAAGACAAAAGAAGGTCATGATTAACTGAGTCAAAGGCTTTAGTAAAGTCTGATTAACAAATGAAGTAAACTGAAGGAGGTTCGTGGTTGCGGATCTGCATTTTACAAATCCATGCTGTGATGGAGAAATAACTGCTTTGCAGAAATGTTTCAAATTCGTTATGAGGACCTTTTCAAACAATTTTGGGATAGCCGACAGTTTAGATATGCCCCTATAATTTGAGATATCAGATTTATTTCCTTTTTTATGGAGGGGAATAATGAAAGATTCCTTCCAAATAGGGGGAAATAAAGATACCTGTAGTGATAAGCTAAAAAGCTTAAATAACGGCCTATACAGGGAGTTTGCACACCGTATAAGGACACAACTAGGGACATTATCTGGACCAGGTGAATAAGAAAATTTCAGGGATCTTAGATTATGAAGAATATTCACCTCATCAAGTTCAGGGGTTCTGAAATTGTTAATTGTGTTAACATGATAACGGTAGGAAGTACCAGAAAATGTTGCTGAAGAATAGGTCGTTTGGAAAAACTTTCCGAATAAGTCAGATATCTCAGGATCATTTGATGCATGCAAATTATCTAAGAAAAAAGAAGAAGGGAATAATGCCGATTTGCGCTTAGCATTAACAAAATTATAAAACTGTTTGGGATTACTTGAAAATTGCAACCTACAACGTGTAAGATAAGTATTGTAGCAACGGGAATTAAGGAAGAGAAACTTATAACGTGCCACACAAAATTTATCAAAATCACAGGAAGACCCAGAGATTTTAAATTTTTTATAGAGTCTAGACTTTAAGTTTTTTAAAGTGGAGAGCTCACGCGTAAACCAAGGTGGTTTGTATGATACTTTTGGTGCATTCATTAGAGGAATACATTTAACAAAGGCAGAGTACAATGTGTCATAGAAGAATTTAATGGCCACAGACATATCGGTACAACTGTAAAGAAAGGACCAGTCAATCTGTGCAAGCAGAAAATTAAGTGACTTTGCGGAGACGCCGGTGAGGAAGAGGTGTAGTCTGTACAGTAGCATGTTATGTAAGACAGAGTGAAATTTCTAAGAATGGGTGATAATGGTCTTCAGGAAGAGACAAGGGAGGGGTTTTAGACACAATAGTGACAGTACTATCATTACTCCATACTATTATTATTGTTGATGAAGATGTAGCACTGCAACCTATAAGATCTATTGTGCCCTTGCTCCATACTAAATCTAATGACATATGAAGATGATTTAGAACGAAATTCATTTGGAAGAGAGAAAGTTCGATCAAGCTATCAATGAAAACATGGTTTCCAGAGTGAACTAGGTAACTTGAATGTCCGAAAAAGGACCAAGAAATGGTAAGTTAATTTCAATCACCCAGCACGACCAGGATATCACGATCACGAATAAGTTTGGAAACGGACATAATAGCTTCATAGTGATGCGTATAAGTTTCTAAGCTCGAACATGGAGGAATATAAGAGCACGTAACAAAAATCGCAACATGGGGAAGGACTATTTTGGCGCCAATAAATTCGATATCAGCAGACAGAACAACTTGAATAACTTCAGAACGAATACTTGACTTAACTGCAATTGAACACCACTACCACGACCTGTCTATAAATTACAAAATGATTACCAAGGACTTCATTATTAAGAACATTAGATGTAAGCCATGTCTCAGAAAAACAATGATATCAGCAACAAAAGAAAAACTGTCCCTATACAACTTATTAAGCTTGGACAGTAAACCTCTAACATTTTGATACGTTATGGTGATATATTGAAGGCAGGAAACTAGTTTTTTGGAGCCGAACTTGGAGCCGAAGAAGAACTAGTATGTAACGGCAGCTTTATAGAACTAGACCTTTTCTTCTGTTTTAATTCATGAACTACCATATTTGGAGGCCAGAATTTAGGATTACACACTTCATTGAACAAATCGGAAGGTACGCTAATTTTAAACGACGAGATTTCCCTGGGTTGTGAAAAATTGAATTTCTTTACACTAACCGTCATATTAGACTTGGACGCAATATACCTGTTAATGTCATCACAGGTAGTATCATAAGAAAGTCTAGAAAGGAAAATTTGTTTCCGAGGGGCCACTACCGACAAGATAGGTGGTGAAACCACGCTCAAAGAATTGCGGTCATCATCTGAGAGATGTTCTGAAGTAAGGGGTGGAGAAGCAGGTCTGGACTGCATAGATGCATTGATGGCAACGGTTTCAATATTCTCATTATTCCCAGTATTATCAACAATAGTGATAGATGATGATGGAGAAGCGGGTCTGGACCGCTTGGAGGCATTGGTGGCAACAGTCTCAGTATTGTCCCCAATGGAGTTCGATGAAGGAGGAGAAGTGGGTCTAGACCGCTTGGAGGAAGACATTGCAGAAGAGGGTGGAAATATCTGAATTACAGGGAGCACAGGTGTTGAGATAGGATCGCCTGGAGTAGCAATTTTTGTAGGAACAAGAGCAATGTTAGAAGGAAGTTGGGGACAATAAAAGAATGGGAGGGGGCGAATCGAACTGATAATTACTTCGTAATTAGTGCCCGAATCGAAATCAAGCGAGAGTTGCTTTACAGCGCTTTTTAACTTACTAAATTTGTCACGTATACTCCGATATATTGACGGAAAATCAACTTGGCGTTTGGAACAGGATGGACAAGACAGCCAGCATCGTACTGCCCGATGTGAATCCTCATCAAATATTTCTATATTCTTACACGTTGGATTGCAACAAATCATTTTCAATAAACTGATGGAACAACAGTAAATTAAGATAAAAACAAAATAAAAATAATAACAAAATGCAGATTGTGACACCCTGTCAGGCTGGTGCAACGAAAAACCAATGCACACAAAGTTACAAACCCAAAGCACAAAAGTCGAACAAATGGTTATCCAACAACAATACTATAGACCGAAAACGGTACAAATACACAAATCAATAACAGATTGGTTTAGCAACAACAATGCTCAACAAAATAAACTTAGAAATGCCGTATGCAATAACAAAATACACAGGTAAAACTAATGAACAGGAGAAAAAAAAAACAAAATGCACTGATCTTCAGAAAAATGTAAAAAAACAAAAAACATATGAACTTAATAAGCACAAAGGTTATTTTAAAAAGTAAATATAGCAGTACTAAATAAGCCGAAACACGATCCAATAAAGCAATGCACAATAAATTACAAAAGAACATAACTTTGCGGAGCGTTAGAAATAGAAACACGTCTGCTTTGCTTGACTGCTTGATGATATATGATATATGCAATAATTTGCCAATAAGAGTGTGTTTCGAAATGAACATAACTTTTATTGATGGAAAAGTTTTAAATATTGCAACGGATACAAATTCTTGTCAATCGTGCCCAATATGTGGAGCAACTCCTAAGAATATTATGTCGACAAACGACATAAATGCTGAAATATTTAAACCGAGGCAGACAGTATGGAGTAAGTCCGCTGCATTCTTGGATTCGATTTTTATACTCTTCATGGGAGTGAATAGTATTATAAGTTTGTCATGAAGTTTGCAACACACAGATGGAGACATCGCAGACCACATAAATTATATATATTTGTGATCAGCTCGATGAGACGAGTTGATTTAGCCAGCCTTTAATTAATGTTCTTATTAAAAAAGTTTTTTGCTTTTTAACATATCAAACTGAAATTTGGACACTATAAGTTTGTAATTTATAGCCATCAATCATGTTAATTTAATGAACCTAGGGCTACCAGGTGGGGTACCTCCCATACAAACCCCACTTTAAATTAATGTTCTTGTTAGAAAAAGTTTTTTGTTTTTTAACGTATCGAACTGAAATTTGGACCCTATAAGTTTCTGATCTATATTCATCAACCGTATAAATGATCCTTGGGTTACCAGTAGTGGTACCTCCCATACAAACCCAAATTAAATGGCAAACTTTTAATGAAAAAATGTACAATAAAATTGCCACTCAAACTGATGTGATGCTAAGAAAGGAAGGTTGGATGTAACCCGGAGAAGTGTGAAGAGTATTACATCTTTGGCATAGCCAATAATAGCCTTCTTTCTGGCTTGAGTTTGTATTACATATTTCCTGATATTATCGACTTTGGTATCACCAGAAATATACCTAGAAACCTTATATCAGCAGATCCTCAGTATGAACTCTCATTCGATCACTCACCCGTTGATATTCTTCTACTCGATTATCCAATAGTCGAGGATCGCCTGTATAGACTTATATTTAATAAAACAAATTGGTTGCAATATTAACAATATATAAGTTCTCACATCGAAATTCACCTGCGCTCAACTCTGAGAGTGATATTGACATATCAGTTACTGAGATTTATTCAATATTAGTAGCTGCAGCTGAGGTAGCAACGCCTGCCATTGTTGTCCACAAGTTCAGTAGAAAATCTTTCTCAAATCGTAACATCGAGGAACAAGTGGCTATTAAACGAAGATTGAGAAGAGAATGTCAACAGCAAAGATCTCCTGCCGCTAAACAATGGCTAAAAAATGCAGCAAAAAAACTAGTCAAAGCACTTAAAAGTGATGAGGTCGAGGCACAAAGGCGCTATATTGAGAATCGATCACCTACAAACACTAGATTATCACTCTGGAAAGCCCAAAATTCACTTAAAACTCCTGTGGAACTGGATTCACCTATTAAAGACCGAACCGGCAGTTGGGCACGTTCAGACGAAGAGAAGGCTAATGTATTTGACAACCAAAGCCTCCCACTTACAATTTTGTGTTTCCTAACCAGATAATCTCAAATTATGGATATATGTCTCCATTAAGAACTAGCTCAAGGGAAATCGAATAAATTATTAAGACTCAACTGAATCCTAAGAAATTTGCAGGTTATGATTGTTTTGTTCCTAAAATGATAACTGAACTTCTAAACGCAGCAATAGCATTTCTTTCGTATTTTTTCAATGCTATCTTTCGAATTGGATACTTACTTAAGAAGTCAGTTATCATAATGGTTCCAAAGCCCGGGAAAGATTGAACAAGTTCTTCTTATTATAGACCCATAAGTCTGCTTCGATGTCTTTCTAAACAATTTGAGAAGATTCTTAAGGTCAAACTCAACTACCATTTACAAACAAGTTGTACAATCCCAGACCATCAGTTTGGATTCAGAGCAAAACATGGAACGGTTGAGCAAGTCAACAGAGTTCCTTCGGAAATAAGAACTGCTTTTGAAAAACGAGAATATTGCTCAGCAGTATTTATTGATGAAGCAAAAGCGTTTGATCGAGTATGGCATGAAGGTTTAATTCACAAAATTAAATGTTTTCTACCCCTAAATATGCATAAAATCCTGTAATCATACATAAAAAATCGAGTGTTTGTAGTAAGACAAAAAAACTTCGTAACAAATGAAATTGTGATAAAGGCTGGCGTTCCCCAAGGCAGAGTCTTGGGACCAACGTTAATCAGTTAAAGCTTGTACAGTCCTGGATAATCATCATAAGATCTTCCAGGAGTGGTTATCTAATTGGAGAACTACAGTTAATGAGGGGAAATGTAAACACATTACATTTACTTTGAATCGTTGGACATGCTCTCGAGTAACGCTAAATGGTTCTACAATTGCTCAAACTCAAGATGGGCAAGGTTATGTGTAAACGAGCTAGGAGCTGTTGTCTGAATATGGCAGATCTAGAGAGGCTAACTCGATAAAACCCGCAATCCCGGGTGTCGAACGACCGTGCCCATGGGATGAATGGCACTGCGAGAGTGTGTCTTAGAACGGTAGACTCCGGATACCTGGCAACCTCCGGTTTCATTTTTAGCCTTGCCGGGGTACAGAGCGGTGGACCTACTCTCCCCTACACTCGTGGGACCAACTATGAACAAAAATAACGCACCAAAAATTAGCAGTAACGACATAACAAAAGACGAAATGGAGCTCGGGATAAGCTCCGAGGACGAGTTACTGGCCTCAAGCCAGGAGCTAGTCACCGCTGACAGCGGGCAAGCTTTAGCGAAATCAACAGCACCCAAAACAACGTCGGTAGCTACAGGTTGTAGTGAAAAAGGCAAAACGGATGCGATGGTCAAAAAGAACATGTACCAAAAAGACCGATTCATCCTAAGCAAGATTGCTAAGAATGAGAAGAGAGGGACGGTACACGAGGTTGACCTCGCGGACAAAGCTAAATACCAGGCCGTGGTGGACCAGTATGAAGAGTACGTGGCCACTCACGCAAAGCCTGTGAAGGCGATTAAACGTAATTGGTCTCAGGATGAGACCATTACAAATGCAAGGAACAGCAAAGTCTCCGAAACTACTAACAAGGAAGGTCCCTTAGGTCCACTTGCCAAGAGGCTTTTTAGCGACGTAGCTCGGGATGAGCTTACGGTGGCACTAATTGATGAAGTCACTAACTGTGGCAAGAAGGTGTTAGAAAAGTGGGTGGAGATTGAGCCCAGGTTAACGGAGCTGGTGATGGAACACCTCCTCTCTGATCTGGGCTTTTCACCACCCGGTTTCGACTCTTCTGAGGTACTCCGTGGCTGCAGGGTGATCAGGTTCGACGATCGACCGTTTATGGAGTTCCTGGGCAATTGCATTGCTAAGATCAGCAATGTTTGGGAGGGCTTAAGGTTAAAGCTCATCCCGGCTTGGGACATTCGTGGGCCGAGAGCTCGCATTTGGTTACCTGTCATGAAGCTGGAGCACGGCAAGGTACTACAGCTTCTGCAGAGACAAAATCCTGCCATGCCAATGAGTGATTGGGCTGTAATAAAAGACGAAGGTCAGCAAAAGAGCAGCATGTCTCTGCTCTTCGAAGATCAACGAAGATTCCGTTAAGGATGACTAAAAGATGAGGTTTGGCGTAAGGTACGCCAAGCTTAAGGTTTTCCGGCCGTCAGACGAAGAGCCTGACGACATGCAGGTTGCCAACAGTACACCGAAGAGACCTCCCGATGCTGAAAGTCGTGCAGATTAATCTTAAGCATTCTAAGAATGCCTCGGATAATCTTGCCGTCTTCCTAGCTGAGGATGACGTTGACATCTGCATCGTTCAAGAGCCCTGGGTCAGGGGCACTGACATTCTAGGGCTCAAAAACAAAAGGTACAAACTTCTGTACACTAAGGTATGAACATGTATTTTAGTTAAAAACATCATCAATGCTTTCCTTTGTCCTCAATTCTGCACAGGTTATTTGGTAAAAGTCGAAGTGGCAGATAACAAAAACATGCTGGTAGCATCCGTCTACATGGCGCAGAACAGGGATGCATCTCCGGCCGAGGTGGTGCAGTTATCTGCCAGTGCGACATCCACCAACACAACACTACCCTTCTCCTGGGATGCGACGCCAATGCACGCCATACGCTATGGGGAAGCACCGAGGATAACGAAAGGGGTGAGTCGCTTTTTAATTTTGTAAGTAGTTTCAGTCTGTTAGTTTGCAATAGAGGAAATACTCCAACCTTCACATTCCCCAGTACAGAAGGCTTCCCGGGGTGGGAAGAGGTACTAGATATAACACTTCTGTCCGAAAATTCAGAGGTTCAGCTTGACAACTGGACAACAAAAGATCTTTCTCGGATCACAGTTGGATACTCTACAATTTTAATTTGAAGACAACGGATTCTGTTCCATTTAGAAACCCACGCAATAGAAAATGGGATGCTTTTACAGGGGAAGCTAAATCGAAACTGAATATCTTTACATGCTCAAACATTGACTGCAGGGACGAAATTGAAAGGAGGGTTAAATATCTTGAGGAAGCTTTCGGCAAAGCGTACAAGTTATCCTGTCCAATCAGAAGGAGCCATAAAAGTTTCCCACAGTGGTGGAACGAAGAGCTCTCGAAGCTCAGAGAGAAAACGAGAAAGCTCTTCAATCAGTGTTACATGGAAAACAACTGGCAAGTCTACAAAGACTGTCTGAAAACTTACAAAAAAAAGCCATCAGGAACGCCAAAAATAATGGTTGGAAGGAATTTTGTGAGTCGATCGAGTCTACTTCCGACTCAGCAAGATTAAGTCAAGGAACGGGTAAATCCCTCTTTCTTGAAAAAGGAAGGAAATGGACGGAATCATCTGCTGAGACACTTGACCTCCTACTCAAAATACATTTCCCCGACTGCAAAGATGGGACACGGTTACAATAAACTTCACGAGACGTTGATTTGATCTTCACAGAGGACAAGATCATGCACTCAATCAATACGTTTTCGCCCTGTAAATCGGCTGGCATGGACGGTTTTCTTCCGATATTACTACAGAAGCTACGGGACAAGGTAGTTCCGTGGCTAAGGTCGGTTTTTAGGGCATGTATTGGTTGGTTGGTTGGTTTCCGTGGCTGGCTCGCATAGACCACTACAAGCCACAATTAGCACTAGAGTGCCGTTTTGATACCACTTCCTCGCCGAACGCAATCAGTATTACTAAATCCAACCTGTCGAATTTAGGTATTTGAGTAAATCACCCGGACATGTGGCTGAACAGTCCGAGAGATTGTCTATGAAATATTTGCCCAGAAACTTATTTCTAGTCTTTGCCAAGGCTGGGCATTGACATAGAAAGTGGGTGAGTGACTCCTCTTCCTCTTCGTTTCCGCAGCTCCTACAATGGCTTCTAAACGGAATACCCAGTCTCTCCGCGTGCATACCTACACACCAGTGACCGGTAAAAACCGCTGTGAGCCTTGCGGTATCCGAACGTCTTCTGTTAATGAGTCTAAAAGACCTATTTTCGTTGTAACAGGGCCAGGTAGCACGTGCCGCTCTGCAAGATTCAAGATCTTTCCACCGTCTGTTAGCCAGCTGGCGGAAAAACAGGAAGTTGCTTCTCTTGACGACCGCCAGGGGAATCGAGACCTGTTCCGCCAACGATACATCAATAGAAGCACCAGAACGAGCCAATTCGTCAGCCTTCTCATTCCCCTCTATGTTCCTATGGCCGGGAACCCATAAGAGAGTGATATCAGCTTGACGACTTAGCTCGCTCATCGTCGACCTGCATTCCTTAACGAGCTTTGACTTCACAGTGGTGGATTGCAGTGCTTTGAGTGCCGCCTGGCTGTCAACGAAGATTGCTATCTTACGACCTTTCGGTGCATTATTTTTGGCCAGCCGACATGCTTCCCTAATGGCAAGGACCTCCGCCTGAAAGACTGTGGCATCGTCGGGTAGCCGGAAAGAGTGGTCCAAGCTTATTTGTGGTGAGTGCACCCCTGCTCCTACACCGCATTCCATCTTCGACCCATCCGTGAAGATTGAAATGTCAAAATCACTCTGAAAGTTGTTCTCTTTCCATTCCATCCTGGTAGGAAATTTTACCTTGAAGTCGCTCTCAAAGCTATTGTGCGCCACTGTATAGTCTGTTGTTTTTTTGAACATAGGATTGTTAACCACTCCTAGTATATTGCTATGTCCATATGGTCGTTCTGCCCAGCAGCCGGTTTCTTTTAACCTTACCGCGCTGTTGCAGACCATGTTTTTGATATGGAGGTCAATTGGAAGAAGATATAGCAGCACATTGAGTGCTGCCGTAGGGCACGTGCGCATGGCTCCTGTGATTCCTACACATGCCGACCTCTGCATACCGCTAAGTTTGTGCACTATGTAGCTCTTTCCTAGAGCTGGCCACCAAACAATTGCCCCGTATGTAAGAATCGGACGCATACGGAGTTTTGCGTCCAGCATAACTCCCAGGTACTTGGCCTTGTTGGAAAGATGAAGCTGTTGTCCATTCAGAAGAGGAAGGGGGAAAGTCGGTATTTTGGTTTTCATTGTGAAAAGCATCAGTTCCGTCTTGCTTGCGTTAACGTTTAGACCACATCCTGTGGCCCATTTTAACAGTCTCCCCAGAGCTCCCTGCATGATGTTGCTTATCACACTAGGAAACATCCCTGATACCATGATCACAACGTCGTCCGCATAGGCGACTACCCTTACCCCTGTCTCCTCTAAAACCTTGAGAATGTTATCTATGACTAACAGCCACAGCAGTGGAGAGATTACCCCGCCCTGTGGTGTCCCTCTACTGACATATCTGGTTAGAGTCGAGTTTCCTAACTCTTACTGCACTGTTCTGGTTTTAAGCATGTTAACTATCCATTCCCCACTGTCTCCCTCTACGCCAATCCTAGCTAGAGAATCCTGGATAGCACGTGTACTAACGTTATTGAAAGCACCCTCTATATCTCAGAAAGCTGCGAGAGAATATTGTTTATAGTAAATCGCCCTCTCTGCCGTGCGGACAACCTCATGTAGAGCCGTTTCCGTGGATCTACCCTTGAGGTATGCGTGCTGGCAAGTCGAGATGGGAAATTTATCAATAATGGACCGAAGATGGAGCTCCAATACCCTTTCCATCGTCTTCAAGAGGAACGATGTTAGGCTGATTGGCCTGAAATCTTTTGCGGACTCATGACCAATTTTCCCAGCCTTTGGTATGAAGACTACCTTGACTCTTCTCCAACTCATTGGTATGTGGTTTAGACCAATACATGCCCTAAAAATCAACCTTAGCCACGGAACTACCCTGTCCCGTAGCTTCTGTAGCATTATCGGAAGAATTCCGTCCATGCCAGGCGATTTATAGGGCGAAAATGTATTGATTGAGTGTGTGATCTTGTCCTCTGTGAAGATCGAGTCAACGTCTCGTGAAGTTTGCCGTAACCGTACGGGTATTTCCGAATCAATTGTCGCATCTTTGCAGTCGGGGAAATGTGTTTTGAATAGGAGGTCAAGTATCTCAGAAGATGATTCCGTCCATGTTCCGTCTTCCTTTTTCAAGAAAGAGGGATTTACCCGTTCCTTGGCCAGAACTTTTCCTTATCTTGCTGAGACAGAAGTAGACTCGATCGACTCACAAAATTCCTTCCAACCATTATTTTTGGCGTTCCTGATGGCTTTTTTGTAAGTCTTGAGACAGTCTTTGTAGACTTGCCAGGTGTTATCCATGTAACAATGATTGAAGGACTTTCTTGTTTTCTCTCTGCGTTTCGAGAGCTCTTCGTTCCACCATTGTGGGAAACTTCTATGGCTCCTTCTAATTGGACAGGATATCTTGTACGCTTTGCCGAAAGCTTCCTCAAGATATTTAACCTTCCTTTCAATTTCGTGCCTGGAGTCAATGTTTGAGCATGTAAAGGTATTCAGTTTCGATTTAGCTACCCTTGTAAAAACCTTCCATTTTATATTGCGTGGGGTTCGTAATGGAACAGAATCCGTTGTCTTCCAATTAAAATTGTGAGTATCCAACTGTGATCCGAGAAAGATCTTTTGTTGGACATTCTCCAGTTTTCAACCTGAACCTCTGAAATTTCGGACAGAAGTACCTCATCCCACCCCGGGAAGCCTTCTGTACTAGGGAATGTGAAGGTTGGAGTATTTCCTCTATTGCAAACTAACAGACTGGAACTACTAATAAAATTAAAAAGCGACTCACCCCTTTCGTTATCCTCGGTGCTTCCCCATAGCGTATGGCGTGCATTGGCGTCGCATCCTAGAAGTAGGGGAGTGTTGCTGGCTTTCGCACTGGCGGTCAACTGCGCAACCTCATCCGGAGGCGCCTCTTTGTTGTGCGCCATGTACACCGATGCTATAAACATGGCTTTCTCCTCCAGCACTTCGATTTTAACGGTTGTCAAATCACCTGTGCAGAATTGAGGACAAAGGAAAGAATTTACCTTGTTTTTGACTAAAATACATGTTCTTGGCTTGTCACATACCTTAGCGTATAGTATCTTGTAGTTTTTGATTCTGAGCCCCAGAATGTCAGTGCCTCTGACCCAGGGCTCTTGGACGATGCATATGTCAACGTCCTCCTCACCTAGGAAGACGGCAAGATTATCCGAGGCATTCTTGGAATGCTTTAGGTTAATCTGCACGACCTTCAGCATCGGTAGTTGGTTTCTTTGGGGTGCTTGTTGCTTCGTCCTGAAGCATGAGGTCATCCATCAGCTTTTTTGCAACCTGCAGCTCATCTGATTCTTCTTCTAATGACCGGAAAATTTTTAGTTTGGCGTACCTCACGCCAAACCGCATTTTGTGGTCAGTTTTCTCCAACTCCTTAACAGAATCTTCGTTTATGGAGAGGAGCAGAGACATGCTGCTCTTTTGTTGACCTTCATCTTTGATGACAATCCAGTCATTCATAGGCATGGTAGGGTTCTGCCGCTGCAGAAGCTGTAGTACCTTGCAGTGCTCCACCTTCATAGCAGGCAACCAAATGCGAGCTCTCGGCCGCCTTGGGATGTCCCGAGCTGGGATAAGCTTAAGCCTTAAGCCCTCCCAAGCATTGCTTATTTTAGCAATGCAATTGCCCAGAAACTCCAAGGACGGGCGATCGTCACACTTGATCACCCTGCAGCCGCGGAGAACCACAGAAGAGTCGAATCCTGGTGGAGATGAGCACAGATCAGAGAGAAGGTGTTCCATCACCAGCTCTGTTAACCTGGGTTCAATCTCCCCCCATTTCTCCAACACCTTCTTACCGCCGTTGGTGACTTCATCAACAAGTGCCACCGTCAGCTCATTCCGAGCAACGTCGCTAAAAAGCATCTTGGCGCTTGTGGAGGGACCTTTTTTGTTGGTTGTTTTAGCAACTTTACTCTTACGAGTATTTGCAATGGTCTCATCCTGAGAGCGATTACGTTTAGTCGCTTTTATAGGTTTCACGTGAGTGGACATGTACTCCACGTGCTTGTCCACCACGGCCTGGTATTTCACCTTGTCAGCTTGGTCGAACTCATGTACCGTCCCACTCTCCTCATTTTTTGCTATCTTGCCTAAGATGAAGAGGGCTTTTTGGTACAGGCTCTTCCTGACCATCGCTTCCGACTTGCCTTTCCTCGGCCTTGGTGCACTGTTACTTGCCGATTCTGTCGGTTTTGCGCTATTTCCGATAGCCACCGACGTAGTTGTTGCTGCTGTTGTTGACGCCACAGCCTGCCCGCTGTCAGCGGTGACTAGTTCCTGGCTCGAGGCCAGTAACTCGTACTCAGAGCTCATACCTAGCTCCACTTCGTCATCTGTTAAGATGCTTTCACATTGTTTTTTAAAATTATGGTTCATTTTTGGTCCCACGAGTGTAGGGGAGAGTAGGTCCACCGGGGCATAGCCCCCTGTACCCCGGCAAGGCTAAAGTTTAAACCGGAGGTCGCCAGGTATCCGGAGTCCACCGTTATCAGACACACTCACGCAGTGCCATTCATCCCATGGGCACGGTTGTTATACACCCGGGATTGCAGATTTTATCGAGTTTACCTCTCTTGATCCGCCATATTCTGTAAACAGCAGGGACACCTCGAGCAGGATGTGGCTCCTCACCACGTATGGACGGTCTTGAGCACCAAGCCCCTGGTTCTTTACCAGAAAACCTTGTCCCCAGGGCATGTATTAGTCTAAACCACATACCAATGAGTTGGAGAAGAGTCAAGGTAGTCTTCATACCAAAGGCTGGGAAAATTGGTCATGAGTCCGCAAAAGATTTCAGGCCAATCAGCATAACATCGTTCCTCTTGAAGACGATGGAAAGGGTATTGAAGCTCCATCTTCGATCGATTATTGATAAATTTCTCATCTCGACTTGCCAGCACGCATACCTCAAGGGTAGATCCACGGAAACGGCTCTTCATGAAGTTGTCCGCAAGGCAGAGAGTGCGATTTACTATAAACAATACTCTCTCGCGGCAGTCTTAGATATAGAAGGTGCTTTCAATAACGTTAGTACACGTGCTATCCAGAGTTCTCTAGCTATGATTGGCGTAGAGGAAGACATGGGGGAATGGATAGTTAACATGCTTAAAACCAGAACAGTGCAGTAAGAGTTAGGAAACTCGACTCTAACCAGATATGTCAGTAGAGGGACACCACAGGGCGGGGTAATCTCTCCACTGCTGTGGCTGTTAGTCATAGATAACATTCTCAAGGTTTTAGAGGAGACAGGGGTAAGGGTAGTCGCCTAAGCTCTTTTGTAGGCTTTTGGAGGTTGTGTCTGGTGGCTTAATCGACCATTTGGGACGATCAATAGCAACAGCAACCTAAAGAAACCTCATAAGACCCTATTTAGGTAACTATAAGTAGAGTAGGTCGGAGAGGTTAATTTTTTTTTCTTTTGATAGGTTATATACGTTTGCAATTATCAACTAGTAATAAGAATTGATAATTACGATCATAATATAGTAGAATAAGGGGGCAAGGTGTAGGGGATCTTGTAGCCTGACGTTTATATTAAGCGCAGTGTGTCGTACAGGTACCCTACACTAAACTTTCGCAACAAGGATAGGTAGTAAGAATAAAGTTTATTTTGTTTTGTTTTGTGTATGTATAGACTAGGTAAGCACAATTGTTTTTGTTTATTTATTGTTTTATTGCTGTCTTTTATTATGTCTTATTTTAAGTAGTGTCCCCAGTAGGTTGTCCCGCGACTTGGCGTTATTATTGAGCGCAGAGTGTTGCGCGGGTTTACCACTAGCTATGTTCGCTCACCATGGTGTTTTATGACCATTAGTGATTAGGACATAGATAATTTTGGTTAGGGAATTAGGTCGTATTTCTTTATATACCCTACTCAGTCGAACCTACAGACTGGGTGTAGCTCAGTATGTTCCAGCATATATGATTTTATTTTGTTTTGTTCATATACAATTTTTTTTTGTCATTTTTCTATATTAATTTGGTTGTTTTACATATATACACATCCATACAAACTTTATAACTCAAAGGTTTATTTTATTATTGAGTATGACTGTAAAGAAGAATAGGGAAATACTATTATAATTAGATTATAAGAAAAGTATTTTGTATAGGTCACACGCATGATACAATAATACAAGGTACCGCCACTAGGGCCTTTTACGCTCTTGAAATTTACTCACTCTCAATTTATGACGTCATTAACACATCAGTGTATATAACGCTGAAATAATTCATTAAGTGTTGAACATGATTTGAAAATTGAAGAAGCAGTGCTATGAAAATTCTTCAAATTCTTCAATTTTCATTGCATTTTGAAATTACGTTCAACACTAAATTCATTATTTCAGCGTTCTATACACTGATATCCTTCAAATTCTTCAATATATGTATTTTTATTTGTTTTTTTTTTATTTGTAGTAGTAGTAGCAGTACTTCTTTTTATTCATTTTTTCGTAATATATACAAAGGTACAGATTAAAATTAATTATACATTTTTGAAAAAAAGAAAGAAAAAAACGAATGGTGATTTTTCAGCATGGCTGTTAGCCGTTAGCTGAATTCTGATATTAAAAAGTTTCTATAATTTAATATTTAATTTCAAATTGATTTCATGGTCACCGTTTAATATGTTTATTAGCTCATTTTGCTCAAATGAATTTTTCTTAAAATGTGACACCCTAAATTCATTTAAAATAGGGCAACTTGATATGAAGTGCGTCAGTGTTTCCTGCTCATTCCTGTTGCATAGCGTACAAATGGTTGACATATCTGGCGCGAAACGATTTGCATTTAGTGGTAATATGTCGCAGCGTACTTTTGTTATCATTGTTATTTTACGTTGTGTTAGGTTGGCTTTAAAATATTTTTCTCCAGCTGCTGGTTACAGGTATTTATAAAAGCGGTTTGTGCTACCTGCTACTTTTCCCAGCATTGTACTCCACGAAGCCGCTTTTAATGCCTCAATGAGCTGATTGCAACGATTACACCAGTCTTCTTCTATCCCAGCATTCCATTGAAAACTTATATTTTGTTCTGCTCCAAGCTGATTAAATTTATTTTACCAAGAGGTAACTTATCTTGGCGTTCATCTAGACAGACGTCTCATCTGGAGGAAACATATAGAAACTGAAAAGACGTTTATGACACTAAGGCTACAAAGTCTTCACAGGCTAATTAACTCTAAAACTGGTCTGAGACTTGAGTACAAGGTGTTACTATATAACTCTGTTATAAAACCAATTTGGGCTTATGGCTTTGAATTGTGGGGTTCCGCAAGCGCGGGTTACGTCGAAGTTATACAAAGAGCACAATCCAAGATACTTAGAATAATTACAGGAGCTCCATGGTATATTAAGAAGGAAGACATTCTCAAAGACCTGGAAGTGCCACCAGTAAAAGATGAATGTTCTAAGCGTAAAGGTATTTATATGGACAAACTAGCTCGACACGTTAATCCCCTAGCCAGAGCTCTTGCCTATATAAGGAGCTCATCTCGTCTAAATCGCAACGATCGACCAGCCCTTTTGGGCTCGAAGTGCTAAGTGAACCCCTTTCCATATAGGAGATGCAAAAATAAAAAATAAATTTAAAAAAAAAAAATATTGACGCACAAAGATTTAAAAAAAATTTATGTTTTACAAAAGACGACTTGGTTGATACGAACAAGAATAGATATCCGACAATTGAACTACTTTTAATTTCTACAGTTTTCAAATTAATGTATTAGTTGACTTAACATATATTGAATGTACATATATAGACTAATATCGAAAAAATCTGGACATTCGCCTTTCCTTTAATAATAATTGTTCATGAAAAACGTTTTCACGCAAAGACAATTACGGCAGTGTAGCGATACTACCAGTCCCAATTTTTTTTGAGTGCCATCAGTTTAGTTTATTTTTGTTTTTTTTTTTTTTTTTTGATGTTTTTTAAATTTTAAAGTGGGGACTTGGGGGAAGTACCCACATCTGTTTTGTTTTGTATGTTTGTGTTGTCCTATAGAGCTCTTAGGTAGCATAAGCATAGGGACTCCTCAACGTACTCAATCCTGCTCCGTTTTTTTTTTTTTTTTTGTTTTTTGAGTAGGTTAGGTGCGGAAGATAGGTTGTTGTATTTATGATGAGGTTTTTTTTTTTTTTTTTGTATTTTTGATTTTGTTTTTTGTGTGGTGAACTTGGATGGTTAACAACCCCGCCCTAATCCGTTGCTAGACGGGCAAAACTCTGTTGGGACCTAGGTCTTTAGGGGTTGGCACAATTATGGCGCCCAAACGGAAACAAGGACACCACACACATAAGCTCTTTTGTAGGCTTTTGGAGGTTGTGTCTGGTGGCTTAATCGACCATGTGGGACGATCAATAGCAACGGCAACCTAAAGAAACCTCATAAGACCCTATTTAGGTAACTATAAGTAGAGTAGGTCGGAGAGGTTAATTTTTTTTTCTTTTGATAGGTTATATACGTTTGCAATTATCAACTAGTAATAAGAATTGATAATTACGATCATAATATAGTAGAATAAGGGGGCAAGGTGTAGGGGATCTTGTAGCCTGACGTTTATATTAAGCGCAGTGTGTCGTACAGGTACCCTACACTAAACTTTCGCAACAAGGATAGGTAGTAAGAATAAAGTTTATTTTGTTTTGTTTTGTGTATGTATAGACTAGGTAAGCACAATTGTTTTTGTTTATTTATTGTTTTATTGCTGTCTTTTATTATGTCTTATTTTAAGTAGTGTCCCCAGTAGGTTGTCCCGCGACTTGGCGTTATTATTGAGCGCAGAGTGTTGCGCGGGTATACCACTAGCTATGTTCGCTCACCATAGTGTTTTATGACCATTAGTGATTAGGACATAGACAATTTTGGTTAGGGAATTAGGTCGTATTTCTTTATATACCCTACTCAGTCGAACCTACAGACTGGGTGTAGCTCAGTATGTTCCAGCATATATGATTTTATTTTGTTTTGTTCATATACAATTTTTTTTTGTCATTTTTCTATATTAATTTGGTTGTTTTACATATATACACATCCATACAAACTTTATAACTCAAAGGTTTATTTTATTATTGAGTATGACTGTAAAGAAGAATAGGGAAATACTATTATAATTAGATTATAAGAAAAGTATTTTGTATAGGTCACACGCATGATACAATAATACAAGGTACCGCCACTAGGGCCTTTTACGCTCTTGAAATTTACTCACTCTCAATTTATGACGTCATTAACACATCAGTGTATATAACGCTGAAATAATTCATTAAGTGTTGAACATGATTTGAAAATTGAAGAAGCAGTGCTATGAAAATTCTTCAAATTCTTCAATTTTCATTGCATTTTGAAATTACGTTCAACATTAAATTCATTATTTCAGCGTTCTATACACTGATATCCTTCAAATTCTTCAATATATGTATTTTTATTTGTTTTTTTTTTATTTGTAGTAGTAGTAGCAGTACTTCTTTTTATTCATTTTTTCGTAATATATACAAAGGTACAGATTAAAATTAATTATACATTTTTGAAAAAAAGAAAGAAAAAAACGAATGGTGATTTTTCAGCATGGCTGTTAGCCGTTAGCTGAATTCTGATATTAAAAAGTTTCTATAATTTAATATTTAATTTCAAATTGATTTCATGGTCACCGTTTAATATGTTTATTAGCTCATTTTGCTCAAATGAATTTTTCTTAAAATGTGACACCCTAAATTCATTTAAAATAGGGCAACTTGATATGAAGTGCGTCAGTGTTTCCTGCTCATTCCTGTTGCATAGCGTACAAATGGTTGACATATCTGGCGCGAAACGATTTGCATTTAGTGGTAATATGTCGCAGCGTACTTTTGTTATCATTGTTATTTTACGTTGTGTTAGGTTGGCTTTAAAATATTTTTCTCCAGCTGCTGGTTACAGGTATTTATAAAAGCGGTTTGTGCTACCTGCTACTTTTCCCAGCATTGTACTCCACGAAGCCGCTTTTAATGCCTCAATGAGCTGATTGCAACGATTACACCAGTCTTCTTCTATCCCAGCATTCCATTGAAAACTTATATTTTGTTCTGCTCCAAGCTGATTAAATTTATTTGCCCACTCAACGTTTTTTCTTAGAATAGCTTTGGACAACTTATGAGGCAATCTATTTGCGTTATATGACAGTAAAGTCTTTATGATGTAATGCATATGCAGACCTAATGTATAGAAGTGACTGTCTTCAGTACCAGTTTCCAATGACAATGCATAGTTTGGGATTGTATCCAGCAGCCTCAGCACTCTTTTCAAGAAATACCGCTGGAACTTGTTTACCTCTTCCAGCATTGTGTAACCCCAAACCTGTGCAAACTGCCAAAAATTGCTTCCATTTCGATGCCAATGAGATTTCGCTTTTGCCTAGAAAATTACGCCATGTCGAGTTAATGCTGTTTTTTGCTTGCTCAATTCGGTTGTTGATGTGTTTGGTGAAAGAAATCTTTGGTGTGAGAATTAGGTAACAGTACTCTAACGTTATCTGCACTGGTTCTTGCTTGTAAGTCCACATTTCTTGAGCCGAAAGTCGACTTTCCTTTCTGAGCACCATTATTTCTGACTTCATTAGGTTTACTTCCATACTCCATTTTTAACAATAATCCTCTAACTTATATATCATTGATTGGAGTACATTCACATCATGTATAGTAGTACTATATCATCCGCGTACATTAACACTCTTATTATTGTTTTGTAGTATTTGTTCTTTTCATTAATAATTATGTAATATCTACATTTTTGATTATTAATCATTTTATGTCTCTATTTCTTTTTGTTGCTATTTTTTTTTTTTTGTTTAATTATTTTATATTTCAGTTTTTTATTATTTATTTATTATATTAGCCCTATTCACACCTACTCGTTATCGTCTTATTCGTTATGTCGTAAAAAAATAAATTTGAAATACAACAACCAAATGTAGACTGAAATAACGAATGCTACAAGACTCAGCCAATTATAGTGTGTTCAGACAATGAGTTTTGATTGTTAAAGTTCTCGTTACCCGTTTTTTGTCACCGAGTTCTGGGTTGCGAGTTCTGAGCAGCTGTGTTTTGGGTAGTTTTTGTTTTCATTATACACACAAATGCACAAATGGAACGTTGTGGCAATTGTGAGAAATAAAAATTTAAATTAAACATTTGCAGTGTATGCACATATTTCTAGCATTTCCATTTTCCATTCCTGCTACGTCTTTTGTTAATAGATTACAAAAAAACTTACATTTAATATTTGCCTTAAATATACTTTTTGCCATCATCAGCTGTTTATTGCCACGCAAAAAAAGAAAGAACAAGACTATCGACAATCACCTAAAAGAGTCAAAATTTTACCAACACTTTTTGAACTGACCATGTCAGACCAGCGAGTTCTGAGCTACAACAACCACAAGGAAAATGAACGAAATTTGTTATATTAGTTTAAGATAGTAAGTAAAATTAAAATTGAAGTTTTTTATACTATTCACGGGGGTGAATAGTATTATAAGTTTCTCATGAAGTTTGTAACACACAGAAGGAGACATCGCAGTTCACATAAAGTATGTGATCAGCTCGATGAGACGAGTTTATTAAGCCATGTCCGTCTGTCCGTATCAGAGACCTGAATTTTGCACATAAGTTTATTTTTACCATACGCACTTCATTTGTCGGAATCAGCCGAATCGGACCACTAGGGGGGTACCTCCCGTACAAACCAGCCTTTAAATTAAAGTTTTTATCAAAAAAAGTTTTTTGTTTTTTAACATATCAAAGTGAAATTTGGACACTATAAGTTTCATATTTATGTCCATCAACCATGTCAATTTCATGATCCTAGGGTTATCAGGAGCGGTACCTCCCATACAAACCCCTCTTTCAATTAATGTTCTTATTAGAAACCAGAAAGAAGGCTATCATTGGCTGTGCCAAAGATGAAATACTCTTCACGCTCCTCCGGGTTGCATCAAACCTTCCTTTCTTAGCATCACCATAGTCTCTCTGATACAGTTTGAGTATCAACAAAGAGCACATTTGGAGTTTCAACAAAGAACGCAGTGTGAGTTGCATTGTATTTTTATAAGTTTGTCATTTAATGTGAGTTTGGATTATGAAATTTACATGGCTGATGGATACAGAACAGAAACTTATAGTGTCCAAATTTCAATTCAATAAGTCAAAAATCAAAAAACTTTTTCTAATAAGAACATTATTTTAAAGGGGGTTTGTATGGGGGGTACTGCCCCGAAAACATGCTAGCGATATCCAATGCTGCTGTGCTCCAATTGAGCAACTGGTTCAGCCCAGAAACCGCTCTGCCAATACAACAAGGTAAGTGAAAGCTGCGCTCTCCTAAGCCTCTTCACAGTAGAAATATAACAAAAAAATCTCCACCTAATACAAATGGTACCACAAATTTCAGCCGATCTCGCCATTACTCCACAACTGTTTCTTGCCATTGAATGATGAATCGGGTAATGAGAGTGAAGATCCAATGGAAACTGATAGTGCCTCTGAAACACACACTCATAACTTAAAATCAAACACAAATACAGAGCAACAACAAAATAACAACGATGATAAAAATGATACGAATGATCCACCAAAACCACCGCCATATTTGTGACTGGCGTCAGGAAAATAGGTGGAATTTTGGCTACTATTGACACGGTCACTAAGTCTGACAGCAACGTAATAAAAGCCATGAAAAATAATGAAATCAAAATACTCCCGGCAACTAGCGACGCCTTTCGCAACATTATCAAACTTTTTGATGAGTTAAGTGTAACGTATCATTCTTATCAGCTGAAGGAAAAAGAGCGTATAAAATTGCTATACGCGGTCTTCACAGCACAACATCCGTTGAAGCCATGAAAAATGAACTCTCGGCTATGGGTCATACTGTTCGTAACTGGTATAACCCCTTGAGTCGATTCAACGATCAATGTCTCAATCTTTTCTTCGTGGATCTGGAGCCTAATTCAATCAATAAAGAGGTATATACTATCACCAGACTCTGTCGTCAAATGGTGAAAATAGAACCACCACATCAGCTTAATGACGTACCACAATGCCATAGATGCCAAAAATACTCGCACACCAAACGCTATTGTCGTAAAAATTTAAGTGTGTCAAATGTGGTTAAGACCATCCCTCAACCACTTGTTTAAAACCACGTGAAGAGCCATGAAAATGCGCCCTCTGCAGTGAACCATATACAGCCAATTACAAAGGCTGCAGTGCTTACAAAAATGCGATTGCTAGAAAAACGCCAACTTCACGTCCGAAACATACAAATGGGCGCCCTCAACGTGCCGAAAATACAACCACATCTCACACGTTGCCCGGACTGGCATTCGCAGAGGTGTCCAAGGACCCGCAGTTAGCGCATGAGAGTCAAATTGATCAACCACAAGGTAGTAAAAGATTACCTCAACAGCAAGTTGTGCAGCAGCCTCTGGTATAAATCAGCAGAAAGGCACTCAAGGCAACCGGAAACAACTTCAGCAACAAATCCATCAAATTATACAAGGAAAACAATATCCTTATCCCTCGTCTCTGCAGAGCAATAGTCAATGAAGTTCGTCGCTCACTCAATCTGAAAGGATTGCCATGTTGGAATAGAGACTGGATGATTTGAGTAACCGTTTTGACAGTTTCATGGAGACACAATCCAAAATATTTGTATTGCTCGCCACCATGGTAGAAAAAAATTTTTAATTTTAACATCAATATAGCCATCTGGAGCGCTGATGGAGTCCTACAACGCAAGAATGAGCTAGAGTTGTTCTTGAAATCCAAAGCAATTGACATCACGCTCATTGCAGAAACCCACTTCTGCTGCCGCACTTATCTAAAACTACAAAATTACGAAATATACGCTGCCAACCACCCAGACGATAACCGCATGAGGGAAGGAGCTGCTGTTATTATACGCACTGGCATCAAGCATTATCCAATTGATCCGATTCGGACTGAATCGTTTCAAAGTGCTGGGGTGAAAATCCTCACCAAATATGGTGAAATAATCATTGCAGCAATCTATTGTCCACCAAGTCTTCAATTAGCCGAGCGGGACTTTAATGACTACTTTGAAGTGCTTGGCCCGAGATTCCTGGTTGGTGGCGACTGGAATGCCAAACACCGTCTATGGGGATCCAGGCTCGCCACCCAAAGAGGTAGACAATTTTTCGAGTCTATCGTTAAAAGCAACAAAGAAGTGTTGGCTACTGGATCACCTACTCTATACCCATATGACAATCTTCGATGTCCGGATGCAGTTGATTTCGCTATATTCAATGGTATGCATCCAAGTTTGCTGTCAATCAAAGAATCCGGAGACCTCAGTTCCGACCATATACCGCTACTCGTCCACTTATATACCTCACCAGAGTTCTACAATGTAAAAAAGCGTTTGCTGCCGAAGCACGCCAATACAGCCAAATTCAAAATTTGGCTTGAAGCCTGACTTAACTTAAACGTTGAATTAAGAACAAGTATTGATATTAACGATGCAGTGAAGTTTTTTTCACGTAACATCCAAGAAGCCGCAGATTTTGCCACCACAAATTAAACTTACACCCCTCACAACTCACCTCAGGCCCTTTTTAAACACGAGGTCATAGAATTGGTGAGGTTCAAACGTATGTTTCGTCGTCGATATATGCGCAGCCGCAATGAAAGAGACAAGATAGCATGGAGAAAAGCTGCTCGAGAACTCAAACAGAAACTAGCAGACATCAAAACTGAATTCTTCAACAATCTGAGTAATGCGGACCCTAACAAAAAGACTGGTTTCAATTTATGGAGAGCAACTAAATGCGTAAAACAACAACCTCATAGACATGCCTTGGTGATAGATTCACCCAACAATTGGTGTCGTTCTGAGAAAGAAAAAGCAGAGGCATTTGCGGATGAGCTTGAGAAGCGCTTCACTCCACTGCTCCTTGCTAATAACACAGACAAAAATGAAACAGCATTAGCCTTATCTGCAATGGACTCTGACTTGGACCTCACAAAACATATCACTCCTAGTGAGGTAAAAACACCAAGAAGTGTCCTGGACATGATGAGATAGACGCTAGAATGGTCAAAGCCCTCCCCCACAAGGGTTTGTTGTTTTTGGTTATGATATTTAAAGCCATGCAGCGTTTCTGTCATTTCCCATCCAAATGGAAGTGTGCAGCAATCGTGATGATTCCCAAACCTGAAAAGCCTGAGAAGCTTATCGGATCGTACAGACCGATAAGTCTGCTTCCGACCTTCTCGAAAATATTTTAAAGATTATTTTTGAGAAGAATGCTGGAGGTACGGGGCGTTGAGAGTGTCATACCAAACCACCAATTTGGCTTCAGTCCTCAGCATGGTACGCCGGACCAATTGCATCGTGTTGTGCAACATATCCTCACTGCATTCGAAAAGAAACAATATTGCTCGGCTGTATTCCTGGACGTCAAACAAGCCTTCGACAGGGTATGGATCGATGGCTTTTCACAAACTAAAAGGATATGCCGGTACCAGATGACGAAAACAAATTGCTGGCAACACATGCAGATGACACATCCATCCTAGCATATGACGACTCAGCCAAAGTGTCAGCGGATATGACTCAATCATACTTGCGACGTTTCCACGCTTGGGCCAAACGTTGGAACTTCGGGATAAACGCAGAAAAATCCATGAACTGCACTTTCACTTTAAGGCGAGATGGCTGTCCAGATATTAAGTATGGCTCAAGTATTATCCCACAGGTGAATCAAATTTGATACCTCGGATTGATCCTTGATAAGCGTCTCACTTGGCGTGCCCATATCAAAAGTGCCGCTGTTTGTTGCTACCAGAAGTTGCGCAGTGGTGGCCCCAGTCTGGCGTTATGGCATACAAATATGGGGAACCACTGCTTCTTATAACATTCGTAGGATCCAAGCTTGTCAAAATAAAGCCCTTAGCCGCATAACTGGAGCTCCGTGAGAGACACGACTTTTCACCGAGATCTGAACACGTCAACAATTATAGAAGAAATAAACTTCCACAGCAGCAGATACAACATAAAACTCATTCGTCATCAAAACCCACCGGTGGCCTCACTAAGCATTAATGCATCACGCAGGCGTCTTAAAATATTACACCCTAATAATCTTCTCACAAGGAGACTATGAAAATACAATACTTATAATAATATTATAACATCATCATAAGCGTCTGTGACGGGCTCATCACTGTTCCCTAAATCACACCAATATTTTAAGGCGGAATCTGCTGTTAATGTTTTCCTATATATGTACATATGTCCGTCTGTCTGTCTGAATGTAGACATAGATTTATTTGTCCCATACGCTGCACATTTGTCGGAATCAGCCGAATCGGACCATTAGGGGGTACGTCCCATGCAAACCACCTTTAAATTAATGTTCTTTTTAGAAAAAGTTTATTGTTTTTTAACGTATCGAACTGAATTTTGGACGCAATAAGTTTCTGATCCATATCCAACAAAATGTAAATTTCATGATCCTAGGGTTACCAGGAGGGGTAACTCCATACAAACCGAAATAAAATGACAATCTTATAACAAGTACAATAAAAATACAGTGATACTCAAACTGCGTTTAATCAAACTGTAGTTGATAGAATATAGTGATGCTTAGAAAGGAATGTTGGAAGCAACCAGGAGGAGCGTGAAGAGTATTATATCTTTGGCATAGCCAATGATAGCTTTCTTTCTGGTTTTATTTGTTTTTCTTTTATTTCATTTGTTTTCTTTTGGTATTTATTATATTGGGGTTTTGTTTTGAGTGTTGTCTCAAACGTCATTAGGACATATTGTTTCAATCGCCGCCAATGACGATCCGATAATGCCGAGATCAAGTTCACCAGTGGACCCATGCCCCGAGGAATGGCTAGTTGGAGGCAACTGGGACAAACCGGATCAGCAGTTGTTGGGCCGGGGAATCGACCAGTTTAAAGGAATAGGTCACAGACGCCAATAAAAGATGTGGTGAAGGAGGTCGTAAGGGAATAAATTAAATTGGAACTGGCGGCAGAGATGACCACGATGAGAACGGCCATCAGTGAGATGTTGGTTCCGATTACATGTGGGGCGGTGGGCAATCCTAGTGCTAACCAGTAGCCGATGACGGGTACCCAACACGGAGCTGTAACACGGACCGGTGTGACAAACGAGCGGGACACACGTGGCATGCATGGTGGGAACCATCGTCCAGGCTGCTTGGGCTTGGCGAAATCCGTTATCAATTCCGAATCAGCGGATTAGGATGCAGTTTACATCCTCCGAATCACTATCTCAGAACCGTCCAGTACCTACCAGATCCCAGGTGAACATGGCGACGTGGGAGATTTCCTTGAGCGGTAACCGGAACGGACTCTCCGTGAATATTTCATCTTTCGCGTGAAATTCCTGCAGCGGCAACACAATTGCCAATGGAGCGAAATACTGCAGAGATTTCACCGTCTAGTATCGGGTATGGCGAATGAATGGTACTGATTTTTCGTCAAGTCCAATGAGGTCCTGAAGGATGCCATGCTCAGTCGGTTCAAGTTACACCGATCCCAGTATGAGCTGTTGAAAGAAATCATGGAGCGTTGTCAATTGCCCCATGAGTCGGTTTATGACTTCTTTCACGCCATGCACTGACTGTTAGGTAGGTTAAAGTATCCGCTACCAGAGGCTGAAGCCATAAAGGTAATCAAGAAGGACCTGAGGGAGTCCATAACTCGTTAGACTGACACTGATGGAAGACGATGACATACAGGAGGAGACAACAAAACGTGATTTCTTGGTTGAAGAGGTCCATGCCCAACCAACAATCCGTTCAAGTGCTAGAATTGTGTCGTGTTCGACCACGATTTTCGTAACTGTATGTCGTTGGCGAGACGTATTTTTTGCTTTAAATGCGGTCGTCCGGAGGTAATTACTCCGAAGTGTACAAATTGTATTCCGAGAAACTGGAGGGGCAACGTGGTGAAAACAGGGGAACCACGTCGGAGTCCGAACCCTGTCTAACAGATCGAAAAAACTCAGTTATTTACCATATGATGTCAGAAGACGGGACAGAATTTTCGGAACCAATCCAGAAGACCAGACTGGAGTGACTCGAAGGATACAAAGGATAGGTACGACAATAGAAGGAGGGCTAGGATTTTGTGTCGACGGCTATAGGGCCCATGAGGATTCGGATGGCCGAAAGGTGTACCTCGGAATCGATTTTTATCGTGAATTTGCTTTGGCTCCTTATATAATTGGCACAGGAAAGCCTATGGGGGTAGAGAATGACCGTGGGGTTGACGAACTTAGACTGAACAAGTTCAGGGATCCAATTTGTGAGAGCGAGGTCATGGATAAATGGGAATTGTCGACCGATCACATAAGTCAAGTGGAAGACGTACAAAAGTTGATTTTGACGTTTAAAAAAGATGGGTTGGGTTTAACGACGTTAGAAAAACACTCCATAAAACTTGTAGAGAACACCGTTCCCAATATTATTATTTTATTTTATTGAAACCCATATTATTTATATTTTAGCTTATTTTACATTTCTAGAGTTTAGTTACATTAAATTAACTTAACAACTAAGAAGATTAAGATTTGGTAGAATAAATACATTTGTTTTTAAAAATTTAACATTTTAATAATTGTAAGGAAAATAGGGGATGCAAAAACCTTACATTAATAGTTTATTTACATACCTAACCTAAAACTAGAACTAATTTAAAACTAAGGATCAATACTTAATAAAACTAATTGGTGAATTAGCCTGTTAAGTATTAATCAACACTAGAAGAGTGTAATAATTTGTATTTGCTATACAGATTTTTTCGTCTATCATGCCGATATTTGCCATTTCATGAAGCAGAGAAGTGGAATAGTAGAAAGGAAGATCAAAAATCATTTTTAAAAGTTTATTTTGAGATGTTTGCAGTTTTTTACGATGACAGGTAGCACAATCGCCCCAAACATCGGACGCATATAGCATGATTGGCACCAATATAGATTTTATAATTATTAATTTATTTTGTATTGATAGTTTTGATTTTCTATTAATAAAGGGGTACAAAATTCTTACAGTTTTATTAATTTTATCAATTGTCCTGCTTATATGACAACGGAACGTTAGCTTGTTGTCTATATGTAAATCGAGATATTTTATGCAGTTCTCCCATTTTATTGATTTGGAGCTAAGTAGTAGGTTAGTGTTTGATAAGTGACAAGGCATACGCTTCCGGGTGAAACATATAGCATTTGTTTTATTGGAATTTAGCTTAATTTTCCACTTATAAAAGTATCGATCAAAGTTGTTAAAAGCCTCTGTAAGGAAATGTTGAATCTCACTATAGCTATTGCCAGAGCAGTAGAGAGCAGTAGAGAGCAGTATCATCAGCAAAAATTAAAGCTTGACAATGATTTAGCGTTGGTATATCGTAGGTGTACAAATTATAGAGCGTGGGACAGAACCCTGAGGAACCCCTGCAGTAAAAAGTTTTTTAACAGACTTGACACCATCCATAGTAACCCTGAAATATCTGTCGGATAGGAAACTATTTATCATTTTAACTAGATACAAGGGCACGCCGGTGAGTAAAAGCTTATGGATGAGGCCTTTGTGCCATACAGTGTCAAAAGCAGCCTGAATGTCCAATGTGACCATGCCCACAGATTTCTTGGAGTTTAACTTGTTTTTGACAAATTTTTTAAGATTCATCAGCAGATGAATGCAGCTTAAAGTAGGCCTGAAACCGTACTGTAAAGACGGAAGAATATTGTTTTCAATGAGAGTATTCAACCTAAATTTAAGTAATCGCTCAAATATTTTGGAGAAACCGCTCAAAAGACTGATAGGGTGGTAACTTTCTGGAGAGTCAGCAGGCTTACCTGGCTTTGCAATTGCAACGATATTAGCTAACTTCCAGCAGCGTGGAAAGTAGCAGATGCTCATGCATTTATTAAACACTATAGCTAATAACGTTAGGGCTCGTTTTGGGAGATGTTTCAGGCAGATATTTGATATGTTATCAGGGCCTAGGGACTTCTTCGTTTTTAGAACACGAACAACTTTATAAACATCCACAAAATTGATAGTTTCGTCGATTGGTAATATATCATTATTCAATGAGCTAAATGAGCTGTTAACAAGTGCCACAGTGGTTGGATCAGAAAGCGAATCAGTGAGGTGATGCTTTTGCTCAAATATTTCACTCATGATATTAGCTTTCTATACTCTAGTACTGTAAACCTTATTATTGTAACAAAAGCTAGGAACGAACTGTTTTTCATTTTTAATTATTTTGGTAATTTTCCAAAATGGATTGGAGTTTGTGTCTAAACAGGATAGTTTATTATTCCAGGTAGAGTTATGAAAATCAAACATTAGCATTTTAATTTGACGGTTGAGAAAATTTAATCGGCCTTTGACGATTGGTTGCCTAGATCTTATCCAATGTCTTCGTGTTTCTTATTTTGATAAGCTCAATAATATTAGCAGGAATTTTGGAGTTAAATGATCGAATGACATTTGATTTAGGTACTGCTTGGTCAATTGCCCCAGACACGCTAGTTGTTAAGAAGTCAATAAAGGAGTCAATTTCATTACAGGTAGATAGTGTATTATTATTTAAAGATGATGTGCAACGGAAGCTTTGGTTGAGGATGCGCCTGAACTTCCAATTTGTTTTTGAGTAGAGTAAAGTTTGTTTATTGAAAGTAGTTATGGTAGACGTAATTTTACATACAATGGGTAAATTGTCGAATGAAAGGTCGTTCAGAACTAGTGGTTCCGTGAGAAAATGGGGGGAACTTGCTAAGAAAAGGTCTAGTGTAGAAGGTTTAGACTTGTAATTGGGCGGGACACATGTGGGATCTTTGGAGTGAATAACACTGAATTTATCTTGCACTGACAGGTCATGTAGTATGTTACCCCAGTAGTTTGATTTAATGCAGTTCCACTGGCGATTTCTACAATTTAGATCCCCACCTAAGATGTAGCTACCATCAATACGACTCATCCTAAGTAAGTCTGCCTTAAACATGTCTTTTTTGTGCTTAGCATCTTTTGAGAAGCAGCCTGAGCTCAATAAACATTTCGCAGGAGAGCCTGGAAAATAGAAAACGAAAATTTTTAAGGTGTTCTCTCCATTTAATTCCAGCTGTATGCCAACGTTTTCTATAAGATGGGTTGTTATTTCAGTTATCTGCTTATGTTTCATGTTATTTTTAATGATTATTGCTACTCCACCCCCCCCCCCCCCTATAACCACGATGATCGTTCCTATAGACAAGGTAGCCTGGGAGGAGGAATCTATCTTTATTGGTTAACCACGTTTCGCTTAATAGACAGATATGGACATGATTTATATTAAGAAAATGTAGAAGTTCATTTCTCTTACATTTTACGGCACGCGCATTCCATGCCATGATGTTAAAACAATTACACAGGCCTGCGAGATTTTGTTACAAGAACCTGTGGTACTAATTCTCGTAGGTTTTTGCGCGCTGAACACGAATCTGATGTCCAAAATGGTCCATCACGTCAGGATTTTGAGTAATTCAAGGTCAAATGTCCCAAAAATGGCTATTTTGGCCACTTTTGGGAATTTTTTCTGGGATATCAAAATTTTTTCTTTAATTTTCCAAAGCTCTATCATATAGTGCGTATTCTCAGCTTCAAAACCCATTTTTGAAAATTAATTTACGATTATTTTTAAAGAAGTTATGAACATTTGAATTGATGACATTGAGCCATTTCTTAAGACCATTAACTCTTAAACGCCTGACTTTTTTTGTAGAAATGCGATTTTCGTCATGCTCTCCATTTAAGGGTTTTTGGGGTCTCTGATTACGAATCCGAAGTCGGTTTATCAAAATTCAAAATGGCGGATCCAATATGGCGGATGGCAATATTATAAATTAATCGGATAAGCCTGAAATTCGTAGCTCGGGGGTTTTTGGGGTCGCTAATTACGAAACCGAAGACGATTTTTCAAAATTAAAAATGGCGGATCCAATATGGCGGACCACAATTACAAAAAACTAAGGTAAAGCTAGAAAAATTACTACTTGGGGGCTTTTGGGGTAGCCTATTACGTTTAAGAGTTAATGGTCTTAAGAAATGGCTCAATGCCATCAATTCAAATGTTCATAACTTCTTTAAAAATAATCGTAAATTAATTTTCAAAAATGGGTTTCGAAGCTGAGAATACGCACTATATGATAGAGCTTTGGAAAATTAAAGAAAAAATTTTGATATCCCAGAAAAAATTCCCAAAAGTGGCCAAAATAGCCATTTTTGGGACATTCGACCTTGAATAACTCAAAATCCTGACGTGATGGACCATTTTGGACATCAGATTCGTGTTCAGCGCGCAAAAATCTACGAGAATTAGTACTACAGGTTCTTGTAACTGAAAAAAGGTCAAATTTCGCAGGCCTGTGTTATTTAAATTATTATTTTGTGTATACATACTTAACGGCTAACTGTGTTATTACTTGAAACCGAGCTTTTTTGTTTGTGCAGCCGCTTAATTTGTCCAAAAGTTCATTCAAAAGCGAATTTATTTCATCGAACGTAAACAGATCAGGTGAACTTTGATTTGATGCATTGCGGTTGTTGTTGTTGTTTATATTATTGTGATTTACGTTGCTACTGTTACTTACGAGTGCTTCTCTGTAACTAATGAAGTTGTTGTTGTTAGCATCGGAATCAACCGTTGCGTTTGCCATGTCGTTTGCCGTTGTGGTTGTCGTTGAAACTCTATTTGGCGCATTGTTGGTAGTTAATAGCTTATGCTGCTGATAGTTAACGTTTTTGGTGTTATGATTGATGTTAAAGTTTTTTCTTCCGGAACGTTGACCTTTTTGATTCCTTGCTTCGATCATAGTCACATATGATGTGCGACAAGGACATACTGGACCAGTGGAAGGGTGATCACCTTTACAGTTTGCACAGCGAGAGGTACCCGTTTTAGTACATTGAGCTGATTTGTGCGGACCAGCGCAGAAAGAGCATGATGTTTTAACATTACAAGTGCTAGATCCATGGCCAAAGAGTTGACAATTATAGCATTGAGTGAGTTGATTAGACGGGTTGGATTTAAACTCCCAGCGAACTTTGGTATTTTCTGTGAATGAGTGTTGTTTACGCAGATCTTGGAGTGTTATGGAACCGTTTTGAAAGTAAACAACGTATAATAAAAGATTGAAGCCAGAACGTGTTGTTTTCTCAATGGTCTTAACATCAATGCATTGACGCCCACGGCTATTCAAGAGGTTTTTTAATGAATCATTCTATCCAAACCGGATAGAACAACCTTATATGGTTTTGTTTTTCTAGTCTCGTGGGAGTAGAATTCACATTCTTGCTTACTAAGCTCCTGACAGACCAAGTTGAAATCCGCCGTAGTATTTAAAAATATTTTGATTCCAATCGATATAGATTTGACACAGTATTCTGTCACTGTGGATGCTCGGACCATATCATGGACTGCTTTTGCTGGCTTCTTCAAGACCGTGATAGGTGGTGGCAGTATTTCTTTTAAAGGTGCAGGCTGCTCACCCTCGCTGTCAGTTACCGTGGTACTGTCATCGTCATCGATGGTTTGATAGGAGAAACTGGCTGCTCTCAGGGGTGTTAGTTTTATCGTTCTTATTCAAACGACGCATTTTTATTTTGTCTAAAGCGCCGACTGCGCAAGTATCTTGGAGTCGCTTAATGTTGCTATTTAGATATTATTAAACACAAACATGATCGATTTAAGAACAAAGTTGATCGATTTATAACTCGCAATAATGGTTTGGAAACAGGTGCAATCAAACTGTTACAATGACGACCGTACGCAATGAGAGCTAATCGTCGACTATGAATCAATTAGTAATATTGACAAAATTACGTAATATATTTGACAAAGGCGACTTGATTGATTTTAAAATATGTCAATGCTCCTGTCACAAATAATTACCACCTAATATATTTGACAAAGGTGACTTGATAAAATTTAAAATATGTCTCTAAGATTTATATGTAAGCTATTATCCACACAATTTCGCGAGAACAGCAAGTCTCAAACTTTACTGAAACACTCTCAATACTATGCTATGTTGCCATTAAAGATATGCATTATCCGATATCCCCAGCCGTCCAGCAGACTGTCTATGTCGAATTGGATAAGATGTTAGAGATGGGTGTAATTGAAACCAGCGAAAGTCCGTGGAGTAACCGTACGACAGTTGTACGACGGCCGGACAAAAACAGGTTTTGTCTCGATGCACGTAAACTGAATCAGTTAGCTAAAAGGATTCTTATCGTTTGCAGAACATTGAAGGCATCCTGTCGCGTATCGATTAGACACACTTTATCTTCAGTGTCGATCTTAAGTTCGCATTTTGGCAAATTGAACTGGATGAAGACAGCACGGCATTTACTGTACCAGGACGTCCGCTATACCAGTTTGTAGTCATTCCAATTGGTCTGTGTAGCGCCGCACATAGGTTGTGTCGGCTAATGGACAAAGTCATACCCGCAGAACTCAAATCGAACGTGTTCGTATATTACTTATACTACTTTCGTCGGGTGGCAGAATGCTTGACAAAAGCAAACCTGACTATATGTTTGCAAAACTCAAAATTCTGCTACAGACCTTTAAAGTATTTGGTTTTCGTAGTTGGGCCAGGTATGTTGGCGATGGATCCAGGTCGGGTGGAAGCTATCCTGAATATACCAGTTCCACGTACCGTACGAGAAATACGTAGTTTGCTTGGGATGGTGGCCTAGTATAGAAGGTTTATTTAAAACTTTGCCTCGATAGCTACACCACTGACGGATGCCTTAAAAGGCAAACCTGGACCCAAACTAACCCTCAGTAGTGAGTCAATAAGTTCATTCAAATCCTTGAAATCGGCCCTTACTACTGCTCCCGTTCTGATGCATGCGGATTTCACTAGGAGATTTTTTACCCAGTGTAACGCATCGCACTATGGAATAGGAGCCGTCCTATTTCAGGTGGACCAGAGTCAGAGGGAGAGGCCTATAGCGTTTTTCTCGTCCAAGCTGAATAACCACCAGAAAACTTATTCGGTGACGGAGAAGGAGTGCTTGGCTGTAGTATCAGCGATACAGAAGTTTCGGCCATATGTCGAAACGATGCCATTAACAGTCATCACTCATCACGCGAGTCTGAAGTGGCTTATGTCATTGAAGGACTTGAGTAGTCGGTTGGCGAGATTGTCGTTGATGCAGCAGTCATTCGACTTCAATATAGAACATCGGAAAGGGTCGGATAACGTGGTGGTAGACATGCTTTCACGATCCGTTGAGTCCGTATCCTTCGACCCTAGCAAAGTGTTGTGCTTTGAAACAACTGAGTTCGAAACCATAGCATACACTATTGCTAGTGAAGAAGGCACAGGAAAGTTCCGATGTTCTTCCGGATCTCAAGTTGTTGAATGGAGCTGTTTTTACGCGGATGATATTCAACAGATCTGCCAAGAATAAAGAACGAGCTGAGCTGAGTGGAAGTTTTGGGTGCCCGAGACTCTGATGAAAAGCCTGATATAGCGTGCCCATGGTGACCGACCGTTGCTAACGCCGGTGTGGTGAAAAAAATTTGAGCCGGATGTTTTATTGGCCTGAAATGGTTCATCAGGTACGTGCGTATATTCGCGATTGTAGGACGTGTAGTGAGAGTAAGCCGGCGAACACGATTCTGAAAGTGGGTATATGCGCTGAGGTGGTTACGGAGAGGCTTTTCCAGAAATGGTATATTGATTTTATGGTAAAGTACCCGAGGTCGAAGAAAGGGCACGCGTGCATTTTTATCGTAATGGATCACTTCACGAAATTTGTGTTTCTGAAAGCGATTTGCCAGCCAACAGCAGCAGGAGTAGTTGAATTTCTGACTCGTCAGACTTTCTACGTCTTTGTGGTGCCGGAAATGGTGCATTCCGATAATGCGAAACAGTTCGTTTCTCAGGAGTTTCAATCGATGATTGAGAAATTCGGAATAAACCACCTTAGAACAGCCGTATATGCACCTCAAAGTAATGCTGCTGAGCGAGTGAACCTAAGTGTGCTGAATGGACCGGTTCAATGGTGCGTATGGAATCGTTATAACAGTTGTGTTAGGGTGCAAGCCGGTGCAAGGTCAGGAAGTTTTTCGGCGCAATTTCAACACAAAGTTTGCCCGGAAATTCTTGAAGTGTCGGGTGGTGAAACCAATAGGGAACAATATGGCAGAACTTGATAACTTGCTGGGACGATCAATTAGCCTACGTTGGGGCTGTTGGTCTTTAGTTTTTATTATTTTGGCTTTCAGGTGTAATTTAATTATTTAAATTTATTACATTTAACACAGGGTAATGATGGGAGAAGGTTTTCATGTCGCGCGCGTAGATTAGATCTAGAGAGGTCCCGACGCGATCTTTGAAAATGATTACACATAATCCTGAACTTATGTCTGCTTTGACTATTTCATTTTATTCTCTTCCCCACTTTACTCATCATCAAAGGCATACGATGCTTCCCCATATACATACTCACACATACATACATCTATCTTATGTCTGCTTTGACTGTTTCATTCTTCTATTTTCCAAACACCCAATTCATCACAGGCACACGATGCTTAACCATACACATACTCAAATATACAGCTTAACTTATGTCTGCTTTGAATATTTCATTCTTCCATTCTTCTTTTTCTTCCCCTTGCACGTCTTACATTTTATGACACTGTTCGTATCCAATTTTCCAATTTTTTCTAAATAATGCAAAAAGTCGAAATTTCCCAGTTTCCCCGCCGATTTTCCAAAAATTTTCTTTCACATTCTTTTAATTGATCTATAACGAACATAACTAAAGAAAAATCAATTTTCGAAAAATTCTGATAGAGCGGCACATTGTGACATGTATACCCATTTTAAAAAAATTTTCATGTTAAAACAGATGATCGTCCTGTTAAATCAGGTGATCGGTTAGAAAAGGACCACTGCAATAGAGTCGGTAAAGTGCCTGTCTGCCTGTCCGAGTAGCTGTCGAAAGAGGCAATAAAATAAGCTTTTGATCCCGGTTGTACGGGGTAGCAATAGTTTTGTGGGCGTCCGTTTTAAATGTCCGTTTAGAATGATGGGAAAATAAGATTTTTGTTTTGGGATTTGATTTAACGGGAAAGGTTGTGCATTTTGTGGTGGTTTTGTGCAGGGAGTTTTTTTTATGTATTTGTCATGTCGGTCTTCGTATTTTTTTTGTGGTACATAATTTTAACATTTAATTTATTAAAAATTAGTTTTGCGTTTTTCATCAATAAAAAGAAATATGTATTCTACTAGAAACAACTTGAAAGAAAAAGAACAGAAAATTAGAAACAAAGAAACGTTCAAAACATTATCAGTGACAACAAACGAAAAAGCGATGCAAAGCAAACACAAACCTCTTCAGAAAAAATAAAAAAAAAACAATTAAATTCAATTGAAAACAGAAATTAATAGTTTTGCAACAACAAAAGGGTGTGCTGTAATATACAAAAACTAAGGGAGTGAATTTTGGGTGTATGCAGAAAGTTCATGGATTTTTTTAATTTGCTGTTTTGAAAAATTGCGTTTCGAAAAATCTGTTACGTGAGGGTGGTGGGGAAATCGAGGAGAGAGGAGAATGAAATGCTGATAAAGCACAAATAAGTTAAGTAAGTGTAAGTATGTTAGGCAATTAGGCAAGCATCGAATGAAATGAATACAAGAGAGCAAGAGAGGAGAATGAAGAGCTGGTAAAGCAGAAATAAGTTATAGGTAAAGGTTTTATTTGTTCGTTTATTAGAAGAATAAAAAGTATTGTATTTACAAAATAAAGAGTAAAAGGAAAGAGATTTGTACCAGGATTTTACGGGACTGCCGATCAGCAAAGCTTCGTAAGGCTGGTACCGGCAAAATTACGACGGAATCTCTCCGGAAACCACATTCCAATTGGATGGACGTTCCAGCATGTGACCAACTAGATTCGCGACAGTAAGTTCTTCTCCTAAGGCTTCTCTCAAGTCAAGCCGCTCAATATCGAAACTTTTACAATTGAAAATAACGTGTTCGGCGTCTTCCCCATGCTGATTGCCGCAATGCGTACACCATGGGGCGGCTACGTGGTGGATCCTGCATAGGTACTTCCGGAAATATCCATGACCGGTCAGGAGCTGTGTGAGGTAAAAATTGACTTTGCCATGCCTCCTTCCGATCCACTCTGCTTGGCTTGGGATCAGGCTGTGCGTCCAGCGTCCTTTCGTGGAACTGTCCCAGCCGGTCTGCCACGTCCTGATGGATGAGCATATCATTTGGGTTCTTTGTGCTCTGGTCTCCTCCGGTGGCCGTGATAACCAAGCGTAGGCCTCTGCCGTCTCCATGGCAAGTAGATCAATTGGCACCAGTCCCGGGAGTACAAAAGCGGCATCTTCCGATACAGTGCGAAAAGCGCTGATTACTCTGAGTGCGCCCAGTCTGTAGATGCTTTCCAGCTGTCTTCTGTAGGAGGCCTTATCCATTGCTTTTGTCCATATACGTGCTCCATAAAGCATTATAAATTTGGTTGTATTCATCAGCAGCAGACTGCATCCTTGCCTGGGCTCACGAGTGTTCAGCAGTATCCTCGAGAGAGCCTTACACGATCTTTCCGCCTTATTACTGGCGTATATTAAGTGCTCCTTGAAGGTGAGCCTATAGTAACTAATAGATACACCAGCGATCTTTTTGTTGTGATGGGCGTATTGCCGACTGTTACTGTAGCTCTTTTCACGATTTTCCAGCTGCTAATTGGTAGCGCTTCCGTCTTATGTTCCGCTAGACTAAGACCAACGCGGTTCAGCCATGCTGCTTTGGTTGCAATGGCTGTGTTGCAACGCTCAACCGACTCACTAATGTGCTTTCCAACGACCACTAGTGCGAGTCATCCGCAAACCCGACAATATTTACCCCGCCTGGGAAGTGCAGTCTAAGAATGCCATCATGCATTATGTTCCAGGCGAGGGGGCCGAGAATAGACCCTTGGGGCACTCCTCCGGTTACATGGTATGTTCACTCGCCCTCTGCAGAGTCGTAGAGGAGAACCCGCCGGCTGAAGTAACATCGAAGCATTCTCAGCAAATACTTCGTGACTCCGAAGTCGGCAAGTACCTCCATGATTCTGTCCCATCTTGCCGAGTTGAAGGCGGTCTTTATGTCGAGCGTGATCACTAGCCATTATTCCTTGTCTCCGCCTGCTCATCGCCTGCCACGGATCGCTTCCTGCACAATCTTGATCAACTCAGAAACAGCTTCGATGGTTGAACGCTTTTTCCTGAATCCAATCTAGGATTTTCTCCAGTACCTTACCTGCTGTGTCTAAAAGGCAAATTGGTCTCCCCTAGAGCCTTCCCAGGTTTGGTGATGAACAATAGCCTCTGAATTTTTCAGCAAGTTGTTAAAACCCCCTCCACTAATCAGATATTGTACAGGACAGCAAAGAACTTAGGTTGTAGAGTTATCGCCAACTTAAGCACCCTGTTTGGAATCTGGTCGAGTGTTTTGCCGCCTATGATCCACTTCACTACAGTCAAGATTTCGTCCTTGGTGACCAGGAAGAAGCCGTTCAGCTCCTGGCTCTCGTCCTCCCCGCCATCCTGACACAATTGCGGCTGTTTTGGGAAGAGCTTAGTCACGATGTGCAACATTTCGGCGGAGCTCAAAAGCGGGACCGGCTTTTGTGCTTTTGCGTTTTTGGCGATCACTTGATAGCTTTACCCCAAGGATCATTTTCTACATCATCGCAATGCTTGAAGAAACAGCGCTTTTTTCTGGCACGAATGGCCCTCTTCAATGCCCTTCTATAAGAGTGATAGCTTTCCCGAAGCTCAAGAAACTGACTCTAGCGCCTGGAACGCTGATATACCCTGCGCGATAGAATGCATTGGGGTCTAGTTGACGTAATATCAACATTCCACCAGTATACTGGCTCCTGATGGCGGCTATGGGTTCCTCTACGCTGCATGCTGGAATCACACACTTGCTTACTTGCGCGTTAGGTCCTGAGAGCCATTTGTTCTACAGGTCCGTCCAAAACTAGCACCTGGAGCTCAGTACAGAAAGTCTGCGGATTTAGTGTAGACTCTCTGTAGCCCGTCCTAACTGGGTAGCACGGTCTGCTAGCTATGTTGTTATCAGCGTTGACCTCATAAAGTATTGCCTGGTGATTGCTCGCGGTGAATAAGTCAAGGTGTATGCATGAGTGTGCAGATCTTATTAATTGTGATGTGATGGCGCACAAGTTGAGGAAGAGAGAAGAATTAAATAGTTAAAAGAAACTATTTAACTTAACTTAACTTAGAAATAAGTTAAGGCGTATGTGTGTGTGTGTAAGGGCATTTCAATGGTGGCGTCGTTTACGAATTTCGTAAATACGGTTAATTTTGTAATTTATTATTGGAACATTTTCAAATTGTGTGTTTACAATCACATTTGGCATTCACACAAAATAGCATACATGTTTCAATCAGCTGTTCATTCAAACAACAATATTCGAATAATTAAAAAGTCTCGTTTTCTAGCACACTTAGGGTTTCTTTTTTTGACTAAATTGAAAACGTCCGACATCAAAAACGTTGGTGTTTTCTAGCACATACCCATATATTGAAAAATGGAAGCCATTTCGTGTTTGCGGCTTATGTTTGAGAAAACGCGTAAAAATTTTGTTTACTTTAAATTTCATGTGGTAGAGGGAATTGAGGGGAATGCCTTTTTTTTGGTTTGATGTGTGTGTTTCGTGTGTGAGTATATTTTTTTGATTAAAATGTCAACTTCTGTAGGGTCTATGGTGCTTTACAAACTGCAAGCTTTCAGTTTTTGATTCTGCTTCGACTACGACTGTTACTTTTTTAGAAGCATAAGTTTAAACATCAGCAATAGCAATGAAAAATATTAGAATTTTTTATTTTTTGTTTTCTCTAAATTGCATGTTGTAAAGAGAGTTGAGAGGACGGTTCTTATGTATGTTTGATGTATGTCATGTGTGATACTTCGATACTTTGAAGCGATAGGACGTGTCTACCACTGCTCCTCCTTCAAATAACTAATATAGCGTCAAGAAACAATAGTTCTTTCTGTCCCTTAAATAAAGTGTTAGGATGAGCTCTGCTTGTCAGCAGAGCAAACAGCCACCAACAATGACAACGAGGAATGCTTATTTCTCATAAAAACAAAAATAAATCTTTTATATCTATCACTAAGTCGCATGAGCATAGAGCAAGATCTTGCTCTCTTGCTTTGTGCTCCAATAAACCTCTATCTTGGAGCGCTTAGTGCCCTTCCCCTCAAACTCCTCTTTATTCAACCACAGAAGCAACTGTTTCAAGAACTACAAAAAATACAACACAAGTCACATCATATACAACAACAGCTAATACAGCATCAACATCAACAGTAAACTCAGTTATTGCATCGATCGCGACATCATATGCAGTTACTGAAACAAAAACAAACACCCAAACAAATAATCGCAACAACAATACAATGTTAGAACAAGCAAGCGGCGCAGTAACGAAAAAATTGTGTCGTCAGAAACCAATAAAAAGTAATCTGCTATGGTAGCTAAACAAACAAACAGACAACTGTGACACCAGTTGCTAGTCAAAAAAGGAGCACCCAAAACGCGACACCGAAAATTAAAGCGGCAGTGGAAACAGGCATTGACCGCAACGTACAAATTAAAAAAAAAAAAACGCAAAGGAGGAAGTTTCCACTAAAAATGATGATGTAGCAAGCTGGTAGATAGTATCACTAATGTAATTGGCAACAACAATTTCCACATATCTTCTATAAACAAGGGTAATATTAAAGAAACTAAGTAACAAATCTACTCGGAATCAAATTACCAAGACAAACAAACAAAGAAACAGTATCTACTTCATCGTAGAGTTACTGTGGAAGAGCCGCACAAGCGTGCAAATCCAGTGCAATGCACTAATTGTCAGGAATTTGGTCACACTAAGACTTACTGCACCCTGCGTTCAGTTTGTGTAGGTGATGAAAATCATAAAAAATGCCATAACTGTGTAGGCAATCATACAGCAAATTACAGAGGTTGTCCCGTATACAAGAAGCTAAAAAGCCGATTGCAGCAACAAAAGAATCCAAATCGGTCTAGATTTGTGTCAAACCGTACAGCAACGGTGAAAGAATTGAGTCCTCCACATACGACAATACCAAATGTATCGTATGCTAGTGAACACGCTCAGAATCTCAACAGGGCAGTACGATGATTAATTTGCAACCTAAGTCACAAATATCTCAGCCAATTAAAACTGCGTATATTCCCAAACAAAATACGCATAATGAACCAGTGGTGCAACCACAAAATTGCAATATAACTAGTGTGCTACAGAATTTAATACAGACCCTAAATCAGTCGATCTTGATGACGCAAAATTCATTCCAAGAGATGATGAAACTCCAAATTAAAATCTTGGAATAATTATATTCCCCATATTGTTTCATTTAAAATTAACTCTCTGGAACGCAAATGGCATTTCAGAGCACAAACTAGAAATCATAAGATATCTAGAGGATAAAGAAGTCGATGTTATGCTAATATCTGAGACTCACCTTACAAACAAAAACAACTTTTCCATACCGGGCTATTCAGTCTACACGACTTATCAACCAGATGGAAGAACTCGACGTGATACATGCATTCTAATTAGAAAATGCATAAAACACCACTCTCTGGATCCGTACTCAACTAACTTTTTACAGGCTACATCGATTCGGATACATGGAAGCTGTGGTCACCTGTCGTTGTCAGTTGTCTACTGCCCTCCTCGATTTTCAATATCAGAAAATACTTTTCAAAACTTCTTTAACAGCCTTGGTGAAAGATTTTTAGCTGCTGGTGACTTTAATGCTAAACATACCTATTGGGGCTATCGACTAATAAATTCCAAAGGTCGGAAGCTGTAAAATAGGCTTATAAATCATAAAAACAAGCTCGACTTCGTCACTCCGGGTAGGCGTACATACTGCCCAATAGATCCTTGAAAAATCCCTGATCTAATTGATTTCGGCATCACTAGGAATATCCCTAGAACCCAAATATCTGCAACTACTCACTACGAACTGTCGTCCGATCAAAGCCTCTTCTATTTTGTACTATGCGAATACCCACCACAAAGACTTACGTCAAATAAGACCAATTGGTTGAATTATAAAAAATATATAAGTTCTCACACTGACATTACGCTTACAATCAACTCCGAAAGTGACATTGACAAATCGGTATATGATCTAAACTCAGTACTAGTTGCTGCAGTTAGATTATCAACGCCCAAAAATGTTGCAAGTAACTACAGCAGAAACTCCATCTCAAATAGAAAAATTGAAATATAAGTTGCAATCAAAAGACGTTTAAGACGAGACTGGCAGCAGCACAGATCTCTCGCTGCTAAAGAACGACTAACAATTGCAATAAAAAACTTAATGAAAGCACTCAAAAGTGGAAAATTTGATGCACAAAGGCGATTTATTGAAAATCGATCTCCCACATGTACTAGATTGCCACTCTGGAAAGCTCATAATGCTTTGAAAACCCCCGTCGAGGTGGACTTCCCTATTAGAGACCAATACGGTAGTTGGGTACGCTCAGATGAAGATAAAGCCAAACTATTTGCTGAACATTTACAAAGTGTGTTCCAACCTAATGCATCTGCAAACAATTTTGTGCTTCCCTATCAGACACATATACCATTTCTAAGCATGAATCCGCTAAAAACCAGCTCAATAAATTATGGAACTCCCGTACTCGGTAATAGCGTTTCTCACAAAATTATTTAAGCTATTCTTAGAATCGATTACTTCACGTCTCAGTGGAAAAAGTCAGTCATCATAATGATTCCTTTCACAAAGCCAATTTCAAGTTGAGGAAAACATTGACTTGAGCTCTGATCACTCGCCAATTATTGTTACCTATGGCTCCAAACTACGCCTCTCTTTCGACGATGACTTCCTCGTTTGAGCTTAATTTTTTTCCCGCGAGACATTTCTTCATATTAGGGAACAAGAAAAAGTCGCAAGGAGCCAGATCGGGTGAATACGGGGGGTGCGGCAGCGAATCATAACGCAATTCATGCAGTTTGACGAAGACAACACCAGATGCATGTGCTGGTGCGGTATCGTGATGAAACAACACTTTTTTTTTCACCAAATGCGGCCGTGTCTCCTTTAATTTTTTGTCGAAGCGGTCCAGTGATCGTTCTTCCTTTTTCTAAAAAATCCATGAGGATGACGCCCTGCGCATCCCAAAAAATCGTCGCCATGACCTTACCGGCCGATGGGATCGTCTTCGCTTTCTTTGGTGCAGATTCACCGCCATCAAATTGATGTACTTTGGTGTAAATTGCATATTAATCGTCATCTACAAACAAATAACATAATTCCAATTCATCAGTTCGGGTTTCAGTCAGGGCACGGAACAATAGAACAAGTCAAAAGAATTACTACCGAAATAAGAACTGGATTTGAGTTACGAGAATATTGTACAGCAGTATTACTTGATATAGCTCAAGCTTTCGATGGAGTATGGCATGAAGGCTTATTTCACAAAATAAAAGCTTTGCTTCAGTCGAAATGACTGCCCAGTTAAAGCTGCATCAGACCTCGATAATCATCTTAAAATAATTCAAGAGTGGCTTTCTTGAAATAAAATGTTATATGCAATTTACACCAAAGTACATCACGTTGATGGGGTTTTTCGTTTACACCGGATACTTCGCATCACGAACAGCTGTTTTTTGTTTTGGTTATACACACACGTTGAACTTGCGAACACGTTGGTTAAATACAAACTAAAAGTTTGTGAAAAATACATGATTTAGAACATTTTGCAATATATGCAAATAATTCTAGCAATTCCCTTTTTCATTCCTGATACTTATTTTGTTAAATTCTTTAAAAAAAAATTGACAATTTATGGTTTACTTAACAATGTCTTGTGCCATCAGCTGTTGTTTAGTGATGAGACAGGTGGAAAAACACAAAAAAAACTTGGAAGCACCAGGAAAAACTTGGCGACACTGACAGAAAATGTCTAGAGTGACCATTATCAATTTTCATATCAAGGCACATCAGTTCTTGATGCGACTATTGGTCCGCATCACATTCTACAACAACAACCCCTGAATGATGTCATTTTCCTTGTGGCTGTTGTCGAATCTGATACGTATCAGTAGGCACATCAATGTTGATGTTGATGAGCTTTGGTGTAAATTGCATATTAATGAGCAAAAATGTAAGCATGTCACATTTATACTAAACCGTAAGACTTGCGTTCCTGTAACATTAAATGGAGTTAAAATTCCTCAAACCAAGGAGGTAACCTATCTTTGTGTTCACATATCTAGGTGTCTCACTTGGCGGAAGCACAAAACAAATTTAGATGGAGCTTAGAGCACTAAGTCTCCACTGGCTAATGAACGCATGATCTGGTTTGCGACTTGAATATAAGGTTCTTCAGTATAACTACATCATTAAACCAATTTGGGTTTACGGTTCAGAATTATGGGACACTGCAAGTGCGAGTTCCACGCGTCAGCTGCAGCAACCCAATCACTTTTGTGGTACCCCATGGAGTATTCCTTGTTTTCCCATGAACTTCAAGAAAATCTCTTCTTGCTCTGGTGTCCTATGCTTGCCCCTATGTATACATTAATAAGTTGTTATAAATTTCATTAACAATATGCAATATACTTACATTTTTCCAAACATTTTTTCACTTTTTCAAATTTTATTCTTCTTCTTTTATTTTGTGCATTCACGTGTTCGCAAATTCCATCAGGCATGCCAACTTTGTCCAATGAGGTTATTAAAATTTTTATTTAACTTATTTATTTCTACGCATTTTTAAATCAAAATTAAAACATCACAGCTTTAATATCAACAAATGCAGTTAATTGCAACATTATCAATTCATGAATTAAAGACGAAATATAATCTTCGAAAATGTAAAAAATACAAGCAGGTTGACTTATCCAGCATTGTTACGTTTTGCTTATTTCGTTTATTTTGTTTAATATAAAAGACGTTTTTCTAAAATGCTAATTTATACTTAAAATAACTAAAATGATATATTCTTTAAATGCAGTTTAGCGACAAAAATAATAAGGTACAGATCTTGGTACTTTTTTTTTCTTTAATAACTTCAGATAAAGGAGAATTTAACCAAATCGTCAGTAAAAAACTAGCCGATTTCAAATATGTCAAAAACGGTTCCTAGCACACCCAAAAATGGAATAGTATTGGAATTGAGACGAAAGCGGTTTCTAGCACACACCCGATAGTATAAAGCTAAGTCAAAATTCAAAATTGTTTGAATACGGAGAACTCCTAAACCAAGCAAGAATCGTTTTCGTGTCAACCTTAATATAATATTACAGTTATGTAGTGTTAACGAATATTAACTTAACATTATTTGTTACTTTTCTTATTTAAATTTATTGGCGCATATTTATAGTCGTGTTATTAAGTTATAACTAAGAAACCTCCAACTTAACTTTAAGTAGCAACTTAAAAATTGGTTTTATTCATAGTCGTATTTTTAGTTGTTGCTAACCAGTAACAACTTGTTAAAAAGCTTGCATACTTTTATGTGGGTCAATAAGTCCTTAGATAATCCAACAGATAGTGCGACTATTACTGTAAACAGTCTGTTTTCATGCAGCATCACTACCGTCTAGGTATGCTATGAAGTTTCAGCCAGATTGGTTGAGTTGTTGTGTGTTTCTCGTGCATTGAAGAAAACAAATTTATTTGTTTACAAAAATGGAGAAAATTGAGTTTAGATCTGTTATTAAACATTTTCATATAAAAGGCTTAACAGCAAAGGAAATAAAAAATGATTTGGATTTAGTTCACGGCACATCTGCTCCTTCACTTGCAAGTATTTATAACTGGTTAAATGAATTCAAACGTGGTCGTACATCAACAAAGGATGAACCACGCTCAGGACGCCCTGTAGAGGTGACTTCACCAGAAATGATCAATAAAATCCATGATATGGTGTTAAGTGATCGAAGATTAAAGTTGGGTGAGATAGTTGAGATTACTGGGATATCAAAAGATAGCGTCATTTCTATTTTACATGAAAAATTGTGTATGAAAAAGATTTGGGCAAGATGGGTGCCGCGTTTGCTCACAGTCGACAATAAACGCAATAGGATGGTTGCCTCTAAAGCTCTGTTGCCGCTATGCAACGTAATCTGAATGAGTTTTTTCGTCGGTTTGTGACTGTGGATGAAACATGGTTTCACCACTACACTCCCGAAACGAAAGAACAATCAAAACAGTGGATTTTGAAAGGCGAACCATGTCCAAAGAAGGCGAAAACCGTAAAATCAGCTGGTAAGGTTATGGCTACTGTTTTTTGGGATGCACGTGGAATTATTTTCGTTGACTATTTGCAAAAGGAAAAACAATAACAGGAGAGTATTATGCATCTTTATTGGACCAGCTAAGAGAAAAAATTGAAAAAAAAAACGGCCTCATTTAAACAGAAAAAAATCATCTTTATCCGGACAATGCCCGCGTTCAAACATATTTACGATCAATGGCTAAAATTGAAGAATTAAGGTTCGAATTGGTCGACCACCCACCGTATTCGCCAGATTTAGCTCCCAGTTACTTATTCCTATTCCCAAACCTGGAAAAATGGCTCAGTGGACAACGTTTTTTTTTCAAATGAAGAAGTCATCGATCAAACAAATGCTATTTGAGGACCTTCCAAAATCTTATTTTTCTGACGGGTTAAAAAAATTAGAGAAACGTCTAACTAAGTGTATAGAGCTCCAAGGAGATTATGTTGAAAAATAAAAAAAAAATACCAAAAAAATTGTTTTAATGCTTTTTTCTAAGGACTTATTGACTTACCCTTGTAAATAAAAATTAAAGTTCAAGTAATCATCACAAATCATCGGTTCAAGAGATCTGAAAATTGTAGATTAAATCGATAATCAATTTGACATAAGGAAATTTTTGATAAATATTTCATCCAATATAAACATTTATTAAAAAGAGAAATATATATTTGACATCAGCCCTACTGTTTTAATGAGATGCATTCCTAAAAACAACATTACTTTAGGAATAGTTTTGTTCAAGACCATGATATCGAAAAATAATATCGGAAAAAACACATTCCCATTTTTATCACTCGCTGATTGTAAATACTTACGGTGATAGACGATGGACACAAATGTTAAGGTAAAATTAATATTGTACACATTTTCTGAAAAATCTCTTAAGTTGTCATTATTTTAGAGAAAGCGTTTATAAAGACATTTATTGTAGAAATAAGCACTTGCACATTTAAGGAATAATATCCCTTTCTATTTCTGAAACGACCAGTCATGACGTTTCTACATTTGATATGAACGTGCGTGCAATCAATAACGCCTATAACACTTGGAAAACGCGATATATTGTAAAATTTGTATTTTGCCTCATTAATTTGTAATTTTGCAGATGCAAAGCAATTCTTTCACTTATATTTTTAATAATCTGGCTTACAATTGGCTGCGATAAACTATGAAAAAAAAATTTTGGGAGTAAAAGTCCGTCATCTAATTCAAATGGATGGTAATCAGCTGTCAGCTTTAAATATAAAAAATCCAAATTAACCTCTTTTCCGGATTTTCCGTTCTCAAGACAGAAGGAATGTTCTTGTATTTACTCATATTTTAAAACAAAATGTCGGTCTTTCTCAGTGGGATTTCCAAACATTTTCTTTCGTATTCTTCTAATTGGCCTACAACGAACACAACAAAAGAAAAAAAAGCCAAATAGGTCAAGCCGTTCTCGAGCAATGCGCTTTGAAAGAAGGAATTTTCTTGTATTTATTCAAATTTTAATACAAAAAAAGGAAAATTTTCCACTTTTCTTTCGCATTCTTTTAATTGGCCTATAACAAACATAATAAAAAAAATCAGCTAAATAGGGCAGACTTTTCCCAAGCAATACGCCTAGAAAGAAGGAATGTTCTTGTATTTATTCATATTCCACTTTACTGGTGGATTTTCCAAAAATTTTCTTTCATATTCATCTAATTGGAATAAAACGAAAAATCGGTCAAATAGGGCAAGGCGTTCTCAAGAAATACGTTTAGAAAGATGGAATTTTCTTCCATTTATTCAGATTTTAATACAAAAAGTCAAAATTTTCAACTTTTCTTTCACATTCTTCTAACTGGCCTATAACGAACACAACATAAGAAAAATCAGCCAAATAGCATAAGCCCTTTTGAAGCAATACGCTTACAGAAGAAAAGATAATTTTCAATTTTAGTCACATTTTTGACATAAGCGCACCATTACAAAATTCCTCACACACACTGCACTACATACCATATTTCCAGAATATATAAATTACTTGGCGCTACGACTTTTGAGTCATGGGATATATTTAAAACAAAAACGACAATTTTCGTTAAATTCTGAAAGAGCGGCATATTGTGACATGTTTACCCTTTTTAAAAACGTTTTCACGTTAAAAAATACAATTTGTGTATATTCCTTCAAAAACTAACTTTCACAATTACGATCGTCGTCTATTTGCATTAAGCATCGAATCTTATATAAAATATATTTGTCTATTTTAATATAATAAAGAGGTTTATGGTGTTGTACAAAGACTGACTTTATTCTTTCTTATTCTTATTCCAGCTTATACTCTTACTCTCTAGCTTACACTAATACTAGGTACTACAGCTCCTGACAACTAGGATCTCCCGATCCTTACCGACATACTTCTTGTGACCCTAACAGAGTTTCCTTCCCCGCTGTCAATGTTATCAAATACAACAAATACGTTACTACGAGACATGTTTTCGCTTTCAACAATCGGACCCTCAATTTCAGACTCAACAACGGATTCAACACAGTAGTTTTTCCCTTCAGTCTTAAACTATGGTTTTATATTATGAACGGCCCATATGCCTTGATATGGTTTTCGTGACTGTTGAAAATTTTCAACATCTTCGAGGCAATATCTATCATTGTCTAAAACTTTCGTGAACGCATACGGACCTTTAAACCTTGGTATTAATTTAGCCGACACACCTGTAGTAGAATTAAAATTTCTAACCATAGCATAATCACCTACCTTATGATTATGTGGTTTTTGCCGCCTGGAATCTACATAGGTCTTATTATAGTTTTGCAAGCAACTGGGATTCTTGCGCTTTAGTCCAAATTTCCTTAATATGTCTATCATCACACTTTTGTTCTTTATCTATTACATTTTCTTTTAGACTGTCTAGTGATTTACCTTTCTGGCCCACTCCAAACAACATAACGCTCGGATGTTCGTTAACACTTCTATGGACTACTACAGAGGTAATGTTTGCTTAGATGATACGGATAATCTTCTTTAAACTTTTGAAAAATCAGATGAATCAAATATCAATAATAAGGGTCTTCACTCAAACGTCTCATACGCAATTGCGTGAACGCATTGTTTTGATTATTGACTGTGGAACTGTGTAAATCGTATTTCACTGTATTTCGTATTCACACATGCAAACAAACAATGTACCTACGACTGGGCAGACTTACGTTGTTTAAACTATATTCACGCCAAATACACGTTTGAGTGAAGACCCAAATTGACATAATTTCCTGCTAAATTTGACAAAGGCGACTTGATTGATTTTAAAATATTACTCACCAATTTCTCGACAACTGCGAGTCCGATCCACACCTTCACAGGAACACTCTCCAGAGTATGCTAAAATTTTCCAGAAAATTTAACCAAAATCAGTTCAGCCGTACGCAAGTGATGAGCTCAGAAACATGAGACAAATGATTTAATATACTGTGTCACTGTGCTAGTGTAGGAACTCCTCCGAAACGGCTCAACCGATTTTTATGAAATTTTGTTTATATATTTTGTAGGTATGAGAATAGGTCTCATTTTAATCACGGTTTTTGTATTTTCGTATGAACAATATCCAAATTAGAGACAAATTTTAAAATAAATCAAGTCGTCTTTGTCAAATATAGTATATGAAATAATTATGTCAATATTAATACTAAATTGATTCGTCTGATTTTGCGCAATGTACTACAATTCAACAGAGAACAGTATCACGCACTAAAATCACGTCGGGAGCGTGACAAAAGCACGCCGGGTATACTAGTTCATATATATAAAGATATAAATAAGTTGACAGTCGAACAATCAGGACGTGTGGAAATGTGCTCTGCAGTGCAGTGGTATAAATCAATATAAATAAAGAAAAATACAAAGGATAAAAAGACAAAAAGTGCACCAAAACTTTTAATAGAACTCAAGGTGTAAAACATACATAATAATAGTAATTAAAATATAAAAGAAAAATAATACTTACAACAATAATTTTGTTTTTGAAAGCTCATTAAATAAAAATATCCTCAGTGAAAAAAAAAAAAATTAGAAACAACAACAAAAACACACAAGCAAAGGTATTCCGTATTTCGGCAAACTAACACCAAAGAACAGCAATAGCAAAACTTGGAAAAAAGCATAAAACACTAGCTAGCTGTTCCCGAGCTTTAGATTTGGACCCCAGGACTTTTGAAGCTGTGATTTGCATCACTTAGTTGTAAATTAGAGATAAGACCAAAAGTATACCCTAAACTAGTACACACATATTTAATTTTAAGCGTAAACGTACTCCTTAAGTAGAAACAACTTTGAGCGAGAAAGTAGCAGTAGCCGTTTGCAATGCAACGTACACGAAATAAACAAAACTAAGATGTGGACACCGTCAGGGAAGAGTTCCCGAGGAGCGCTTTTACCAGAAGTGAACCTGCATGATGTCTTAAATGCGATGAAATCGGTAGAAATTAAGTTAGAAACGAAAATTGAGGCAGTAGAAACTAAAAATTCAAGCGCCGAAGATATCAAGGTCATTGTAAGAGAAACCAATAAGGAGCCGAATAAAGAGGTTCTTGATAAAATATCGAGCGTGGCAGAAGATGTAGCTGAACTGAAAAAACATAATATTTAAATGAAAGTCGAGTTAGAGCAACTAAAAGCGGAAAAGGAAGCTTACCGAAAACGGATTGCGCAGATGGACAACATATCAAAGGCAGGAACTGGATATTCAAAGGGCTGACAGCTACCAAGGCAGTTCATGACGAAATGAAGAGAGTATGTAAAGAGTGCTTACAGTTACCATCGGCCTCAGTGGTAAAAGCAACAAAGCGGATTGCGGAGCGAGGTGGTTAAGTGACTGAGTTGGTTGAGTTTGACTCGGAAGTGGGATTGCTTTCGGTTTTGAGACACACAAATAAGCTGGCAGGTTCATCTATATACATAGAACATGACCTCAATGCTGACCGCCAACTAAACAAAAGGGTGATGCTGCAGCTTAAATCGGTGATATTGACTTCAAACTAAAAACATCCGATTATGGTGAGGGATGAAAATTAAAAATCGGAAATAAATGGTTTAGGTGGAACCGCGAAAAAAAGTTGATGCAAGACTAGCATCAAGGTGGAATTGCGCTCAGGGAGCTGTATGGAAACGACGCTAAATTAATTTCTATAGATTATAAGTACTGGTTCGACAAGCTACAAAAAAACTAATAAAACACCCTGCCAAAATACAAAAATTAGTCTTATCTCCTACAACATATGGCCTGCAAAGTAAATTTTTATATCCAGACTTTTCCTAATATTTGCGCCAAAATGATGTATTCGCATTAATTGAAACACATACACTGATGATAGAGTAGTACAGGCAACTAAATATTGTATTTTAATAGATTCGATACATATTGGAAACCAGCAACAAAAAGTAGCCAATACGGAAGAGCTAGCGGTGGAATGGTCATTGCAATTAAAAAGGATTTAAGCAATAGGGGAATAAGGCATGTGTACCGTACTATAAATGGAATCGGATATATAAGATTATACGCTCACGATGAAGAAATAACTTTTATTCCAGTATACATAAGAAGATCTAACTGGCAAGGCGAGTTCTCATTGCTCAAATATTTCTTCACGGAAACAACAGAAAGAAATTTAATAATTAAGGGCGTTTTTAATTTACGAATTGGACAACTACAACAACAAATAGATCTAAATAGACTAAGTTTTAATGCAGTGTACGGTCGTTATCGGAACTACAGTGTGGTTGGCAATGTTCGTTCGCCAACACTGTATTACCGATAACGCATCGATAAGGCATCGATATTCTAACGTCAGCTGTTGGGCATGGGGAAATAAGGAAGAGGAAGAACCAAAACAAAGAAACCAAAGGTGAATGACTTTTGCTTTGTTTGGATCTTTTTGGAAACTTTGGGTTTTGCTGGTGACCGTTGGATGTGGAGAGGCGACATCCATCTTGAAACAACGGACTGAAGGATGGAACCATCTTGGCTGGTAAACTAGAATCACTTACGAAAAACCGCTGAGTGAGCAACGACGCGTTGAAAATTACCGCATCATACTTGTGTTTGTTTTTATTAAACAAAATTTTTATATCTCAATAAACATTCTCTAAACAAACTTTCTGATTGTGTTATTGTGATTTGTATACTAGTAATGCCGCAGAGCCAACCATTGGCTCATCTTTGACTCAACTTTAGTCACAACATGCAGTTTACGAAAACAGGAATTCAAAAGACATGGTAATAAATTTAAATGGAATGGTACTCGCTGAATTCTGCACAGACTATGGATTATTGATACTGAATAGAAGGACGCAAGGTGATCAAAGTGGTGATTTTACTTTTGTAAATCCGATCGGAAGCTCTGTAAATGAACTATGCGCAATATCAGTGGAGTGCCTTCATTTGGTCACAAATTTCGAAGTCGGTCATCAAATATGGTCAGATCACATGGCAATCAAGCTTACTTTGGAGTTTGAAAATATTAACAGCCAAACAAAACCACAGAATTTAATGCCGAAACTGCGCTGGATAGAGTCGAAGCGTAGCACATACCACCAAATATTAAATGAGAACCCAAAGACGCTAAAGAAAGAAAATAACACACCGACCTTACCCCAGCTGGTTGAAGTTATCAGGAACTCAGTGGAGATACAGAGTGGCACAAAAGTAATTTTTAAACAGAAGTGGTATAATTTTAAATGTCATAAAGCTCGCATAAAATCATTTGAAGCTCTAAACAAATTTAAAAGAACAAATAATGAAAGTGATAAGTCTTACTATTTAAGAGCCATTGAAGTCTATAGAAATGTTGTAGGCAGGCCAAACTTGAATATCTTAAAAGGATGGAACAGAAGATAAACCATGTAAAAGACTCCACAGATTAAACAGTTTAAAAATTAGTTTGCAACCCTCTTAAATCCTACCCAATAATTCTGTGAAATCCATTATTGCCAATGATATCAATCTCATGACATCCTAGATAGTACTATACAAATATCCGATATTCATCAGGATTTAAAAAAGTCAAAAAATAACAAGGCCCCTGGAATAGATAGGATACCTTATGAATTTGCCAAAAATGCAACCTGCGAGTTCTTAGAGGATTTAACCAGAGCTTACAACTTTATACTCGAACGGGATTCTGTTCCCGATATTTAAAAAAGGAGATCTAAATATGGTAAATAACTATAGAGGAATAGCGTTTATGAATACCATCGCAAAAGTATTCATGAGTATACTAAATGAGCGAATCTACAAATGGGCAGAACATCATTAACGAATTCCAAACAGGCTTTAGAAGGGGATACTCAACGGTGGATAACATATACAACCTGTCAAATATTGCGCACATAAAATTTGAAGAGAACAAAAAAGTTTACGTCATCTTTGTTGACTTCAAGGCTGCTTTTGAAAGAAACCCTCTAATATACAAGCTGCATGAGATTGGCCTTTCAGCAAAAATATTAAGAGTAATAGAAGATATCTCCAAAGTCACCAAGTACGCGGTACGGACGGGTGATGAAATATCAAATGTCTTTGACACTTATTCTGGGGTAAAACAAAGGTTGTCTACTGTCGACGTTGCTGTTTATTTTATATCTTAACTAGATTTCCCGGCGCGCGTTCCTACGTCCTAGCTCAAAAATGGGGTATACGTATACCAAAATTTTTTTCTTTGATGAAGATCAAACGGATATGTCCTGTACCTACTCATTGTAGTGTGAAAAAAGTGAAATATTTTTAATCGTAAAATATAGTAAAATAGTAAAATGAAACAAAGAAAATCAGTATTAATTTCGTAGTGCAGTTGAATGAACAATATTTTTTGTTAGTCCGTCTTCAGCCTATATGAATAAGTTCGAAGGTTTGCCCACGCGAGAACATGCCACATGGTGTGCCCAAATCAAAATCGTTTATGTGCACATTTTTTGTTGCCAAAATGGGTACATCGGGGAATATGCGGACAGAGAGCATTTTGCAAATGCGAATCAACTATTATGCAGTAATCGGTGGGCAATTTTATGCAGCCAGTATTTTCATGGACAGCAACTTTTCCATCGGCAATACGTAACAATTGTTTTGAGAATGTGTCAGCGGATAGATCTTGTAGCATTTGTAAGCGCATGTTTCTTGTTAGCTGGACTTTTTCAACATAACGCCACAGTGACGATGATTTCAAGCAAGCTTTGATCTCATCAGCGTACGTTGAACATGGAATGATGGACATGGGAGGTGTTTGTCTGAAATAACCTGAAAGGAGTAACAGAGTGCCGCCGAATAGTTTGTCGTTGTTTTTTATATCTTTGAGTGTTCTGTTCAACGCATCAAGAGAATATTTGTGGGATATAGTGCATTCATCGCAAATGATAATGTTGCACTGTTTCAGGACTGTGGCCATGGACGATTGTTTTTTTAAGTTGCATACTGCGTCTGGGTTATTTTGAATATTCAGAGGCAGTTTAAATGCTGAATGAGCTGTTCTCCCTCCATCCAATAAAGTTGCTGCAATGCCAGATGATGCAACGGCCAATGCGATTCCATTAATTGATAGTATTTCGGCGAGAATTAGCGAAATAAGAAATGTTTTTCCAGTTCCGCCTGGTGAATCCAAAAAGAAGAATCCAAATTGTCCCGCTGAAACTGCATGCATAATGCGGTGGTGAATGTTTTTTTGTCTGTGTTATTGATATTTTTTGTGAATGATTGTCCCCCAATATCAGTATTTCTTCGTACATTTTCCATCTGCCATGCAAGGCGATAAACGGTTCAGATCACTGCATGGGCCATGAATCATGTTCGTGGTAACAATATCGAATAGTAGTAGATCAGTAGACGGATCTGGAATTTCCGCGGAAATTACACTATCGATTTCTTCAGGGCGTATTTTGTCGATAAACCAAATCAAATGTGTGCATGAGGTAATCCTCGCTTCTGCCGTTCAACGGAACCGAATGCGTGTAATTTTGTAATGAAGCTCATTAAAAACTTCAATTTTTGTTTGAACACACGTGCTGTAATATCATGACGATAAATTGCATTTTGGCCTGGGAATAACAAAGATTTAATCTCCTACGATTTAGGATTACATGTAAACGGTTTAAATAAACACAGTATTCCGCACTCGCGCACGACAGCCATAGCATCCGGTATGTATTCTTGCATATGATGTGGACTACCTACGTACGATGATAGTAGAATGATGGAGTTACCAATTTCGGCGGTGTCGCCGTTCCTGATAGCGCCTCGCATGTATTCTTTCGCACGCAGTTTATTTTGATTGTGTCGTATGAATCGCAGTCGTTCGCTCTCTACCTTTACGTACATGTCGACGATGAATTGTTGGCACAGCTCACGACATCGCAGAATGATGTTGTGCTGACCACGTCGAATCATCATATGATACGCATAAAAATCCATCGAGTTCACTTTCTTGTTTGTTTCAGCTCCTGCACAACATATTCATAAATATTTTTTAATATTAATTAAAAATGATCTCAAAATAAGTAATGATGTTTATAATGAATGAAGTACCTGTGGCAGGATCTATTTGTTTAATGTTTATGCAATAACGTTCTTGTCCCTTCCAGAAAATTGGCGGATATGATCGGTGTGTGTTTCTTTCTCTAATCACAATTTCTAGAGTCTCTGTGCGGTCGCCAACCATGATTCCAGCAACGTCTTCCGCAACAGGCGAGTTGAATCTACGCACATGTTCTCCAGCTGTTGTTTTATTAGGATAGATGGCAATAGCGTGATTGTCATTTTGTAATTCATGCATGTGTGATTTGCAGAATTTCAATAATTCATGGTGCCGATTCAATAGGGCGTCCAGCTCGCCGATGATGCGCCTGACGTTAAGCGAAATGAGGTTAGTGTAGCCACGACGTGCATCCACGCGATTGGCGTCCTCACCGCCTATGAAGTATATTTGTAAAAATTTATGTGTTTCGTTTTGCATTGGCAGCAATGAGCCCACTTTTTGGTACACTTGGCCTCTGATTTTGAACGTTGAATTGTTAATATTTGTCGCAGTATTATGAACTATTTCTGTTGCTCCGAACGATGTCATTTGGAAGCATGAATTGAATGTCCGAATGGACTTCAAGAAGAAGTTTGAATCTGGATTCGTGCCGATGAGCAAGCCGTTCAATGGTTCTGGTGGTGTCTCAATTTCACACATGCCAGCTGGCTCATGTTTAAATTTGTCCATTGCACCAATCAGCTCTTTTGGATGAGCTGAATATTCAATATCTGGCTCATACTCGATTGCGAGACAAAGGAACGAAGCTGATGTAAATGCTTGATGTTGGCGTTGTCGGTCTTTTGGTCTGTATGTGCCAATTGCGAATCGGCGCGAGTGTCTCCGTTCCAATTGTCGTTGTTGATGTCGTTCAGCTCGTGTGTCTTGTGATCGAGATGAACGCAATTGCGACATTCTCACACGCGCATTCTCGTTATCTTGTTGTATATGTTCGTCCGTTCTTTCTGCTCTACTATTTTGCATGTTTGTTGCATTATTTGTTCGACGGCTCAAATAGGCCCCCCTGCGTCTTGCTGGCTTTGTAAGCACACATACAATGGACCGTTTATCTATTTCTAATTTGCGCTTATCAATTTCAATTGTGTGAACCACCAATTGTGTTTGTGCTTGGCAAATCAGTTATTGTCGAAAAAAGTGCCGGTGAACTGAAACTAACAAATGAATATGCCGACAAAAGTGGAAAAAGTAAATTTGTTGAAATAAGTCCAAATTTTACAATAAATGATGTTTTAAACGTGCGTCTATTTGTTGTAAATAAATTGATATTTAAATGAAATTGGTAAAACATTTCACTTTTTAAACGTGCGTCTATTTGTTGTAAATAAATTGATATTTAAATTAAATTGGTAAAACATTTCACTTTTGGGCACACATGCCAACTCATATTAAATTTACAAAGTTGGCAGCCCCAACTTTTTTTTGTATGGAGTAACGGTCACTTTTTAGCCAGTTTGCAAATTTATCAATTTTACCAAGTTTGCCACGTTGGGTGAATGCTTCTATTGTCTTTCATTGTGGTCTGTTTCTGCGTTGCCATTAGTAAGGAACTTTATGCTGAGGGAGTGAGATCAAAATACTGACACTCTCATTTTCGTTATCTCGTTGAACTGTTGTTCACACAAATAGACCAAATTGTTGTACTTGCTGATGGAAAACGGTATGCCGATAATGTATTTGGTCTTTAAGTATTTTATTCGCAACCTGTCACAGTCACAAAACACGTATAAATTTCTTGTAAATTCATATAATCACACGCACTTCGTTCTGATACATAACAAATGCAGAATGAAATGTCAAAGTGACACGACGGTTAAATCTAACATGGAATAATTTGAAAAATCAGACGAATCAATTAAGTATTAATATTGACATAATTATTCTGATTATTCAGATATATATTATTCTGACAATGGCTATTTAATTGATTTTAAAATTTGTCTTTGAAAATACAAAAATCGTGATTAAAAAATGGAGGGTGGGGGTAGAATGATAAAAAATACCTCATGAACTTTTCTCATACCTAACAAATATATAAAAAAAAATTTCATAAAAGTAAGTCGAGCCGTTTTGGAGGAGTTTCCTCACGAACCGTGTCACGAGATTTTTATATAATAGATGATACCCACAACAATTTGGAAAGTGGTCTAAATATTGATGGGACAAATATAAGAGTGTTTATGTACGCGGATGATATAGTACTACTAGCTAATGATATGAATGTACTCCAATCAATGATATATAAGTTAGAGGATTATTGTTTTAAATGGAATATGGAAGTGAACCTAACGAAGTCAGGAATAATGGCGGTTCAGAAAGGGGGGTTGACTTTCGGCCCAAGAAATGTGGACTTACAAACAAGAACGAGTGAAGATAACATCAGAGTACTGTTACCTTGGTGTAATTCCCGCACCAAAGATTTCTTTCACCAAACACATCAACAACCGAATTGAGCAAGCAAAAAATAGCATATACTCGTCATGGCGTAATTTCCTAGGCAAAAGCGAAATCTCATTGGCATCGAAATGGAAGCTATTTTTGGCAGTTTGCAGGTCGATCCAACCGTATGAAGCACAGGTTTGGGGTTACACAATGCCGGAAGAGGTAAACAAGTTCCAGCGGTATTTCTTGAAAAGAGTGCTGAGGCTACCGGATACAATCCCAAACTATGCATTGTCACTGGAAACTGGTACTGAAAACAGTCACTTCTATACATTAGGTCTGCATATACAATACATCATAAAGACTTTACTGTCATATAACGCAGATAGATTGCCTCATAAGATGTTCAAAGCTATTCTAAGAAGAAACGTTGAGTGGGCAAATAAATTTAATCAGCTGGGAGCAGAACAAAATATAAGTTTTCAATGTAATGCTGGGATAGAAGAAGACTGGTGTAATCGTTGCAATCAGCTAATTGAGGCATAAAAGCGGCTTCGTGGAGAACAATGCTGGAAAAAGTAGCAGGTAGCACAAACCGCTTTTATAAATACCTGCAACCAGCAGCTGGAGAAAAATATTTTAGAATCAACCTAATATGCAATTTACACCAAAGCAAATGCACATCAACTTTGTTGTGCCAACTGATACGTATCAGATTCGACAACAACCAGAAGGAAAATGACGTCATTCAGGGGTTGTTGTTGTAGAATGTGATGGGGATCAATAGTCGCATCAAGAACTGATGTGCCTTGATATGAAAATTAATAATGGGCACTCAAGACATTTTCTGCCAGTGTCGCCAAGTTTTTCCTAGTGTTTCGAAGTTTTTTTGTGTTTTTCCGCCTGTCGCATCACTAAACAGCAGCTGATGGCTCAAAACATTCTTAGTAAACCATAAATTGTCAATTTTTTTAAAAGAGTTTAAGAAAATAAGTATCAGGAATGAAAAAGGGAATTGCTAGAATTATTTGCATATATTGCAAAATGTACTAAGTCATGTATTTTTCACAAATTTTTAGATTTTATTTAACCAACGTGCTCGCAAGGTTCACGTGTGTGTATAACCAAAACAAAAAAACAGCTGTTCGTGATGCAAAATATCCGGTGTGTACGAAAAACCCCATTAACGTGATGTACTTTGGTGTAAATTGCATTTAACTCAACGTGAAATAACGATGATAATAAAAGCACGATGCGACATATTACCACTGAATGCAAATCGTTTCACGCCAGATATGTCAACCATTTGTACGCTATGCAACAGGAATGAGCAGGGAACACTGACGCACTTCATATCAAGATGCCCTGTTTTAAATGAATTTAGGGTGTCACATTTTAAGAAAAATTCAATTGAGCAAAAGGAGCTGATAATAATATTAAACGGTGACCATGAAATCAGTTGGAAGACTCTAGCAAGCTTTATATCTACAATATTAAAATGTAGAAACTGTCGAATATCAGAATTCAGCTAACAGCCATGCTGTAAAATCACCCCTCGTTTTATTTTTTCTTTTTTCCAAAAATTTATAAATTAAGTTCATTTTATCTGTACCTATGAACATATATACGAAAAAATCAATAAAAAGAAGTATACTACTACTATATAAAGATATCGATATATAAATAGAAAGGATAGAAGATAGATAAATGTTTGTCATTTTTATAATTCTTAACTGAATTTCCCTCTACGATAATAAACAACAATTCTGGATCTGTTTGTGTTCTATTTTACACATTAACAAAAAAACGGCGACTAAACACAACCAGAACTGTTTACGTTTCTGTTTCTGTTGTTTTCGGCATCCGTCCGTTACATATTTTGTGCTTGTTGGCGATATAAGCAAAGTTGGCTGTGAAAGCTTCGTTTAAAGCAACGTGATTTTCTGACTGTGATTTTGTGATGATTAAAAAGCAGCAGGGTAGAATCTTCCTGGAATTCGCGAGAGGACAAAACAATAAAGAGTGGCGTATTAAAAAAAAGGCATCGACAGATAATTTTTAAAAGAAAACTGGAGTTTTCTCGATACAAGCATTGAAAAATAGCATAAAACGTTAGTATATAAAACTTGATTTGTTCCCAAATATGGAAAGTGCATATTATAAAAATAATTTTCTTTTTTTTTACAGATTGCTGCAAAAGTTTGAGTTTAAATCGTGAAATGCAAAATATGAATAACAATATAAGACAACAATATGGTCTAATGTCGTTTGGCCAGAATCCACCGATACCAGCAACTGTTCCAAATCGACAGCAACATCAGCAACAAAATCAGTTTCATTTACATCACCAAATGGTTATGGATCGTGTTAGAGGTGTACCTTTTACAAATCAGTCAAACGACTTTTGCTACACTGAGATGCATAGTACTTGGCAATATCATTGCAATCCGCAATTCTTCACTAGCATTCCACCATTGGTAACAAATTCAACCAATGTTTCCATTTTACCAAACTTAAACGTGCCGCCGCCTCCGTTCGGCAACTTTCCTATGAGTAATACAGGCCCAGTTTTGGCTGGTTACTCAACAGCTTTTCATTCGAACGCGGGATTTATCGGACCAGATGGTTCAATGGTAACTAATACTGTGGGAGCTGTTAGTGCTTTTGGTAACCAAATGTTGACAAGTGCATCAGCATCTAGCTCATCTAGTTATGGAAGTGACTCTGTGTCATCTCTTTCTTCAACATCAATAAACGGTCATGCAATAAACATGTCATTCAGCTTTAAGGATGATTACCAATCTAAAAAGGTTGATGCAAGTACACAAGTGGATTTGATTAAAAACACACCACCACTTGAAAAATTAAATGAATTACCAAATTTCGCAATACCTACTCGATCTTCTTGGTAAATTTTAAATTTAGTCTAATCACGCATGTTTTCATATACAATAGTTTCTATTTTCAGTTATGAACAATTTGACTTGAGTTCTTCCCTTAGTAGCTCAAGTACAAGAGAGGTTGGTGGCGGCATATCCGTCGGCACTGGGATTTACTTTGGCACTGGAGATGGTGAATCTATCTCCATTCATAAGACCAAGATTCTTAAAAACTCTGAAGTAAAACTTTCTCAGCAAAAACTTCAAGATGTAACACGATTATCATTGCGCGGGAGTGAATTAGCAGAGAAGTTTGCTTACACGCACCGTAACCGTCCTTGTTTTAAGAAAATTGATAGCTTATGTGCACGCATGAAACAAGATCTTATTCGTCCAGATGGTGTACTGCCTAACATTAACTCGCAGGGGATAGCTTGGGCTGTTAAAGATTTCATTTTTGTCTTCACACGAATTGTAAACGCTTGGATTATAATGAAGGGATATGTATATAATACCCCAGATGGTTTAAATAAAGTTAAAAATGCATTACCTGAAGGTTTTATGGAGGGATTTTCAAATTGGCAAGATGCTACACTGGTATTTATTGAGTTCTTAATAAATTCGTTCGGCAACCTTGATGGCTTGGTTCAAAAACAAAAGTCCTCATATAGCAAAAATGAAAACAGTTGTGACATTGACCTAAATAATAAAACGAAATGTTGTAGTGATAAAATTTCGACAAGTCAAAGCACTCAAAATGTTAGATGCCTATTTAATGAACATTTTGAATTGACTGAAGAAAGCCTCAACAAAAATTATTTGTATACCATGGTGGAAAATTCAGAACAGACACAGAGAAATGCTAACGCAAATGGTACATATTTTAGGACTGGCACCTATCAACCTCTTCAAAAAGCTGTAGAAGACCCTGAGTCGTCAAGTACAGAGTACATTACTGCTACATTTGAGACTAAAAAGATTCCTGAAGATGTTAGCGAACATAATGAAGTTAATATAAAAGACATCCCTCCCATACAATTCAGAGATAGTGATTCAAGTGTTTTGAAAAGTTCTCATGAACCTCATACGTACAAAGCTTTCGCTGTACCAATTTGGACAAGTCTCGATGATATTGACAATACAAAAAGTATGCGTATTAATCCTACATCTGTTATAGGTCGTGATGTTATACAAAAGTTAAGTCAACTGAGCGATCGAATCTTACACCTAAACAATATAGAGGTCTTTTTTAAAAAGGATTTTACAAAAAATTATGTAAATATTTCATAACCTTAATCATACATTTATAATTCGGTTCTCTTTCAGTTTCCAGATTTCATATTGAAATGCAAGTATGACTATGTAGATTTGCGTCAAATTGTGCTCAAATGTCAAAATGCTCAGTACTATCACTTATATGAAGCAGTTCACGACTTAAAGCGTATTATTTATGTTGCCAAAAATTATCTACAGGTATGAATTTATGAAATTATCACAAAAAAAAAAACTCATATTGCCTTTCGCTCATACCTATTTACATTAAATTATTAGGTTAGGTTAAATATTTTATTTATTTTATTTTACCATATTAAATTTAATAATATTAAACTAGACTTCATATAGAAGTAACGAGCACTAGCTACTGAGGCCTTCTATTTCATTGGAAAAAATCACAAAGGTGTATTTTCACGAAGTTATGTAACGCCAAGCTATAAAACCACAAGCATAAGGCATTAATCTATGAATGTACCGAAAGAAAAGTTCAAGCACAAACGAGTATCTCTAGTGTTGAATTCTCAAATATTAAATTTCAGTCTTGCATCTCGATGCTCGTCTATGCTAGTCTATGTTATGCCACTTTTATGTATACTTATATATGCGAGTTGGAACTTATATATACCATATTTGATGGTCGATTCTGAAATTTTTTACGCACACTTGGCGATTAAGCTTTTAGCAGACAAAATATATTAAAAGACAGATGGCAAGTAGCTATGCCTATTAACACACGTTCTTCGAAAATGTAAAAAAAAAAAAATCGGGACAGGTAATATCAATACACTATTATATTATTAAAGCAAAGTCGAAAGTCCAGATTTTTTCAATATTAGTCTATATATGTATGTACATACAATATATGTTATGTCAACTAATACAGTAATTTGTAAACTGTATAAATTAGTAGTAGTTCAATTGTCGGATATCGATTCTGTCCATAACATATGTTTACATGTACGTATCAACCAAGTCGTCTTTTGTAAAACATAAATTTTTGTTAGTTCTTCAATAAAATCCATTTTCTTTTAAAGTGTTACGCAATATATTACAAAGTTTGTTTTGCATAAATGAAAGTAAAGATGTATAAATCAATTATACCAAGAATAAGAAACGCAAACAGACATCGTTTTCTTCTGAATGATGGAACCGATTAAAAAAAGATAATATTAATTGGCTTTCAGGTGTAATTTATTTATTTAAATTTAATACATTTAACACAGGGTAATGATGCGATAAATATGATACGTAAGGTTTCATGTCGCGCGCGTAGGTTAGGTCTAGACAGGTCCCGACGCGATTATTGGAAATGATTACACATACGCCTGAACTTATGTCTGCTTTGACTATTTCATTTTATTCTCTTCCCCCCTTTGCACATCTTCAAAGGCATACGATGTTTGCACATACATATACCTACACATATATCTAACTTATGTCTGCTTTGACTATTTATTTCTTCTCTTTTCTAAACACCATTTCCATACAAACCCAAATTAAATGACAAACATAAAAAATAAAAGTGCAAAAAAAGTGCCACTCAAACTGTGTTCTTTGTTGATACTCAAACTGTAACAGAAAGAATATAGTGATGCTAAGAAAGGAAGGTAGCATTTAACACGGCGGAGCGTGAAGAGTATTGCATCTTTGGCATATCCAATGATAGCCTTCTTTCTGGTTTGTATATAAAAATGTTATTAGTATTAATGTTTCTTTTTAGGATAAGCTATGTAGCGTTTTTATCTTCTTTCAGTTCTTGTAGGGTTTGGTCCCACCAAGGGACATTTTTGTGTGGGTGAATTGGATGGAGGTGTGGATTAGCTGTTTCTTTGCTTATGTTTGTACTGTGTGGTCTATTGTTGGAGGACTTTGTTGTCAGTTCCAGAAATAGGGGCCAATTGCCTTACTTTAAGTTAATTTTGGGTCTAGGTAATGAGTTGCTTGCAGTAATTTCTTCGAAGAGGGTAATGTGGATGGGGGTAGTGGTCGCTGCCGTAGAGAAATTTGTCTGTTTTCCATATACAGTGTATAATGCTAGGTGTGGTGACGCAAGGGAAAGGTCTATGTGCGTGAAAGTATGGTGTATACTGAAGTTAGTTGGGGTCCCGTTATTAAGTGTTGTCAGCGAAGCTTGGTTTATAAATTTAAACAATACCTCTGGTGTTGTCAGATTGGGAACCCCAGCTTCTATGCCAGTTGTTGAAATCTCCTGTTATGAGTGTGTGTGCTGTTAGGGGGCTTATGTGTTTTTTATATCTCCTAGATTAAAGGGTTTGTTTGGGGGTATATATAATTAGACTATTCTGAACTTGATTTTGGAGTGTAGTGTTACTACTATTGTATCAAAATGTAGTGTACATATTTAAAGTTAGTTCTTATTGGATAGAGTTGTGGATTAGGAGTACCACCCCTCCATAATTGTTTGTAACTGACTTTTTGTGGTAGAGTGTGTAGTTGATTGGGATAGGTATGTTTTGTGTGGCATGAAGGTGTGTTTCTTGTATTATTATTATGATTGTTGTTTTTTATTAAAATTTGCTACTCACTAAAATTGTTTAAATATCCGTTAATATTCCATTGAAGGACTTTTTTTTTTGTAGAGAGTTAATATACTTTTAAGTGAAACTTCTTTAGTGAGGTGTGTCCAAAAAAGTGTTTCAGAAATCAAATGTGATCATGTGCTTGACAAACGTAGAGGGGGAGATACACATTGGCTTGTTCGTCTGCGGCGTAGAGAATGAATGTTTATGCATGAGTAAGAAAGAGATAAAAATACTTTACTGATGTGTGTTCACTTTACGTACTTTACGAAAAATCGTACGAACAAGTGACCGAGCAAGCGACCATCAGCTGAAGATGCTTTTCTCTCTCTCTCTCTTCGTGTGTGTCGTCGTTGTTGTTTTGCTGTGGTATAATACACGAGTGAACATACAACAGACCTCTCTCTTTCAATTTGCGTTTGTCTAGAAGGGAAGTGCGTGGGTCGCTAACTGATCGTCGCACGAGAAACCAAAGACTACGACTTGCTTGTGTTGTTGCTGTTGTTGTTGTTTAGTGCACAACATATCAACAAGAACACATCCGCAATTACTACATTTGTTTGTGTTGTTGCTGTTGTTGTTGTTTAGTGCACAACATATCAACAACAACACATCCGCAATTACTACATTTGCATTTTCGCTCTTCTACGATGAGACCAATTATTGCTTTGGTGACTGCGTCTGATGCGAGAGGGAAAGAACAGGCAAGTTTATAACTCTTCTTCTATAATACCATCGCTCTCAATATCAGAGAGATGGATAGTTATTGGATTTGAGTTGTTGTTGGTAATCGTTAGTTGATTGTTGTTTACTGTTTCCATTTCTTGTTTTGTTACATATTTTTGTTTTGTATTTTGTATTTTTTTGTTTTTTTTTCGACCTTTGTTTATTTATTGAATCACTTTGTACACAAAGCCTAACAATAATGTAGAAATCTTAAAATTATGGATTGTTTGATTTACAAGTATCCTCTAGTGGTGACCTGAAGAAACTTTACAGTGTTGCGTGGTCCTCTCAGGTTCATGGTCATTCCAACGTAGGCGCGTGTGGCTGCTCGTTTGTGAGAGTGTACGAGCTAGTGGATTAGTATGTTGCAAGAGTTTGAGTTGTTATTTCTGCTTCAGTTGAGCCAGTTCAGTTTTAATTAGTGGGACGTTCGCATTCGACATGTACCAGGGAGCACCTGTTAAAAAGCGAAGTATTTTCGATTGAGCTCTTTGGATGACTTCCACATTACTTGGGCTAGCGTTCCCCAAAGCTGTTATATAGCTGCATCTTTAGATCGAGGCTTAGACCAGATCTTGGGTTTAAGAGTCAGTGTAGGGACTGGGCTTTTAATTTCATACTATTGTTTTTGGCTTCTATATGTTTCCGACAGGTGAGTCGTCTGTTCAAATGAACTCCTAGGTAGGTGACTTCAGTAGAGTGTGGAACAGTGGTGTTCTCAAATATGAAAGACGGACTGTAAGTCACTCTTATTTAGAGTGAATGTCACATACTAACATTTATCCGGATTAACTTTTATGCGCCAATTGTCCAGCCAGACCGATACAAGTTGCAGGTGATGGGCTAGCTCTTTTGACTCTTTTTTGGGGTAGCGTGAGCGACTGGTGATTGCAGTGTCATCTACAGAGGTTCATGTCATGAGGCGGGGATTTGTAGGGATATCAGCGGTGAATAGTAAGCATAAGAGCGGACCAAGAACACTGCTTTGTAGAACGCCAGCGTTTATGTGATACTCGTTAGAGTGAAATTTTAGCATCTTACCACGAATAGCCTTTTGGTAAGATATGACACAAGCAGTTTGTGTGAGTTCTGTGGAAGCACGTTTTTTATTTTGTTAATGAGACCATCATGCCATACTTGGTCGAAAGCTTGAGCAACGTCAATGAATATAGTTGAACAGTATTCTCGCTGTTCAAAAGCAGTTCTGATTTCCGTAGTGACACGATTTACTTGCTCGATTGTACTGTGTTTTGATCTAAAACCGAATTGATGTGTAGGGATGATGTTGTTTTTGCGTTTATGTGTGGTGTGAGCATCTTAATAAAAAATTTTTCAAATAATTTTGATAGCACCAGAAGAAGACACCATTGATTTGTCTTTACCCATTTTAGGGATCATAATTATTACGGACTTCTTCCATAGTGCTGGAAAGTAACCCACTTTGAGTATTGCATTGAAGATCATTGCAAGGAATGATATTGAACAGTTTGGTAGCTCAATAATCATCTTTGTGGTGATAAAGTCGTACCCAGGCGCTTTCTTTGGGATTAGCTCCTTGTGAATTGCCTTGAATTGTATTAGTTTTAATAAGTAATCTGCTATTAGGAAACTGGGCACATGGCTGTTGGGGAAGCTGAAATCCGTTTCGAGGTAAGTTTGGTTGGAAGATGGATTTGAGGTGGTTAGCAAAAGTGGAAGCCTTTTCCTCGTCAGATCGCGCCCAGGTTTCGTTTTGATCCCGAATGGGGCAGTCAGCTGCAGTTGGCGGATTCATGCGGTCTTGTGCTCTCCAATCGGTGTCGTGGCAACAGCAGCGTTCGCAATGGTTATGTTGAAATGTTCCAGTAAGTTGTCAATGCCAGTTCCGGTACCAAGTTTTGGTCTCATACATATGTGGGAGCTGACGTATTTTTTATACTTGAGCCAATCAGTTTTTCATGAGGTAAGCATTAGAGGTCTGCATGATGGCAAAAAAACTTCGTTCGAATCAACAATGTTCAATATAAACTGAGTGAAATAGAATGCGACGCCGAAAGAATTCGAGTGAATTTGTGCAGTGACGTCAGACATGAATTGAATGAGTGAGAATGAGAGGTTCTTTTCGAATTAATTCGAATGCCTTCATTTTTTTGCATAAGAACAAAGGGCTGTTGTTGTTTTGCTGTACGTAAGGAAAAGAAGAAAGAAAACAACAAAAACAACATTTGTAGTACGTATATACATACACAGAACCACTTATATACGTCTGCGTCTTATTCTCCGCTAATTTCCTTGTACGATCGCGCGCTTCACTCAATTCAAACGAAAATCCGAATTAATTCGGATGTGTTCGGCTATGCTGAAGTTTTCATTTCGTTTTGCACGCTAATTCTTTCTAACTCATTTCACAGAATGCAGACGGCTTTCGAACTCAAAACACAGTCACATTCACCTTCATTCATTTCGTGTCTCGCTCTCACTCAATTCAATTCAATTCGAGTTCTTTCTTTGGAGTTCAGTTGTGAGCGAAGCCACGCAGCTGTTTAGTAAGCATGAAAGAATGATCACTTATTGCGGGACGCTCCAGTAAGTGAAATCACACTACGAGAAATATTGCGAGTAACTGCGAAGTCGAATTTTATTTGAAGCTTCAATGTAATCGAAGTAGCCTACATATAATTCTGCGAGTATGATACCGACTTATATATTCGCTTTGATGAGTATACCCGTTCCGCCATGTGCTTTGCCATAAGTGTGGTTAGTATCAGAAAGAATGGTATCTCGAATTTATATCTGTTTGCAAGGTGCGTTCCGAGAGCAATAAGACATTAGTTTCTATTTCGGATAGGTATTTTATGAGCTCAAGCTTGTGATTCGATACGCCATTTGCGTTCCAGGAGGTTATTTTGAACGCAGACATTTTAAGTAGAGAGTTTTTGTATGATTAGATTGCCGTAGTCTGAGAAATACATTGTATAAAACTAGCAATCATATTTTGAAGAGAGCTATGTGGTGTGGGTGGTGTTGTTTTTTGAGGTATAGAATGCTGTGTGAGCTCATTTTGAGATAGTTGAAGTGTACTCTTGGCAGTGTTTGTTACTTTCTCCGGCTCTGTGCTAGGTATTTTTTGGAACCAGGTCTCAACGAGGATGCGTATGTAATGTTTGGAGTGGTTTTTTTTTTTTTTTGTTTTTAATCGGAAGGAAAGCAACGAACGCCTGCTCGGTCTACAACCAAAGTGCTAAAAACTCCTGCCCCCTGTCCTATCGTCCCCCCAGAACTGTCATTAGATATTACGTCGGGAGGAAGGTGTGAGCATTGCTCCTCAAAAGTCAGTCTGTCCTAATTTAGTAGGTCACCTATTGTGTTGTTGTCGTACGTGTGGTCGTGACTACGCGTCAGAATTCTACGTTCTACAATCCCCATCCGGTACAAGAGCTAAACGAACAGCTTGTGACCATTTAGCTGCTCTTCTGCGTTCAATCATTGTCAGAGAGCACATTATTGTGGCCGTGGCTATCTTCATAGCTTCCCAGTGACTCACATATTCGCGGCACAATGTTTTCTACTGTGATTGGCTCACCAAAACATTCCTCCATTCGCAGCCTCTCGTCACCAAAACGGGGGCAATGGAACAGGACGTGGTGGGCATATTCGGCGATGCCATCGCATATAGGACAGAAGAGGTCCTCCTCGTGTTTGAAACGGTGCAGGTAATACTTGAAGCAACCTTGTCCACTGAGCATCTGTGTCATATGAAAATCCACTTCACCATGTTTCCGTGTTATACATATGTCCAGGCTAGGGATCAGGGAAAACGTCTATCGCCCCTTTTTCAGATGTTTCCCACCTTCTTTGCCATACTTGTATGCTGCACCGCCTAACATCCTCTTTAGAGTACCTGTCTCGTAGCTGCGTTTAGGTTCTCATGCCAGTATGTCAATTGGAGCATCAGACACTGTGCGAAAGTCGCTCGAAACTCTCAACGTGCTTAGACGATACGTTGAACGAATACTCACCGTGTATGTGCTCTTCAATGTTGCATCAGCTCATACTGGAGCCGCTTAGAGGAGAATGGAGCTCACAACCCTGGCTAGCAGTTTTCGCATGCTTGCTCGCGGTCCACCTATGTTTGCCATCATATGTAGATTTTAAATTAAGTTTCATGTACCTTGCCTTTGGTTAACGGGATAATATGAAAGTTGTTGTTGCCGATAAGATGCGCTAGCTGTGAAACTACATTATTTGAACTGCGTTTATGAATATAAATTGGTGGAGGCTTGGTTTGCTTGACTTTTGGGTCCGCTTCTACATCTGTGAGGTCATTGTATCTGCTTAGAACTGCAAATCTATTTCTTTTCAAGACGTTGCGTTCATTGTCGTGGGTTGGGGTACATGAGGTATTCGATTTTTTGGAGTTGTTACCAGAGCTTGATTTTTGCGGGCTTAGTTTACGTTTAATCTGTACATAGCGATCAATTCCAGTCTGTACTGCCAAACTTTTTGGTATTGCGGTATCCTTTTTGTGCGGTATAGTTGTTTCCGTTATTTTATTGTTAATGTGAGTAGCTGAAGCTATGTGGCGTGCTGCTGTAAGAGGGACAGAGTGAGTAACATTTAAAATTTCCTTACCATTTGTGCTGGACATGTGTTCTGCATTTCTCTGGACTGTATTAAAGATAGGTGCCAAAGTCGATGCAGTGACCAATGAGGACATTAAATGCGTAGTTGTTGTTGTTGCTATTGATGCAAACGTTGTAGTAGCGGTTGTTGATGTTGTTGTGAGTGGAAATGAAGAAAGCATCATCATGGGTGATGTACTCTGCGCACTCCATGAGGTGTAGTTGTTTGTGTTGGGCTGGGCGGAGCTTGGTTCTTCTGATTGCGAGCGATTTGTGAAGTAACCGCAGTTGGAATGCCTACGTCCTGACTCAGGAGCGTTGGGTGTGCTCATTATTATTGTTGCACTCGAATAAATGTTGTTTAACTTTTCTATTTTATTTGAATTATTGTAAATATTAGAGTTATCCGCGCTTGCGACTGCACACGACGACGTTCTAATAATGACTGTGAGAGATTGTTTGCTATGTTGTTTGTGATGTTTGCTCTTCCATCCATTCCACCATTGGTGTAGATTGTGTTTGTTGTTTTGTTACATATTTATACTCTTCACGGGAGTGAAAAGAATTATAAGTTTGTCATGAAGTTTGTAACACACAGAAGGAGATATCGCACACTACATAAAGTATATATATTTGCTATCAGCTCGATGAGACGAGTTGATTTAGCCATGTCCGTCCGTCCGTCTGTCTGTATGTATGCAAACTAGTCACACAATTTTTGAGCTAGAGAGCATAGGTTTCTTTTTACCATACTCTGCACAATTGTCGGAATCAGCCAAATCGGACCACAAACCCTCTTTTGAATTAATGTTCTTATTAGAAAATTTTGTTTGGTTTTTGATGTATCGAACTGAAATTTGGACAATATAAGTTTCTGGTCCATATCTATCAACCATGTAAATCATGATCCTAGGGTTACCAGGAGGGGTAACTCCCATACAAACCCAAATTAAATGACAAACTGAATGAAAGTTCAATAAAAGTTGCACTCAAACTGTGTTCTTTGTTGATAATCAAACTGTAACAGAGAAGAGAATATAGTGATGCTAAGAAAGGAAGATGCAACCCGGAGGAGCGTGAAGAGTATTACATCTTTGGCATAGCCATGATAGCCTTCTTTCTGGTTTTGTTTTCAATTTGAATGATTTTGTGATATGTTGTTTGTAGTTCCAATTTCCATTGGTGTATGCTGAACTTAGCAGTTTTTATTTATTTTTTGTTATGCAATACAAGGAGGAGAAAACCTTCAAAAAGATACTCATGGCCCGTGCCACGAGTCGGATTCTTAACGACTAAAAAGCCTCCTATCGCCTCGAAACCCTTTAATCCCTACGGAACTACCAAAGCATTATATCGTAAGAGGGACAAAAAAATTGCCCTTATCTGGGCGCCATTAAACGCTCGTACATTCGAGCCTCAGGAATGATGGTCGCTATTTCGGTAGCGAAAAAAAGCCCTTTCTTCCGAGGAAAACATCACGCCTTATGAGCTCCTGTGAATAGCATGGAGATCCAAGGCGGTCGTACATCCTGATCGCTGTGCTTCAAACCGAGGACACTCATGAGCGAGGTGCTCTTGGTCTTCTACGATGTTCAGGCAGAGGCGACAGGAGTCTTTGCAAGCCCAAATCAGTGCAGATACTGCCTGAAGCACCCGTGGCCGGTAGCGAATTGGGTTAATTCGAAACTAACGTCTCCGCCGATTCTATTTAGCCAACCTGCTATATTGGGGATGAATCCTTCGTGGCTCTGCACTGCTCAACCTGTGCTGCCATATGTTTAAGTACATGCTTCTGATCTCTAAATAGCTATTTCTATGGGATGTTACTTGGGTAAGGTATATATTCTTTACAGGAAGTCTGCCTGCAATTACGCCCACCGCATCATCTGCAACTGTCCGATAGGCTCTACAGATCCTCAGATTCGCTACTCTGTGTGCACCCTTTATTCCTCGCAAGTAGGACTTAGTTGCGAGAGCCCCAGCCCAAATCGGAGCCACATAAAGCAGTATAGATTTACTCACCGAACATAGTAAAACCCGTATTTGCTGTCTGGGTCAGCTGCTGTGGCAGCTGCTTTTTTGGCTGACTCGATTAGATGGTACTTAAAACACAGACGGTGATCCAGAAGTACTGCCAGGTAATTGATATGAAGCCTCGATTCAATAATGTGGTTCCCGATCCTCACTAACAGTTTTTCAACCATCTTCCTGGAGCTCATGAGTACCAGCTCGGTTTTATGCTCCGCCAAGCATAGATGGTTCTGCCTAGGCCAACTTCTTGAAGCTGCAACAGTTCTCGCGACTTTTGATGACGATAGCTACGTCATCAGCATACCCAACTATCTCCACACCACTGAGTTTAATAATAATAGTGTGGCCGATCAATTGGCAATTTTTGCAACGCAAAAACCACCACCGGTTGGTTGGTTGGTTTCCGAAGCTGGCTCGTATAATCCACTACGAGCCACAATTAGCACTAGAGTGCCGTTTTGATACGAATTCCTCTCTGAACGCAATCAGTATTACTAAATCCAACCTGTCGAATTTATGTATTTGGGTAAATCACCCGGGCATGTGACTGAACAGTCCGAGAGATTGTCGATGAAGGAATTGCCCAGAAACTTATTTCTAGTCTTTGCCAAGGCTGGGCATTGACATAGAAAGTGAGTGGATGACTCCTCTTCCTCTTCGTTTCCGCAGCTCCTACAATGGCTTCTAAACGGAATACCCAGTCTCTCCGCGTGAATCCCTACACACCAGTGACCGGTAAAAACCTGTGAGCGGTAACCGAGCGTCTTCTGTTACCTAGAGAATCCTGGATAGCACGTGTACTAACGTTATTGAAAGCACCCTCCATATCTAAGAATGCTGCGAGAGAGTATTGTTTATATTAAATCGCCCTCTCTGCCGAGCGGACAACCTCATGTAGAGCCGTTTCCGTGGATCTACCCTTGAGGTATGCGTGTTGGCAAGTCGAGATGGGAAATTTATCAATAATGGATCGAAGATGGTGCTCCAATACCCTTTCCATCGTCTTCAAGAGGAACGATGTAATGCTGATTGGCCTGAAATCTGAACTACCTTGTCCCGTAGCTTCTGTAGTAATATCGGAAGAATACCGTTCATGCCAGCCGATTTACAGGGCGAAAACGTATTGATTGAGTGCGTGATCTTGTCCTCTGTGAAGATCAAATCAACGTCTCGTGAAGTTTGCCGTAACCGTACGGGTACTTCCGAATCAGTGGTCGCATCTTTGCAGTCGGGGAAATGTGTTTTGAGTTGCAGGTCAAGTGTCTGAGCAGATGATTTCGTCCATGTTCCATCTTCATTTTTCAAGAAAGAGGGATTTACCCGTTCCTTGGCCAGAAACTTTCCTAATCTTGCTGTGACATAAGTAGACTCGATCGACTCACAAAATTCCTTCCAACCATTATTTTTGGCATTCCTGATGGCTTTTTTGTAAGTCTTGAGACAGTCTTTGTAGACTTGCCAGTTGTTATCCATGTAACAATGATTGAAGGACTTTCTTGTTTTCTCTCTGCGTTTCGAGAGCTCTTCGTTCCACCATTGTGGGAAACTTCTATGGCTCCTTCTAATTGGACAGGATATCTTGTACGCTTTGCCGAAAGCTTCCTCAAGATATTTAACCTTCCTTTCAATTTCGTGCCTGGAGTCAATGTTTGAGCATGTAAAGGTATTCAGTTTCGATTTAGCTACCCTTGTAAAAACCTTCCATTTTATATTGCGTGGGGTTCGTAATGGAACAGAATCCGTTGTCTTCCAATTAAAATTGTGAGTATCCAACTGTGATCCGAGAAAGATCTTTTGTTGGACATTCTCCAGTTTTCAACCTGAACCTCTGAAGTTTCGGACAGAAGTACCTCATCCCACCCCGGGAAGCCTTCTGTACTAGGGAATGTGAAGGTTGGAGTATTTCCTCTATTGCAAACTAACAGACTGGAACTACTAAAAATAATAATTCGTCTTCTGCGGTTGAGGGTGGTGTACCATTCAGAATTAACCGTTCTACGTATTTCTAATGGCACGGTGGCGACATGTCCGGTTATTCCAAAAAAACAGGTGATCATTTGCTTCGAAGTGCTTCGTGCGCGAACAACTTTTGTTAAATTTGGCTCATCTTGAAAGACCCATACAGTCGACTGCTGTTTAGTTTCAAGCTCATATGCATAGATCCATGATTCATCACTTGTCACGATCTTATAGACGTCTTTTGAAGCACCGCGCTTAAATTTTTTCAACATTTCTTTGCACCAATCGACACGAGCCTTTTTTTGCGCGATTGTCAAATTATGCGGTATCCAACGCGAACAAATCTTTTTGACGGCCAAATGTTCATGCAATATTGAATGTATGCGAGTGGAACTAATGCCCAAACATACCTCAATCTCACGATAGGTCACATGGCGATCTTGCAATATCAGTTCACGCACAGCATTAATGTTTTGTGGCACAACAACCGATTTTGGACGACCTTCACGAAGTTCGTCCTGGAGAAAACTACGACCACGATTGAATTCAGAAAACCAGCGAAACACGGTGGCCCTGGATGGTGCTTCATCACCAAAAGTCGAAGCGAGTTGATCGGCACACTCATGTTGAGTTAATCCACGTCAAAAATCATAAAAAATATTTGCACGAAAATGCTCACGATTTAATTCCATTTTTTAGCCGAAACGAATTTTTCAAGTCACTGTAAACATTACAAATAGCACTTGTATGACAAAACGTTCTGAGTACATTTATCATTAAAAACGACAAGCTATACGATTACCAATGTCAGATTTGACATATCAACATTGGTGTTGCCATATCTCAAGACTTAAGTAGCGCCCTCGTAAATTATTTCATGCATAAAATAAAAGTTTGATTTTGTAGAGTTGTGTTATCGTTTTCAGTTTTGGGCATATATGTAGGTATTAAATTTTTAAGATATATTACCCTTGCTATTTTTCCGAGACTTTAAAGTTCCGTCAACATTTTGTTTTATCATCATTTAGCTCTAAAACAATGTTGGAGATTAAGAGTATCCAATTGAGTATATAGCGTACTAATTTGTTTAAATTAGGATCATGATACCAATACCAGAGTCTTGGCATGTGATTTTGTCTGGCGTCTCCATCCATAATAATTGAAGCAGCATCATAACGAAATGTACATTCCGTTTCTTAACTAATAATTTTATATTATTCAAAACTTCTGTGTATGGTAGGGCACTTGCGGCCAATTCTATGTATAGAGAAATTATAAAGAAATCAAAATGAGAAGTTTGATTTATTTTAAATACCGCTCCTTAACTAAATAAAATATTCATACGCACAAACTTTTATTTACCGATTGACGATTTCAGAAGTGGTGTATCCAATTATCGTTTATTAGCGATTACCTAAGTACGTACATAATAGGAACACATAACTTAGTCAAAATTTTACCTTTTTAGGACTAACTCGGCTTTTGAGATGTTACTAAACTTTTGTTACTAAAGTATTTCGTGTGTGTTTTGAGATAACAAATATTTTGCTTTGTGAATTATTCTTACAGTCTGTGCAGCACCAAGATATACTGCTGATTTGTATCATTCGGAAGCAATTATTTTTTCTCATATAATGCAGTGGTGTTTATATACTCTTCACGCAGTGAATAGTATACGTTTGTCATGAAGTTTGTAACACACAGAAGGAGACATCACAGACCCCATAACGTACATATGTATATTCTTGATCAGGTCGATGAGACGAATTAATTTAGCCATGTCCGTCTGTATGCAAGCTAGTCGCCTCAGTTTTTGAGCTAGCTATATGTTTCTGAGCTATGAGTGCTGATCCATATTCACCAACCATGTTTATTTTCATATCTCACATTGGTGAAAATGGGTTAGACACTAATAGTGTCCAAATTTCAGTTCGATAAGACAAAAAACAAAAAAGTTTTTCTAATAAGAACAATAATTTGAATTGGGGTTTGTATGGGAGGTGCAATCGTAGTATCTTCAATTTACATTGTTCGTGAATATTGGTCACACGTTTATAGCGTCGAAATTGCAGTTCTATAAAGCAGAAAACAAACACGTTTTTCTAATAAGAACATTAATTTATATATCGATTCCCTCTAATTTTTTAACTTTATTTTTTCGTTATACACATATTGAATTACACACTCAGTGAAAATTTCAACTGTATACCTATTACGGTTCATGAGATAGAGCTCTTTGACGGATGGATGGACAGCGTTGGTTTAGTGATAGGATCCCGTTGGCACGCTTAGGGTACGGAACCAAAAAAAAAAAAGGAATATTATGATTGATCGAATAGCGTTATGTAAGTAAAACGTAGAAGAGGCTATGTCTGTAAGTACGAGTATCTGTTTCTCCGGAAATTATAACAGTATATTCACACTGATACATATTTGGTATTTGGAATCTGGGGGAAGAGATTTTCGACTTGCGACCTATGGATTACAACAAACCCACAAAAAGAGAAAAAAGTGATGAAGGTGATTAGCATGAACTTCCTTTGACCATCTCCACCAGGAAGCAAAAGTTACATCGGTTCGCCAGTACTTGCTGGTCACACATATGAGTGCACACCCCAACTTCAGCACTATTACGGGCGTTGTTGCCCCTAGAGACACCAGAACATGCCAGAATGACATAGCCTTTTTGTTAGATGACACTCTTGACATTAGTTGCTACGAGGGCTGCTATTTATATTTCGGGAATAGCAAATAAGAACAAAATTTTTTTAATGAAAATGTCTTTATTGTTTTGCAAAATATTTCCCCTGATGATCAATACACTTTTGCATTCGTTCGAACCATTGGTCATAGCAATTTTTCCATTCCTCTTGAGACACCTCCAAAGCATGGTTTTTGAACTCTTCAACTGCTCCTACGGCGCTCGTAAATCATTGACCACGCATTTTTTTTTATGTGAGGGAATAATAAGATCTCATTGGGTGCCAAGTCAGGACTGTAGGGCGGATGAGTCATCAAATGGATGTTTTAACTGCTTAAAAATTCACCTGTTTGCCGAGATGTGTGAGAGCTCGCATTGTCATGATGGAGAATGATTCGTCTTCGGCAGTTGGTTTTGCGAATTTCTCCGCAACCTCCGGCAAACAAATGGTCGTGTACCACTCAGCGGAACAGTGGCCACATGACCCATTTTTCCGAAGAAACAGGCGACCATTTGCTACGAAGTGCTTCGTGCTCGAACAACTTTTGTTGGATTTGGCTCATCTTGGAACACCCACACCTGTCACGATTTTATAAACGTCTTTTGAAGCACCACGGTCGAACTTTTTAAGCATTTCCTTACTCCAATCAACGCGAGCCTTTTTTTGAGCGATTGATAAGTTATGGGGTATCCAACGAGAACAAACCTTTTTTACAACTAACTGTTCATGCAAAATAGAATGTATTGAAGTGGAAGTAATGTGCAAGCACGCCTCTATATCACGATATATCACATAACGATCTTGCATTATCAGTTCATGCACTGCATCGATGTTTTGTGGCACAACAACCAATTTTGGATGACCTTCACGAAATTCGTCCTGGAGAAAACTACGACCACGATTAAATTCTGCAAACCAGCAATAAACTGTTGTTTTTGATGGTGCTTTCTCACCATACAAAGAACTAAGTTCATCGACACATTCTTGTTGGGATAATCCACGTCGAAAGTTGTGAAAAATAATCCAACGAAAACCCTCTCGAGAAATTTCCATTGTCTTGCCAAATTGATTTCTTTAACTTATTGTAAACAAAACAAAAACCAATTGTACATAAAAACGTTGTATGTAAATATGTGCTAAAAAATGACAAAGTTTATTATGGCATTGCCAGATTTTACGTATTGTCATTAGTATTGCCAATTCCCGATATATAAATAGTCGGTTCGTGATGAATTACATCGGAGGGCTGTTGAAAATTAATTAGACTCACACCAGAATAATGTTGTATTAGGAGGCCGTATCCACCCGCAGTGCTGCAGTGGAACGTATAGGTCTCTCTGACAACAATCGCTGTTGACAGTTTGGTAGTTCTCCTTACAATACTGTTCACCTTTACAACTGTCTTAATAAACCTCTTAATTTAAATAATGAATTATTTTATTTTCTGTTTTTTTTTATTCGTCGTGCTGCACACAGAAGTCTGTTTTCCCTATTCCTAATTTATTTGCATGCGTAGTAGTTACTGTAGTTAGTTTGTCACGATGAATCAAGAGTACATATACGTTGTAGGATGTCTCGTGCCTCGTTCTGGATGTTACGTAAATACAATTATCCTCACAAACTTAAAACTAAACTTGTTATTTTTGTATTTTACGGTACAATATATATTATGTCGTATACAAAAACTATCAAATTTACGCTTTGTATTGTTCTTAAATTAATTAGTCTGATTTTTCGTTTTTTATCAAAGGTATTAAATTGAAGCTGCTTAATAAGATACTTTTTAGATAAAGTACAAAAATACTAGTATTTCATATTTCCAATTTTCATCTGTTTAAAACTTTTTGAAAAAAGATAACTAAAATTTTGGTATGACTAAATTTATTGCTTTTGTATTGCACGGTATATAGATATTAAAGGTATTTCCCAAAAGTATCCGACCAAAGTTAATAACTTCGTGTCTAAATGCGACGTCTGTGGGGTACGAACGTCACCAGTGAATCCTCACTAACAGACAGCATGCAACTTTACCGATTGGGCATTAGTTTGCGTTTAGCGTTTGTTTCTTTACTGAGGTCGTTGTTTAACTTTTCTCCAACTAGAAAATAGTTTAAGAATGCCAAGAACTCTAACCGTGAATTTAGGAATGGCACGTATGGGTTTGAAATTGTCTCAAAATTGATGTAGGAAGCCACGCTTTGAACATGGATGCTAATGCTACCCCACAGAGGTCGACACAACATGCCAGCGCGGAGTTATGAACAGAGGTTGGATACTATTTGGAAACAATTATTAACCAACCGTTTATATATTTTCTTACACCAGCTTTTTGAAAACCTGAATTTAAGGACGGCTATTGCCAAGTATGAATCAGAAATACTGTATATGCTAGAGAAGCCACCCTATGTTTCACATCAATTTGATCACTTGAGTGGTCGCCCAAACGAAAAACTTTTCAACTACAGCATTTAAGGGGTCTCTGTCGTACACCGTGATGAAAAAGACTGTTGAAAAACTTATAGTTTTAAGTAATTTAATATGGTTTCACATAGTCCAAATAACAACAATAACTAAAGTCTTCACATGTATGTATATTTATAGTGAAAGGCTGATCTGCTTGAACAAATAATGTTAATCTTTTCACCTATAAAATTTTTGTGTTAAATTTTGAGAATGCTATTGTAAAAACTTCAAATTATGTATTCAGACTTTAGAATTAATAATATTTATCCGCAAAGTCTTACCTAGAAATTTATAAAAACTAAATATATCACCATTATGCTCACTTTATCCTTACTTATTATCAATGAAATCTATTAACATCATATTATATGAGTATATATAATACTGTTTTTTCCTGGTAATTTAAATTAATTTTTTTTTATTTATTTTGTAAAATTTTAATTATATTATTATTATTACCATTTAATGAAAATATTTCCAATTATTTAAATCAGAAAATTTTATACAATCATAGAAACAATATACTCATTCATATGGTTTATGTTTTAAAATAAATATAAAAATAAAAATGTATTTAATGTCTGGTTGGTTTTAATGTTAGTCAAGAAGTGCCTGATCTATTCGACTTATGAACTAGAAGTATGTCTGATCACTTTGACGTAAGATCAAGAAGTCAACAAAAAGTGATCTATCATTCGCAAGCTAAGACATTTTAAATCAATGCTATGCGAAGAAAGTTTACTTTCTATCGGATACACCTGAAAAAACGCTGTTTAAAATGTTCTTACTTTCAGGAAATAATTCAATGAAACTAGTGGCTCCATTGTATCTGTTAGAAATTTATCATTGGAGATTTATGAAGCATCACTTAGTTTGAATACCAACTTTGGAGCAGAAATAAGCATCATTTAAGTCAGGGCTGTCTAACCTTTTTGGGGAATTGGAACGATCCGAGATGAGTTGTGCCGCACGTTCAAAATATTTCTCTTCGTCAACTTAACAAGCAAAAAAAGGGCCATTCCTCAACGTAGTTCAGCTGTACACAAAATGTTTTTTTTTCTAATAAAAACATTATTTGAAATGATTGGCTGATTCTGACAAATGTGCAGCGTATGATTAAAAAGAAACCTATATACGAAATTTCAGCTTTCTAGCTCAAAAACTGAGGGACTAGTTTGCATACATGCAGACGGACGTGGCTAAATCAACTCATCTCATCGAGCTTATCAAAAATATACATATATTATTTTTTTTCTACTTCCCGATTGGTTATGTACATTTGTTTTCCTATATCTTATATCTTAAATATAAAAGTAAACACTAAGTACATTTTTAAACGATAAGGGTAAAGACATAGACAATATCGAACATTTTCGAATGGTCAATTAAAAAATGGTAATAATTGTCTGGATGACTGGATGACTTAGCCGGTTAAAAAGAGAAATTATCGAGTGGATTTTATAAATATAGTGCTTTCACGGAGACTCGATAATATGTGATAAATATATGAAAATTAAATATGCCTGGTCGGCTTTAATGCTAGTCAAGAAGTGATTGTTCTGTCCCATGATACAATAAAACAAGGTAGCGACATTTTGGCCTGTAACGCTCTCAAAATTGCTCGCTCCCAATTTTTACTTCATAAGTATATCAGTGTGCTAAAACGATGAAAAAATGCGCATTTAGAGTTGAACACAACGTTAATGACACACATAAAAATGAATAAAACAATAAATTTATAAACAAAACAGCAACTTTTCTATTTTTCACACAAATTCCAAATTTCAGGCAGTTAAATATGCACATTATTATAAATTTAAAAAACATAAATAGTATAAATAAATGAATTTGATAGTGCCGTGCATCGTAAAAATTTAGCAGAAGAAGAGCGTAAGTATATTCTTGAGAGAGAACCACATAACTGAAACTACTATCGCTACCTTCTTTTATTGTATCATGGTTCTTTCCGACTTATGAACCAGAAGTACGGCTGATCGTTTTCACCAGAATAAGTGTGTGTAAAGGTGCTGCCCCACGATCATAGAAATATAATGTATATCATATTATATGATAAAAAAAAATGATGAACCGTGTGGACAGTAAAAATATGTCGTAGAAATATGATGTTTGACATATAAATGATGAAAAAATATATCATATTATATGATTGTGTGAACACTTTATCATATAATATAATGAAAATATGATGAAAGTAGCAGGCTTACCAACTAACTCGATTATATCCGCAAGTTGACAAGTTTGTCTAATAGTTTTGTGTGTATTTTAATATTAAAACATAACAGTTACAAAAAAAGTAAAGTTAAAGATGAAACACAAAATAAAAAATAAGTAGACTGTTGGCTCGGAGGTAAGTGCACCGAGCTGACATCCCAAAGTCACGGGTTCGATTCCCGTTCAAGTCTAGCCCTGCACTTTTCTAATTCTTCCCCCTATCCTACTTAACCCACTGAGCTGAAGGCCTCTGTTGCTATTGCTCATATTAAAAATAACTAGGTTATAATTTGTAATTGGAATCTAGTTCTAATAAATAAATAGAAAAAAAAAAATAAGTACTAGTGTGCCAAAACCCCCGGTCCCAACCGAGTTTTGCCCGGCTAGCAACGGCCCAGGGCGGGGTTGTTAACCTCTTTGTTGAGATAGGGGTGCCCAACTCATCATTTATAAAAACCTCTAAAAAATCAAAACACACAAAAAAAAATTAACCATCAAAAAAAAAAAATAAAATAAAAAAAAACCTCAACACCAATAACAACAAGTCCATAGGGTGACTCAAAAAATATTATCAGATCTAGACGACAAAAAATACTGCTTAGGTGTTTTTCTTGATGTAGAAAAGGCGTTCGACAAAGTTTGGCATGAAGGTTTATTGCACAAACTACAATACCAGTTACCACAACCTATATAACATAGTAAAAAGTTATATAACTGGACGATACTTTTATGTTAAATACAAAGACAGCCAATCATCGTTAAGACAAATCAAAGCTGGAATTCCACAAGGAACCGTTCTAGGGCCACTACTATACAATTCATATACAGCAGACATACCTACCCCCACAGACGAATCATCAGTGATCGCTACATTTGCAGATGACACAGTTCTTTTGCATTCCAACATAGACTTGACGAAAGCTACATTAGATATGCAACTAATAATAGACACAATGGTAACCTGGTTTAATAAATGGAAAATCAAAATAAATGAACAAAAAACTGTCCATGTCATTTACACAATGAGGACAAGATACCAACTACAGAAACTCCAAAACAACCAGACGGATATTCCCACTGAATACGTAGCAAAATATATAGGAATGCATATAGACAACAAATTAAATTGGAAATTTCACATTCGAAAGAAAAGGGACCAAGTCAAAATAAAATTCAGACAATTATATTGGCTTCTCTCAAAAAATTCAACCTTATCAACTGACAACAAACTACTAATATATAAGACCATTATCAAACCCATCTGGACTTATGGAATTCAGCTATGGGGCACAGCAAAGTCAACAAACATATCACTTTTACAAAGTCAACAATCAAAAATATTAAGAATTTTAATGAATGTTGAATGTTATATCCGCAGTGACAACATTCATCGTGACTTAAGAATACCACCAGTGAATGAAGTTATAAACCAAATGAGCAGAAAACACCAATTAAAACTAGCAAACCATCTATACAACGAATTGACGAACTCACAAGAACCAGACGGCTTAAAAGGACAAGGCCAGTAGATCTAGCACTATAAAGTATTTAATAAACAATTTCTAATCGTTTATAAATCTAAAAAAAATTTTGTTAAAGTGTCTCATATTACTAGATAAAAATAATATAATTATAAGCGTCTGTGACGGACTCATCACTGTTCACTAAATCAAACCAATATTTTAAAGCGGATTCTGCTGTTAATGTTTTCCTATATATGTACATATGTAATAAAAAAAAAAAAAAGTGTCTCATATTACTAGATAAAAATACAAACACAATTGGGAAATAAACAAAAAAAAAAAAACAACTATCGCTGTGTACATCCATGCTGTAATTTTAGGGCGCAGGCCCTATCTCTTACCAAGCAATCTTCTGCAAGAGTAATAGGCCACAAAGGCTTTCCTAGCCCGTAGCTCTATATTGGATTTCCAATTGAGTTTTGCGTCCAGCATAACTCCCAGGTACTTGGCCTTGTTGGAAAGATGAAGCTGTTGTCCATTCAGGAGAGGAAGGAGAGAAGTCGGTATTTTGGTTTTCGTTGTGAAAAGCATCAGTTATGTCTTGCTTGGGTTAACGGTTAGACCACATCCTGTGGCCCATTTTAACAGTCTCTCCAGAGCTCCCTGCATGATGTTGCTTATCACACTAGGAAACATCCCTGATACCATATTCACAACGTCGTCCGCATAGGCGACTACCCTTGCCCCTGTCTCCTCTAAAACCTTTGAATGTTATCTATGACTAATAGCCACAGCATTGGAGAGATTACCCCGCCCTGTGGTGTCGCTCTACTGACATATCTGGTAAGAGTCGAGTTTCCTAACTCTGAGTACACTGTTCTGCTTTTAAGCATGTTAACTATCCATTCCCCAATGTCTTCCTCTAAGCCAATCCTAGCAAGAGAATCCTGGATAGCACGTGTACTAACGTTACTGAAAGCACGCTCTACATCTAAGAATGCTGCGAGAGAGTATTGTTTATAGTAAATCGCCCTCTCTGCCGTACGGACAACCTCATTTAGCCGTTTCCTTGGATCTACCCTTGAGGTATGCGTGTTGGCAAGTCAAGATGGGAAATTTATCAATAATGGATCGAAGATGGAGCTCCAATACCCTTTCCATCGTCTTCAAGAGGAACGATGTTAGGCTGATTGGCCTGAAATCTTTTGCGGACTCATGACCAATTTTCCCAGCCATTGGTATGGAGACTATCTTGACTCTTCTCCAACTCATTGGTATGTGGTTTAGACTAATACATGCCCTAAAAAAAAACCTTAGCCACGGAACTTCCTTGTCCCGTAGCTTCTGTAGCATTATCGGAAGAATTCCGTCCATCCCAGCCGATTTATATGGTGAAAACGTATTGATTGAGTACGTGATCTTGTCCTTTGTGAAGATCAAATCAACGTCTCGTGAAGTTTGCCATAACCGTACGGGTACTTCCGAATCAGTTGTCGCATCTTTGCAGTCGGGGAAATGTCAAGTGTCTCAGCAGATGATTTCGTCCATGTTCCATCTTCCTTTTTCAAGAAAGAGGGATTTACCCGTTCCTTGGCCAAAACATTTCCTAATCTTGCTGTGACAGAAGTCTCACGACTCACAAAATTCCTTCCAACCATTATTTTTGGCATTCCTGATGGCTTTTTTGTAAGTCTTGAGACAGTCTTTGTAGACTTGCCAGTTGTTATCGATGTAACAATGATTGAAGAACTTTCTCGTTTTCTCTGAGTTTCAAGAGCTCTTCGTTCCACCATTGTGGGAAACTTTTATGGCTCCTTCTAATTGGACAGGATATCTTGTACGCTTTGCCGAAAGCTTCCTTAAGATATTTAACCCTCCTTTCAATTTCGTCCCTGGAGTCGACGTTTGAGCATGTAAAGGTATTCAGTTTCGATTTAGCTACCCCTGTAAAACCATCCCATTTTATATTGCGTGGGTTTCTAAATGGAACAGAATCCGTCGTCTTCAAATTAAAATTGTGAGTATCCAACTGTGATCCGAGAAAGATCTTTTGTTGGACACTCAACAGTTTTCAACCTGAACCTCTGAATTTTCGGACAGATGTACCTCATCCCACCCCGGGAAGCCTTCTGTACTAGGGAATGTGAAGGTTGGAGTATTTCCTCTGTTTCCTGTCGTTATCCTCGGTGCTTCCCCATAGCGTATGGCGTGCATTGGCGTCGCATCCCAGGAGAAGGGTAGTGTTGTGTTGGTGGATGTTGCACTGGCGGACAACTGCAAAACCTCGTCCGGAGGTGCATCCCTGTTGTGCGCCATGTAGACGGATGCTGCCAGCATGTTTTTGTTATCTGTCACTTCGACTTTTATCATCTGTGCAGAATAGAGGACAAAGAAAAGCATTGATAATGTTTTTAACTAAAATACATATTCTAGGCTTGCCACATACCTTAGTGTACAGAAGTTTGTACCTTTTGTTTTTGAACCCTAGAATGTCAGTGCCTCTGACCCAGGGCTCTTGAACGATGCAGATGTCAACGTCATCCTCAGCTAGGAAGACGGCAAGATTATCCGAGGCATTCTTAGAATGCTTAAGATTAATCTGCACGACTTTCAGCATCGGGAGGTCTCTTTGGTGTACTGGTGGCTTCATCCTGACGCACCAGGTCGTCCATCAGCCTGTTGGCAACCTGCATGTCATCAGGCCCTTCGTCTGACGGCCGGAAAACCTTAAGCTTGGCGTACCTTACGTCAAACCTAATCTTGTAGTCAGATTTCTCCAACTCCTTAAAGGAATCTTCGTTGATGGAGAGGAGCAGAGACATGCTGCTCTTTTGCTGATCTTCGTCTTTTATTACAGCCCAATCACTCATGGGCATGGCAGGATTTTGTCTCTGCAGAAGCTGTAGTACCTTGCCGTGCTCCAGCTTCATGACGGGTAACCAAATGCGAGCTATCGGCCGCCTTGGAATGTCCCAAGCCGGGATGAGCTTAAGCCTTAAGCCCACCCAAGCATTGCTGATCTTAGCAATACAATTGCCCAGGAACTCCATAGACGGTCGATCGTCGTACCTGATCACCCTGCAGCCACGGATCAGAGAGGAGGTGTTCCATCACCAGCTCCGTTAACCTGGGCTCAATCTCCACCCACTTTTCTAACACCTTCTTACCGCCGTTAGTGACTTCATCAATTAGTGCCACCGTAAGCTCATCCCGGGCTACGTCACTAAAAAGCCTCTTGGCATTTACTTCCTTGTTAGTAATTTTGGCGACCTTGCTTTTCCTTGCATTTGTAATGGTCTCGTCCAATAACACAACCTATCTTCTAGCCCTGACTTACTCAATCCCCTACCCACAGACCTCTGCGACTATCGGTGGCATTGGTCGATGGTGCTCCCTCCCCTCCTTGAATTGGCCCCATGGCCAATCTCCTATCATCACAACGCAGACACCAAGGCCCGGGCGCAATCTCCGTCCGTCCATCACCCTACCGCATAAAAAAAAATTTTAATCCATATTAAACATCACAGCTTTATTTACAAATAAGAAAAAAAACCTAACCAAAAAAAAATTTTTTTTTTTTTTTTTTTTTTATTACATATGTACATATATAGGAAAACATTAACAGCAGAATCCGCCTTAAAATATTGGTTTGATTTAGTGAACAGTGATGAGTCCGTCACAGACGCTTACGGTAATGCCCAAAAAAAAAAAAAAAAAAAAAACACATAAATGAAATAAATATCAACAAAAAAAAAAACACTCTTATAATTATACAATAAGTAAACAAAAATAATAAAAAAAAAATCAATAAATATAATACTTATATAAAAAAAAACAATACATATAAAAAAAAAATAAAAATAGATAGTAAAAAAAAAAACAATAAAGATTAATGACAACAAAAAAAAAGCACAAAAAAAAAACAGGGAGAAGGATGGAGCTAGTTGGGGAGTCCCTCCGCATGTGGTAGTCCCTAATAGCTCTTAGACAACACAAACATAAAAAAAACACATAGATGAGGGTACTTACCCCAAGTCCAATTGACTCACTTTTCCTTGTTCCCTTTTAACCTGACTACCTCCAAAAAAAACTTTTTTACCTCAATTTAACAAAAAAAAAACATATCAAGTAAACGATATTTGAATAAACAGAAAAAAAATATCAAAAAAAAACCATAGACTGACATACCTCAAAAAAACAAAAAAAAGATACAAAAAAAAACTCCATACAGTGTCTGCTACGTCGCTGCTGCTGTTTAGTACCAACTCCTTGTCACAGTTTCAGTTGCTGATGCTGCCACCATAAGCGTGGATGAGAAAAGATCACCTATAACTTGGCTCGTTTGGCTGCTCGCTGCCTTTGCTTTCACTCGACTCTTGGCACTTTTGATTTCTTTCAAATATTTTCTCAGACTTCGTATTGTAATCTTTAAAAATTTTATTTTTTCTCGCTGCACTAAATAATGAGGAATGCTCCGCCATTTTTTGTTGTAGTTGATATGTAGTTGACAAAATTAAATTATATAAAAATGTTTTTCCTTGGCTTGTTGCTTTTGATTTGATTGTTGGATCACTATTTTATGATGTTGCAAAATTTTACACTCAGTTTCGCATAATGTCGTTGAATCCACTCGCGCTTTGCTTGTACACCGGATTCGGTCTATCTGTCTGTGTGACTGTTTATTTCTGTCTCTGGGTATGCAGGTGTGTGTGCTTTTCTTTGAGTGCGTTTCCTTCTTCTCTATGTCTCTGTCTAAACTTCACTTTATTTAAATTATTATATATTTGTTTGTTAGTTTTTTTTTTTTTGTATTTTTATTCATTTTATTTTATTTTATATTTTGTTTTTCTCCTTCAATCCAATCCAAAAACTATCCTTAACATTCTAAACAGACCTTTAAAACCCGCTTTCTAAAAACTCTTGCGACCCCGTACCAATGGGATCAAAAGCTCTTTTTTTTACTGCCTCTCTTAACTACTCGGACAGACGGACGGACATTTTACTGACTAGCTTGCAATGGTCCCTTTCTAACCGATCACCTGATTCTGGAATACAGTATGATCCTACTGTCAATACAGAGCTGGCAAAAAGATACCACCCTATCAGATTCCCACTATTGAAATTTCTCCCATGCTACAAAAACAGACAAACCATAGGCAAAAAAAAATATCCCACGCCACACTAGTTAAACATTTCTAGCTGCAAAGAAAGTTATCACAAGGGAATCCTTCCAGTGTAAGTAATACCCGCTATGATACCACTTCTCTGTTTCAGAACTACAATACAACTATTGTTAATTAACATACAAAAAAAGGAACAATTTTGTTTCACAATTTAAAATTAAATTTTTCGCGCCAACACAACATTCATGAAAAATACAGCAATAAAATGACATCGTGTGGACAACAAAAAAGGCTATATCATATGTCATAGAAAATATATAATTTTTTTCCATCATAGTTTCTAAATGTGCTGCCCCACGATCATAGAAAACTATTATGAAATTTTTAAAAAAATGACGTATATCATATTATATAACATAGTCTTCTATGTTCATGGGGCAGCACCTTAATTCTTAGTCCAGACGATATGATTCTTCTTCTTAATTACTTCATATGGTTTATATGTTGATATGTTATTGTATTCATAGACACCCTCATGGGTGTCCACACGATATGAACACTTTGTTCCAAAAGTGATTGTATTCATATGTCTTCATCTTCAATAAACATAGAAAGTGATGGTATAACTCCGATTAAAAATTGGAAGGTATAAGTTAACTTTTTCAAAACAATGGGCGCGTGCAGCAGAACCAAACGCTGACTTTTTCCGATTACTTTATGTTCACTGTGACTGTCAAATTCACAAAATCATTCACAATGTAGTGATTGCGCTGATTAAAAATCAATCATAAAAATACTTTGATTACTTGAAGTCAGCGGACTGGAATCAGCTGTGTTTTGTTTGTAAACAAAGAAATAAAAAGGTTATAGTTAAGAACATTTTTAGGGTGAGAGTTAAGAAGGATAGGGGGAAGAATTAGCTAAGTGCATGGACCAGACTTGATTGGGAATATTTATTTATGTTGTTAATATGTGTTTCAAAGATGAGTGGAATGGAGAATATCTTAAATGTAAGCAATATTGTCATCCATTGTTGTCTCTTTCTCAGCTGTTTCTGTTCAACACTCCCAAGCCGCAAATTAAATTACGTCAGACTTCGAAGGCGGACATTTTACAACGCCGTCATTTTACACGTAGCCAGCACTACGTTAAGAAAAGTCAAATGAGTCAGCGCTTACTAAGTAATCGGGAAAAGGTCATCGATTGGTCTTGCTGAATGCGCCCAATGTTTTTACACGGTCAGTCCAAATATTCAGTGTTTCCAATCGCCCAATACATATATTTTCCCCAAGACTGTAGGAAGTGACACAAACTAATACTGAATTCACACCAGACTAAATCACGATGATGTAATTTTTCGTTCACACCGAATATTTAGCATAATGAACTGCTTTTTTTGATTTGGAACTTGAAATACGTGGAGCTTTTCGAGCACGTTGGCTAAATAGAAACTAAAAATTTGTGAAAAATTCAATATTTAAAACATTTTGCAACATATGCAAATAGTTCTTGCAATTCCTTTTTTCATTCTTGATACTTATTTTATTAAATTCTTTTAAAAAAATGTACAATTTATGGTTTACTTAACAATGTTTTGTGCCATCAGCTGCTGTTTAGTGATGTCACAGGCGAAAAAAACACAAAAAAAAAATGTGGAAGCACTAGGAAAAACTTGGCCACACTGGCAGAAATTTCTTAGAGTGGCCATAATTAATTTTCACATCAAGGCACATTCTACAACAACAACCCCTGCATGACGTCATTTTCCTTGTGGTTGTTGTCGAATCTGATACGTATCAGTAGGCACATCAATGTTGATGTGCATTTGCCTCGGTCTGAATTGCCTTTTATATCTACACGGATATAAAGTCAATCTAGTGTAAGCGACTAAACAACACCGTCTACGATACCCCTGACGAGCTAAGTAAATCGGTTGCACCACCTCACTTATTTCAGAACGGTTACCAGCCCCGATAAAAAGGAAAGAAAAAGAAGCTCGATCGACAGACTAGAACAAGAACATCAAAGAACCTCGCGCAACCTTTTCTTACGTTTTATCATTATTTTTGTTTTGGTTTGATTAAAAATAATAAAAACGTCTTTGCGTACGATTCAATTAAAAAACGTCGTTTCTTACATATTTCAGAAGTGGGATAAGCCCATATTACAGCGAAGTCTTTTTAACACGAAATATCGATTACTGGTACAGACACAATATGTTTACCGTGTGTGTATAATTGGATAACGAAATTTGTTTGGTTTAACGAAGTCAAGAAAAGCGCAGCGTATCATGCCGTTAATACATGATCTGAAGGTGGATGTGATGAAGTAACGGCAGGCACACGCAATGAACTGATACAAAGATTGGTGAGTCATGAAGGATCCGTTGAAATTGAGTTGTCATTACACAACCCACTAACGATAGTGCTGCCATCGCGCAGTTGCAAAGTGATGTACTTAAACTGAATGAATTGCCCGTAAAGTTCCACAAGACAACCGAAAATGTCAGCCCTGGGAAATAATACGGCCTCAGTGAGGCTGCTGTTATATGATACGCTCGAGTCGGTCTTAAGCACAACGAACTATAGCAGATGCTTGCAGCAACGAGGTTTTCTTGCATGAAGCAAATGCGTGATGCCTTGGAAGATTATTTCATGAATCGTAGTAGATCTTACGTAGTGAAAGCCGAACCGACATCAAAACGTAATGAAGGACAAACAAAACAAGAAAGTTCAGTAAAAACAACGCTCCTATGTTACAACTGTGGTGAGGCGGGGCAGTGTGTCCACAAAACACAGCAACGACATAAATGTACGAAATGTAACAGAGTACATAAAGATAATGGAGACTGTGCGCAGCCAGCATCCGTCAACTGTTTCTTCAACAAAGACAAGTGCTTCATCAAAACGATTACTGTCTCTCTCTGTTAATTAATTTATTTTTATTTTATTTACATTTCAATTGATATTTTTATCAGGGGCATACGCTGGAGGGGAGGAAATGAATAATAATTTTTGCAGTGAAACTTCTTTAGCGGCGCTGCGCAAAAATTTAGAGTAAAATTTTTAGTGATAAAATACAAAATGTAACGTTTTTAGATTTCTGTATCTCATGAACCGCACTAGGTAGAGACTTGAGAATTTTCACAGAAAGTGTATTTCTATTGCCATATTCCCAACAAGTAATAACATTTTTGGAAAGTCCACCGGAAAAGTCTCAATAAAGAGATTACAATTACATGACAATAACATGCAGCTTCCCAGCTAGCATTTGTATGATTGTGTTTTCTACAATCATCTTACTCATTTTTGACTACTTTAGGTGATTAAATTATGTTCATATAGTTAGTCAAAAGGAAGAGTCAAATATGACTATTATTTATGATTAAAAAGTCATGATAATTTTTTCCGTCATTTGCATGAGATGTTGATCATTTACGCTGCATGTTGCATTAGTCGGAATGCAAATGATATTTGTAACGTTTCGCCTGTTGAAGTAAGATGTTCCACTTTAAACAAAAATAAATTAAAAGTGAATTATTTTAACAAAACAAAAATTGGAGTGAAATTTTTCAGCAAAGTAAGTAAATAATGTCGGGATGAGATTGTACGTATACTTGCATATTTATTTAAATTTTACCCAATTAATTTGTTTTTGATTTGAAAAATTTATTACAAAAATTGGTGGCGATGGACAGTCGCAGTTTTTATGAAGTGCCACCCGAAAAGTGTTTACCGATAAATTGGCCACTTTATTCAGTTGGAAGGGAACCAATGAGAAACCTAGCGCTGAGAAGTTGTATCCAAAATGAAATCATCGAAGCTGCAGGCAAAATCATGGTATCGAACTTTGTAAAACGTGTTAACATGTCTCGATGTTTCGTAATTATTGCTGATGATACCAAAGATATTCGTGTAATTGAACAGTTATCTCTTTGTGTACGATTCGTGGAAGAGCAAAAGGGAGAATATTTCATCCAAGAAGATTTCTTGCATTTTGTGGCTGTTATTATTCAGTTTGTTTGGTGTAAACCTTGATGATGTGCATTTTCACTGGTTATGACGGAGCGAGTGCAATGAAAGAACAATTCAAGGGTTGCGCAGCAGAAGTCAGAAAGATCTATCCCAATGCAATTTATCTCCACTGTGCAAATCATAGTCTTAATTTAGCTATCACACACGGTTGCAATGTCACGCCCATCAGAAATTGCATTGAGACAATAAAGGTTGTCAATTTTTTCCATCGTAGTAAGAAAGCTGGCCATATTTTACAAACAAAAATTAAGGAAGCTGTATCAGACGCAAAGCAAACAAGTCTATTTAAGTTTTGCGAAACGTGGTGGGTGGAACATCTTGACTGTTTGCATCTATTTTCTGAAGTGTATGAAAGTATTTGTTTGGCGTTGGAAGAATACAATCAAATAATGAACAAAGTCGAAGGAGTTCAGCCTCATGCATTGCTGGCTTCAATCAAAACGTCTGAGTTCGTTATTGCTTTAGCAGTCTTGAAGCCTGTTTTTAGCTTGACGAAAACACTGAGTCAACTCTTGCAAAAAAAAAGGCTGCGATTTGAGTCTATGCGTTCAATACGCTAACGATTTGCACGAAGAAATTTGTGAAATGCGTAGAAATGCAAAGGATTCATTTAAAAGCATCTTTGAGACTGCCACAAAAATTGCCGAAGAAGGAGGCTTCGAAATAAAAGTCCTGCGAGTAGTTGGGATTCTAGATTTCTTCAACACCGTTATATTTTATCAAATATACAAAATCTTCTTCCAACAAAAATAGCAAAGCTGGATTTAACTTACTTGAAAAAGACTGTGGAAATTTTTGAAACTCAGTGGCCGAATAATGATACTGTTACCGAAGAGTTCGAAGCTGAAGTTACAATGTGGAAAAGGTATTTGATTCCGATTTTTCATTGAATGAAAAAAATTCATTGCATGGTTGAAAAAACTTTCATTTAAAGTGTTATCCAACTGTGCATCGATACCTGCCAATAGCTGCAACTCTACCTATATTTGCTGCACCCAGTGAACGATCATTTTCAACTATTCGTAGGTTGAAAACTTACTTACGAAATGCCACTAGCGAGGACAGATTGAACGGTTTGGCTCTTCTCAATATTCATAGAGATATCGAAGTCTCAAGCGAAGAAATTTTTGGATATCATGGCAGCACTGTCCAGAAGAGTCGATATCGTTTTATAAGGAGTTCATGCATTTGTGAATGTATATAATAAAATAAAGTATATCTAAGTTAGCTGCACTATTTTCGCATCCATTTCTTAATCTTATGCAAAATTAGAAAGGATCACTAAAACCACACAGCCGAGTATAATCCAATGACAGACGACAGTGTTGACTATAGTCGCCTTAATAAACTGATGTAGAAGGAAAACTTTCCTGTCCCCAACATTGAGGAGCGACTCCAAGAAGCGAAACGGTTCCAGTACTTTTCATCATTAGATCTCAACAGCGGGCACTATCAAATTGTTGTATCGCCTGAGAGCCGAAAATATACTGCGTTCATTACATCAGATGGGTTATACGAATTCAAGCGAATGCCATTTGGTCTAAAGAATGCGTCGGCTGCGTTTAACCGCCTTGTGGTAGAGATACAAAAGCGAGTACAAAAAGGCGACATGTTGCGTTATATGGACGACATTGTAATCGGTAGCAACAGTTTTGATGAAATGTTAGATAAGCTCAGACGCATCCTTCATGTTTTACGAACATGTGGCTTAACCCTGAATGTCAAGAAATGCGAGCTGTATAAGCAAACGATCACTATTCTAGGACATCAAGTAAGTAAAGACAAACGCCATCGCAAAGTTCCCAAAGCCGAAAAACGCCACTGATGGAAATGACGGAAATTCTTGGGACTTAGTGGCTATTTTCGTAAATTCGTTGCGAGATATTCCATAATCTCCGAGCCGATGCGATAATTATTATGCAAAAACCAGCCGTTCAGATGTACACAATCGCAATGCGACTCATTTGAGGAACTCAAAAAGAGATTAACATCGAAGCCGACTGTGGTCAGCTTTCGCGTTGAAGCAGAGCACGAATTACATACGGACGTCAGTGCCATTGGTCTTGCTGGTGTGCAAGACGAATATGGGCAAATTCAACCGATCGCTTATTTCAGTAGGTCTACCACCAAAGGCAAGAGCAAATTCCACAGGTACGAACTCGAGACTTTGGCTGTCGTAGAATCCATTCGCAACGGTACACATCGACCACTTGGGACCGTTCCTACGTAGTTCCAAACGCAACGAATATGTCCTGGTCATTGTCAACGCTTTCACCAAGTTCCCGATTAAACGGCCTGTTAAAAGTACAGCAGCGAAATACGTCATAGACATTCTCCTGAAGGTAACGAGCTATATTGGCCTGTCCGAGCGTGTTATCTCTGATAGAGGTTCACGTCCAAAGAATTCGTCAGATTTTACACCGAAAATGTGATCAAACGGATTCTTAATGCCGTACGCACACCCCGAGCAATTGGGCACGTTGAGCGTACAAATCGGATAATCTTGGCAATGCTATTGCCCTCCACTGATAACAGAAAACAATGGGACACTCAACTACGAACAATACAGTGGAGCATTAATACGATGATAAATAAAACGACTACCTCCCGATGACGAAGAAGATTGCGATGAAAGTAACGAGGATGGTTCGGGCGAGGACGCCCCGAATAGTCAGGAAAGCCGACTGTAAGCGCCTAACAACACCGTCCACGATACCCCTGACGAGCTAAGAAAATCGTCTGCACCACCCCCACTTATTTGACAACGGTTGCCAGCCCTGAAAAAAAGGAAAGAAGAAGAAGCTCGATCGACTAACTAGAAAAAGAACATCAAGGAACGCCGCGCAACCTTTTCTTACGTTTTATCATTATTTACGTTTTGGTTTGATTAAAAATAATAATAATCTTTGCGTACAATTCAATTAAAAAAACGTCGTTTCTTACACTAGTTTTTTTTTTTTTATTACTCCTTTCTTAATTTATTGGATCTTCTCTTTCTTTAGAGACTAACAATAAGTAATAGAATCTTAACCTAATTTCTTCTTTACTACTTTTACTTCACCTCCAGTTGGAGGGAATGTATGTACTAAGTGCCTTTATAATTGAAGTTGGGCTGGCAGGTCATTTCTCCTAAGTCGTGTCTGTGACCTTAGTCGAGTGAGTGCTTTTGCTAATGCATTCCGGTGCGTGTTTAGTTTCTCAGCATAAGTAAGTTTTATTTTGTCTATTTCATTTTTTCCAGTTGGTATATTATGATCTATATGTAATCGCCTGTGTTTAAAAAACCAAAGGGCTCCAGTTATAGTTCTTAATATTTTTGATTACGCTCTTTGAATAAGGTCCAGATTAGAGGCGCTTACATTACCCCATAGCTGAGAACCATAGGTCCAGATTGCATTATGATGCTGTTATAAAGGAGAACTTTATACTAAATATTTAGTGGAGATCGTGAGTTGATAAGCCAGTGAAAGCTGTTGGCTTTCAGTTTCATTTGAGTTCTCTTGGCTTCAATGTGTTTTCGCCAAGTAAGTCTTCTGTCAAGATGGACTCCGAGGTACACAACGTTATCTATTGTGGAATCAAAGTATTGTTTAGAGTTAGCGGAGGGCAAGTGCTTCTGTTGAGTATGAAGGTAATGTGTTTGCTCTTTTCCTCATTCACTTTTATGCGCCAGTTGGCTAACCACTGTTCGACGTGTGATCAATAGCTTGCCAAAACTGACGTTTCATGCATCGTACAACCATGAATATGAATTATTATTAATATTGCGGTATCATCTGCAAAAGTAGATAGTGTGATTTGAGTGTTCGTTGGTATGTCGGATGTGTACAACACATATAGAAACGGCCCAAGAACGCTTCCTTGTGGAACTCCGGCTCTAATTTCGTAGTTTCGTGTTGTGTACTCGTTTTGTCGCATAGCAAACAATCCATTGCTGACATAACTCTAGGACTTTGTGAGTGTTTTTTGGAAGAAACATTTTTATTTTATGTATAAGGCCGTCCAACCAGACTTTATCAAATGCCTGGGCAACATTGAGAAAAATAGCAGAGCAGCATTCGCGGTGTTCAAATGCTGTACGAATCTCAGAAGTTATGCGGTTTACTTGCTCGATGGTGCTATGCCCCTTGCGAAATCCAAATTGATGAGAGGATATAATGTCTAGTACGTGTCTAATGATTTTTTCAAGCAGTGTTTTTTCAAAGAGTTTAGATAGACACGGCAGCAAGCTTATTGGTCTGTAAGATGAAGCTTGCGATTTGTCCTTCCCTGGTTTAGGGATCATTATTATGATCGATTTCTTCCATTGTGTTGGAAAGTACCCACACTGCAACATCGCATTAAGGACTCTAGTGATATATTTTATTGCAGGGCCCGGTAGTTCCATTAGCATTTTGGGCGTGATTTGGTCGTGCCCTGATGCCTTTTTTGGGTTTATGTGCTTCGATGTTTCGCGTCAGGAGACCTTACGTTTTGCCATTCCTTTCGTAGGCGACGCTTCTTTGCGATAAGACTATCTATGTGCCTATTTGTTATGTTGTGATTGTAAAATATCAGGGCTGGTGGTACATGAGGAGTTGAATGATGGGCTGCTTCAGTAAGAATTGAACTTAGGTTATCGATGGATTTTTCAATATCATACTCGTTGCTTATCATTGGGCTCAGCTCGATATGAGTACTAATGTATTTCCTGTATTTAAGCCAGTTGGTCCTATTTGAAGTTAGTTGCAAGGGGGTACTCTTTGATTTGAGGGAACTCTAGTAAGCTGAGGATTGGAGAGTGTTCCGACGACAAATCTGCAAGAGCTTCTGCTGTTACTAAGCTGCTAGGAATCCTTCTGGTAATGGCGATGACTATTAAATCCGGAATTTTTTTATGATCTGCTGGCCAGTATGTAGGCTTACCCGGGGAGACATTGTTTTGTTTGTTATGTGTACAAATAAGCGTGTTGTACAATTTCTTTTCCTTGGGGTTTACCAGTCGGGGACCCCAATGCGGGTGTTTTGCAATATAGTCACCAGCGGCAAGGAAGCGATCTCCTAGGGAGTTCAATAGTGGCATGATTTGCGACTCTGTTATAGCAATACGTGGAGGACAATAAACTGCCGACAGTGCAATATCTCCTCGTTTTGATTGCAGACGTATTGATGTAGCTTGCATAAGTTTTTCCGCAATTCCTACCAACGGGTAGTGCTTAATACGGTTTTTGATCAGAACACCAGTTCCACCGTGCGCTTTTCCATCCGGGTGATTCGTGTTATAGTAGACATACCCTGGTACTTGAAAATTATTTTTGTCCGTAAGATGGGTTTCAGCAAGGAGCATAACATCAATATTCCTGTCCTTTAGAACTTTCAAAATTTTCTAATTTATTTCGAGAGATTCCATTTGAATTCCAGAGTCAAATGTTTAACAAACCCATTGATAGTCTATTTTGATCGTTGCTCAGTGAGCATTTGAAGCAGTTTGTTTTGATTCTGCATTAATTCTTGCATTGTACTTTGCATAAATGTCATGAAGTTCATCATGCTTTGCTGCATTGACATTATCATTGCTTCGATGTTTTTTGTTGAACCTTGAGTGTTTTCGAGGGTATTATTTTGTTGTACACCAGTGAAACCAAAATCTGGTGTACTATATTAAGAAATTATTTATTGCCAATGTGAATAATATCCATAAAAATATATAGATAAAAGATAAAAAAAACCTCGTCGAACATTACTTGACTCGGGATCTTAGCTTCAATACTTAATAACTTCTCATTTGGTTGATCAACTACAATTAAAAAAAAAACAAATTTTCTGAAGTCGAAATGTTTTGAGTATGCTATGAGCATCATTGCAATTGTTACACCCGTCATTACTGATAGTCAACCTATCACCACGGTCGATACTGCAACCTTGAATATTCCATTAAACATTCGTTCGGCAGATCCACATTTTCATAAACCACAACACATTGATGTGCTCATTGGCTATGGGTTGGCCAAATTAGACTTGTCCCAGGGTTGTCGTTGCTAAAACAACACGTTTTGGTTGTGTCGTGTCTGAAGGAGCTAATTAGAAGCCAAAACAGTCATTATTGTCCATAATGTCCATTCCCCCGATGAAGCCGTTAAAGTGGATATTTACTCAAGCGGTTTTGGAAACATGAATTTGTAGGCTTACCGATTATAGACAACACTCAAGAAGATGTTGACAGTGTGGAAAAATTCACAATGCACTACAAAACGTATTTGAACTGGCGAATATTCGGTTAGCCTTCACTTAAAATTAACAGCTGATATCTACAAGATTCGTACCAGCAGATTCGCAGATTTAAGAATCTAAAGCGCAAGCTCAGTAGAAATTGAAAGAGGAGTATTTTGCATTCATGCAAGAATTAGATTGGATTAGGTGGTAACCAGTGCACCTCGTCACTGCTCTTATAAAACTCCAAACTTATATATCATTGATTGGAGTAAATTCACATCATCAGCTAGTGGTACTATATCATCCGCGTACATTAACACTCTTATATTTGTCCCATCAATCATCAGACCACCTTCCAAATTGTTTTGGATATCATTTAGATATAAAATAAACAGGTGACAGTAGACAACCTTGTTTTACCCCAGGATAAGTATCAAAGACATTTGATATTTTATCACCCGTCCATACCGCGTACTTGGTGTCTTTGTAGATACTTCTATTACTCTTAATATTTTTGTTGAAAGGCCAATCTCATGCAGCTTGTATATTAGAGGGGTTCTGGGCACCTTATCAACAAAGAAGACGTAAACTTTTTTGTTTTTTGCTAATTTTATGTGCACTATACTTGACATGTTGTATATGTTATCCACCGTTGGGTACCCCCTTTTAAAGCCTGTTTGTTTATTTACCATATTTGGATCTCCTTTTTTAAATATCGGGAACAGAATTGTGTTTAAAAATGTATTGTCCACTTTTCCTGTTTCGAGTATAAAGATGTTAGCTCTGGCTAACTCCTTTAAGAAATCACTGGTTGCATTTTTTAAAAATTCATAAGGTATCCTATCTATTTTTTGACTTTTTTAAACCCTCATGAATATCGGATATTTGTGGAGCACTACCTAGGATCGTTGGCAATAATGGATTTCACAGAATTCTTGGGTAGGATGCAAAGTAATGTTCAAACTGTTCCGCCGATAAATTTTCCAGTTTTAAAAGTTTGCCTTTTTATTTCGTTTGTAACTACAAGCTACGTAAATGTAAATGGACAGGGAAATGGTCTCGGGTGCTTGGTATGAATGATAGCAACCTTTTGAACAGTTGCTGCATCTCTGTATGAGAGTCCTACCATGCTTGGTTGCTGTGTTTTTCCCGAACCTGAAGATGAATTATTTGGCGAGGCTGCGGATGATAATGTTGCATTACAGTGTATTATTCGAACGGCAACGCTTGCTAAAAGGGGCTGGCTGTGCTGTTGTGTTACTAGCCTTGGAGACAGCATATTGCACGCGCTCCACCGTTTTTGCCTCTTCCAGTGTAAGACCCTTTCGGTTGTCACTTTTGATCCTTCTTTTCTGTGCACCAGTGAAGTATTCAAGCTGACCACCATAGGTCCAGATTGGCTTAATGATGCTGTTATAAATGAGAATTTTATACTCAATATTTAGTGGAGATCCTGAGTTGTTAAGCCAGTGAAAGCTGTTGGCTTTTAGTTTCATTTGAGTTCTCTTGGCTTCAATGTGTTTTCGACAAATAAGTCTTCTGTCAAGATGGACCCCAAGGTACACAACGTTATCTACTTGTGGAATCATAGTATTGTTTAGAGTAAGCCGAGGGCAAGTGCTTCTGTTGAGTGTGAAGGTAATGTGTTTGCTCTTTTGCCCATTCAATTTTATGTGCACAGCTTGCCAAAACTGACGTTTCATGCATCGTACAACCATGAATATGAATTATTATTAATATTGCGGTATCATCTGCAAAATGTGTGATTCGAGTGTCCGTTGGTGTGTCGGATGTGTACAACACATATAGAAACGGCCCAAGAACGCTTCCTTGTGGAACTCCGGTTCTAATTTCGTAGTTTCGTGTTGTGTACTCGTTTTGTCGCACAGCAAACAATCCGTTGCTGACCTAACTCTCTAGGACTTTGTGAGTGTTTTTTTAAGGAACTTTTTTATTTTATATAAGTTAATAACTCTTTTGTTTATTTTCTTGAACATCATTATGGTGACATATTATTATAATTATCCCCATCATTTTTCCCACACTATTTTCCGCTGACGCAATGTCCGCTTCCCACACTATGTGGCTGATGCAATATCCAGAAACTTCGCAAAAGTCTTTCCCAACATAAGCCACATATACCCTTTCCGCTGATTTTGCACTTTTTGCCACTAACGCCGAAATCACCAATCGAACCTTCAAACAATTAACAATCGAACCATCAAACACTTTGAAGTTTGATCCCGTAGGCCAGCATAAGCTGAGCTTCAAACATCCGCTGTAACCTTAAGTTAAGTAACTTCTAACCCAGGCTCAGACAAAAGCACATAATGCTGCTTTACTAACCTAATTTATAAAATAATGATAACAAACATATTAAACAATAAAAATAACTTATATATTTTAAACTAAATAATTCATTTGTTTAATTGGCGCCCAACGTGCGGCCGCGTGAAAACAATATAATTGTGCAAATACGTGTTTGAAAATGTGTTATAGTTTGGCTCTTTAGTAGTACTTATAAGTATTTAAGTACAAAATGGGGGGAAATAAATCCCAGCCTCTATAGCCGGTAGTTTTAGAAAAAACTTTTTAATAATGTGGGATAAACTTATATTATATGTGAAGAAGTGAATAAACTTGAAAATTAATATTATTATGCAAACATTGAATTTGTAAAAAAGTACTTACTATAAGTGAAAAAGTTATGCCACAATAAAAGAAAAGCGAATTAATAATAAGAAAATAAAATTTCTAAAAAAAAAAAAAAAAAAATATTGTTAAATGTGAACAAATAATGAATAATATACCCTAACTTTATAATAAAATCAAAATTATAAACAAATAATAAACACAAACTTTATAATAAAATCACAATTATAAATCCAAACTTTATGATGAAGTGAAAATTATAAACAAATAATAAATTCAAAATTTAAAATAAATATAAAACTAAATTAAGAAATTGAATTCTACAAAATATTGAAATAGTGAAACCAAACCAAATTGAAAATAGTGAAAAACAAATTACAACAAAATACAAAAAACAACAGTAACAACTGTTTAAACCAAAAAAAAAAACCAACCAAAACTTTTGGATACAAATTCCGAAGATCCAGAAAAACAGGCTTCAACTACTACTTCAGCTACAATAGCTACTCCAACGACATCAACATCAACCAAGAAGACATCAACATCACCATCAACCAAGAAGACATCAACAGCAACAACACCCTTCTAACAATGCAGCTAATGTTACTGTAAGTTTAATAAATTAATAATAAAAAAAAAAAAAAATTTTATTAAAAATGTATAAAAAAAGAAAATTATAAAAAAACCAGAAAGAAGGCTATCATTGGCTATGCCAAAGATGTAATACCCTACACGCTCCTCTGGGTTACATCCAATCTTCCTTTCTTAGCATCACATCAGTTAGAGTAGCAATTTTTTTGTACATTTATTCTTTAAAAGTTTGCCATTTAATTTGGGTTTGTATGGAAGGTACCACTCCTGGTAACACTAGGATCATGAAATAGTTGATGAATATAGATCATAAACTTATAGGGTCCAAATATCAGTTCGATACGTTAAAAAACAAAAAACTTTTTCTAACAAGAACATTAATCTAAAGGGTGGTTTGTATGGGAGGTAACCCACCTGGTAGACCTAGGATCATGAAATTTACACCATGACCCATTCTTCTGAAGAAACAGGCAACCATTTGCCTCGAAATGCTTCGAGCGCGAACAACTTTTGTTGTATTTGCCTCGTTTTAGAACACCCACACGTTCGATTGCTGTTTAGTTTCCGGCTCATACGCATATATCCATGATTCATCACCTGTCACGATTTTATAAACGTCCTTTGAAGCACCACGGTCGAACTTTTTAATCATTTCCTTACTCCAATCGACGCGAGCCTGTTTTTGAGCGATTGATAAGTTATGGGGTTATCCGACGAGAACAAACCATTTTTACAACTAACTGTTCATGCAAAATAGAATGTATTGAAGTGAAACTAATGTGCAAGGATGCCTCTATCTCACGATATGAGACATGTCGATCTTGCACTATCAGTTCACGCACACCTTCGATGTTTTGTGGCACAACAACCGATTTTGGACGACCTTCACGAAATTCGTCATGGAGAAAACTACGACCACGATTAAATTCTGCAAACCAGCGATAAACTGTCGTTTTTGCTGATGCTTTCTCACCATATAAAGAACTAAGTTCATCGACAAATTTTTGTTGGAATAATCCACGCCGAAAATTGTGAAAAATAATCCAACGAAAAGGGGGCAAGGTTCTGTGTAAACGAGCCAGGAGCTTAGTGCTCAAGACTGTCCATACGTGGTGAAGACCCACATCCTGCTAGAGGTGTTCTTGCTGTTGACTGAATATGGTGGATCTAGAGAGGTTAACTCGATAAAACCAGCAATCCCGGGTGTCGAACGACCGTGCCCATGGGATTAATAGCACTGCGTGAGTGTGTCTTAGAACGGTGGACTCCGGATACCTGGCGACCTCCGGTTTAATTTTTAGCCTTGCGGGGTACAGGGCGGTGGACCTACTCTTGCCTACACTCGTGGGACCAAACTATGAACAAAAATAACACACCAAAATTTAACAGTAACGATATAACAGAGGACGAAATGGAGCTCGGGATGAGCTCCGAGGACGAGTTACTGGCCTCAAGCCAGGAGCTAGTCACCGCTGACAGCGGGAAAGCTGTAGCGAAATCAACAGCACACAAAACAACGTCGGTAGTTACAGGTTGTAGTGAAAAACCAACAACATCAACAAAAGCGGCTAAGGATAGCGCCAGCCGTAGCGCATCCAAGCCAAAAAAAAAAGGCAAAACGGAAGCGATGGGCAGAAAGAACATGTACCGAAAGCTCGATTCATCCTAAGCAAGATTGCTAGGAATGAGGAGAGTGGGACGGTACACGAGTTCGGCCTCGCGAACAAAGCCAAATACCAGGCCGTGGTGGACGAGTACGAGGAGTACGTGGCCATTGACGCAAAGCCTGTGAAGGCAACTAAACGTAATCGGTCTGAGGACGAGACCATTACAAATGCCATGAAAAGCAAATTCGGAAAAACTACTAACGAGGAAGGTCCCTCAGTAAGTGCCAAGAGGCTTTTTAGCGACGTTGATCGGGATGAGCTTATGGTGGCACTAATTGATGAAGTCACTAACGATGGTAAGAAAGTGTTAGAAAAGTGGGTGGAGATTGAGCCCAGGTTAACGGAGCTGGTGATGGAACACCTCCTCTCTGATCTGGGCTCTTAACCACCCGGTTTCGACTCTTCTGAGGTAATCCGTGGCTGCAGGGTGATCAGGTGCGACGATCGACTGTCTATGGAGTTCCTGGGCAATTGCATTGCTAAGATCAGCAATGTTTCGGAGGGCTTAAGGCTTAAGCTCATCCCGGCTCGGGACATTCCAAGGCGGCCGATAGCTCGCATTTGGTTACCTGTCATGAAGCTGGAGCACGGCAAGGTGCTACAGCTTCTGCAGAGACAAAATCCTGCCATGCCCATGAGTGATTGGGCTGTAATAAAAGACGAAGATCAGCAAAAGAGCAGCATGTCTCTGCTCCTCTCCATCAACGAAGATTCCGTTAAGGAGTTGGAGAAGTCTGACTACAAGATGAGGTTTGGCGTAAGGTACGCCAAGTTTAAGATTTGCCGGCTGTGAGACGAAGAGCCTGACGACATGCAGGTTGCCAACAGGCTGATGGACGACCTAGTGCTTCAGGATGAAGCCACCAGTACACCAAAGAGACCTCCCGATGCTGAAAGTCGTGCAGATTAATCTTAAGCATTCTAAGAATGCCTCGGATAATCTTGCCGTCTTCCTAGCTGAGGATGACGTTGACATCTGCATCGTTCAAGAGCCCTGAATCAGAGGCACTGACATTCTAGGGTTCAAAAACAAAAGGTACAAACTTCTGTACACTAAGGTATGTGGCAAGCCTAGAACATGTATTTTAGTTAAAAACATTATCAATGCTTTCCTTTGTCCTCAATTCTGCACAGGTGATTTGACAGTGGTAAAAGTCGAAGTGGCAGATAACAAAAACATGCTGGCAGCATGCGCCTACATGGCGCACAACAGGGATGCTCCTCCGGACGAGGTTGTGCAGTTGTCCGCCAGTGCAACATCCACCAACACTACCCTACCCTTCTCCTGGGATGCGACGCCAATGCACGCCATACGCTATTGGGAAGCACCGAGGATAACGAAAGGAAATAGAGGAAATACTCCAACCTTCACATTCCCTAGTACAGAAGGCTTTGCGGGTTGGGATGAGGTACTTCTGTCCGAAAATTCAGAGGTTCATGTTGAAAACTGTTGAGTGTCCAACAAAAGATCTTTCTCGGATCACAGTTGGATACTCTACAATTTTAATTTGAAGACGACGGATTCTGTTCCATTTAGAAACCCACGCAATATAAAATGGGATGGTTTTACAGGGGTAGCTAAATCGAAACTGAATACCTTTACATGCTCAAACGTCGACTCCAGGGACGAAATTGAAAGGAGGGTTAAATATCTTAAGGAAGCTTTCGGCAAAGCGTACAAGATATCCTGTCCAATTAGAAGGAGCCATAAAAGTTTCCCACAATGGTGGAACGAAGAGCTCTTGAAACTCAGAGAAAACGAGAAAGTTCTTCAATCATTGTTACATCGATAACAACTGGCAAGTCTACAAAGACTGTCTCAAGACTTACAAAAAAGCCATCAGGAATGCCAAAAATAATGGTTGGAAGGAATTTTGTGAGTCGTGAGACTTCTGTCACAGCAAGATTAGGAAATGTTCTGGCCAAGGAGCGGGTAAATCCCTCTTTCTTGAAAAAGGAAGATGGAACATGGACGAAATCATCTGCTGAGTCACTTGACCTCCTACTCAAAACACATTTCCTCGACTGCAAAGATGCGACAACTGATTCGGAAGTACCCGTACGGTTACGGCAAACTTCACGAAACGTTGATTTGATCTTCACAAAGGACAAGATCACGCACTCAATCAATACGTTTTCACCCTATAAATCGGCTGGAATGGATGGAATTCTTCCGATAATGCTACAGAAGCTACGGGACAAGGAAGTTCCGTGGCTAAGATTTTTTTTTAGGGCATGTATTAGTCTAACCCACATACCAATGAGTTGGAGAAGAGTCAAGATAGTCTCCATACCAATGGCTGGGAAAATTGGTCATGAGTCCGCAAAAGATTTCAGGCCAATCAGCCTAACATCGTTCCTCTTGAAGACGATGGAAAGGGTATTGGAGCTCCAACTTCGATCCATTATTGATAAATTTCCCATCTTGACTTGCCAACACGCATACCTCAAGGGTAGATCCACGGAAACGGCTCTTCATGAAGTTGTCCGCAAGGCAGAAAGTGCGATTTACTATAAACAATACTCTCTCGCGGCAGTCTTAGATATAGAGGGTGCTTTCAATAACGTTAGTACACGTGCTATCCAGGGTTCTCTAGCTATGATTGGCGTAGAGGAAGACATTGGGGAATGGATAGTTAACATGCTTAAAACCAGAACAGTGTAGTCAGAGTTAGGAAACTCGACTCTTACCAGATATGTCAGTAGAGCGACACCACAGGGCGGGGTAATCTCTCCAATGCTGTGGCTATTAGTCATAGATAACATTCAAAGGTTTTAGAGGAGACAGGGGCAAGGGTAGTCGCCTATGCGGACGACGTTGTGAATATGGTATCAGGGATGTTTCCTAGTGTGATAAGCAACGTCATGCAGGGAGCTCTGGGGAGACTGTTTAAATGGGCCACAGGATGTGGTCTAAACGTTAACGCAAGCAAGACAGAACTGATGCTTTTCACAACGAAAACCAAAATAACGACTTTCCCCTTCCACTTCTGAATGGACAACAGCTTCATCTTTCCAACAAGGCCAAGTACCTGGGAGTTATGCTGGACGCAAAACTCAGTTGGAAATCCAATATAGAGCTACGGGCTAGGAAAGCCACTGTGGCCTATTACTCTTGCAGAAGATTGCTTGGGAAGAGATGGGTCCTACGCCCCAAAATAACAGACTGGATGTACACAGCGTTAGTATGTCCGATTCTTACATACGGGGCAATTGTTTGGTGGCCAGCTCTAGGAAAGAGCTATATAGTGCACAAACTTAGCGGTGTGCAGAGGTCGGCATGTGTAAGAATCACAGGAGCCATGCGCACGTGCCCCACGGCAGCACTGCATGTACTGCTATATCTTCTCCCAATTGATCTCCATATCAAAAACATGGTCTGCAACAGCGCGGTAAGGTTAAAAGAAACCGGCTGCTGGGCAGAACGACCATATGAACATAGTAAAATATTAGAAGTGGTTAATAATCCATTGTTCAAGAAAACAACAGAGTATATAGTGGCGCACAATAGCTTTGAGAGCGACTTCAAGATAAAATTTCATACCAGGATGGAATGGAAAAGGAACAGTTTTCAGAGTGATTTTGACATTTCAATCTTTACGGATGGGTCGAAGATGGAATGCGGTGTAGAAGCAGGGGTGCACACTCCACAAATAAGCTTAGACCACTCTTTCCGGCTACCCGACACAGTCTTTCAGGCGGAGGTCCTTGCCATTAGGGAAGCATGTCGGCTGGCCAAAAAGAAAGAAAGAAGGTCGTAAGAAAGCTATCTTCGTTGACAGTCAGGTGGCACTCAAAGCACTGCAATCCACCACAGTGAAGATAAAGCTCGTTAAGGAATGCAGGTCGACGATGAGCGAGCTAAGTCGTTAAGCTGATATCACTCTCTTATGGGTTCCCGGCCATAGGAACATAGAGGGGAATGAGAAGACTGACGAATTCGCTCGTTCTGGTGCTTCCCTTGATGTATCGTTGGCGGAACAGGTCTCGATTCCACTGGCTGTCGTCAAGAGGAGTATCTTCCTCTTTTTCCGCCAGCTGGCTAAGAGACGGTGACCACACATGCTGTGAGTAGGTGCATAGCTAGCTAGTTAGCTAATAAATTTTCTCCACCGTGTCAGAGACAGATTTATTTTCTTTTTGCTTATTTAGTTTTATGGCAATATGTTAAGTATTTTTAATGTTTTTGTTAACAGTATTTTGTCATAAATAAATAAATAAACAATACTACGTTAGCCGAAAACTATCAGCGTCGAACTAACAACCACAATTAAAGAGGAGGTTTCGTACAAAATGAAATCAATAAAATAAACCCTCCATTAGACGGCTTGGATTACAGCATAAACTTCCCAGCAGTTTCTAGTTCAATTAACCAGCTTGTACTTCTCTAAATTATAGAAATGCTCACAAAGGTTCTTAGCAAAGTAACCAACGTGCACACCATCTAATGATCTCTTAACTTATGAGGAAAAAATTTCTCACTACAGAGCTCATTGAAAAATTTAGCGCTTGCACTTGTAAAAGAGAGCAGTTTAGTGTAATATCCCAATTAGCAATTAAATATTGGGTCATATAAACAGTGTTATGGTTTTTTGGTACATTGTTCTTTATTCAAAATTAATTTCAATCAAGTACATATTGGCGATTATTATCTCTTGACGTTTTGCCATTTTCATATAACAACATATAATATAATACATCATAATACTAGCGTAGGCCGGCGCGCTTTGCTGCGGCCCCGTCGTGATAATCAATAGCCTCAAACACGAAACACAAACAAAGCAAAGCACAAACAACGAAACACACTGTCTCTTTCTTGTCCCACTCTCAATGAACATCAAATACAGAAACGAAGAGCGCAAAAAGTGCGTACAAAGACAGAAAAAATAGAAGTATAAGATCAACCAAAGAATTAAAAACGAAAAAACGTACAAAACTTTTTGTTTGGTCTTGAAGTGGTTTTCAAAAAACTTAATACTTAAAAGAAGTATATTTAAAGTTAAAAACTGGAAAAAATAAGTATGCAACTCTTTTCATAAGGATTCATTTGTCATTTAAAAAAATTATTTAAATCGGCTTAGTATAGTGTGCACTAGATAAAAAAATGTTAAAAATGTGGTAATAAAGTGTCTTTATCTCTTCAACAGCGTCACCTACCGGGTCCAACCGATGCATAAACCATCTTGGTGACTCCATAAGTAAAACAAAAAAAGTTTATCGTAATTGGTCTAGCCGTTTATTTATAATATAATATAATATAATATAATATAATATAATATAATATAATATAATATAATATAATATAATATAATATAATATAATATAATATAATATATAATATATAATATATAATATATAATATATAATATATAATATATAATATATAATATATAATATATAATATATAATATATAATATATAATATATAATATATAATATATAATATATAATATATAATATATAATATATAATATATAATATATAATATATAATATATAATATATAATATATAATATATAATATATAATATATAATATATAATATATAATATATAATATATAATATATAATATATAATATATAATATATAATATATAATATATAATATATAATATATAATATATAATATATAATATATAATATATAATATATAATATATAATATATAATATATAATATATAATATATAATATATAATATATAATATATAATATATAATATATAATATATAATATATAATATATAATATATAATATATAATATATAATATATAATATATAATATATAATATATAATATATAATATATAATATATATATAATATATAATATATAATATATAATATATAATATATAATATATAATATATAATATATAATATATAATATATAATATATAATATATAATATATAATATATAATATATAATATATAATATATAATATATAATATATAATATATAATATATAATATATAATATATAATATATAATATATAATATATAATATATAATATATAATATATAATATATAATATATAATATATAATATATAATATATAATATATAATATATAATATATAATATATAATATATAATATATAATATATAATATATAATATAATATAATATAATATAATATAATATAATATAATATAATATAATATAATATAATATAATATAATAATATAATATAATATAATAATATAATAATATAATAATATAATAATATAATAATATAATAATATAATAATATAATAATATAATAATATAATAATATAATAATATAATAATATAATAATATAATAATATAATAATATAATAATATAATAATATATAATATAATATAATATAATATAATATAATATAATATAATATAATATAATATAATATAATAGTATAGTGTGCGCTAGATAAAAAAAAGTTAAAAATGTGGTAATAAAGTGTCTTTATCTCTTCAACAGCGTCACCTACCGGGTCCAACCGATGCATAAACCATCTTGGTGACTCCATAAGTAAAACAAAAAAAGTTTATCGTAATTGGTCTAGCCGTTTATTTATAATATAATATAATATATAATATATAATATATAATATATAATATATAATATATAATATATAATATATAATATATAATATATAATATATAATATATAATATATAATATATAATATATAATATATAATATATAATATATAATATATAATATATAATATATAATATATAATATATAATATATAATATATAATATATAATATATAATATATAATATATAATATATAATATATAATATATAATATATAATATATAATATATAATATATAATATATAATATATAATATATAATATATAATATATAATATATAATATATAATATATAATATATAATATATAATATATAATATATAATATATAATATATAATATATAATATAATATAATATAATATAATATAATATAATATAATATAATATAATATAATATAATATAATATAATATAATATAATATAATATAATAATATAATAATATAATAATATAATAATATAATAATATAATAATATAATAATATAATAATATAATAATATAATAATATAATAATATAATAATATAATAATATAATAATATAATAATATAATAATATAATAATATAATAATATAATAATATAATAATATAATAATATAATAATATAATAATATAATAATATAATATAATATAATATAATATAATATAATATAATATAATATAATATAATATAATATAATATAATATAATATAATATAATATAATATTATTCATTATTTGCACAGCAAAGTTTCTTCAAATGTGATTTTAGAATTAAATTAAATGATTATTATCATTAAATATCCATATTTACCATTCACTAAAGACAGCAACACTTTGTTTGACATTCACCAAAACAGGTTTTTGTCATTCACTACAACATCAAACTGCTTTTTTTGGTTCACAAAACAGTTTAAAAAGAATTTTTATAATTTCACAGGTTGTCTTTGCGAAACCCGTTATGTTCGCTTTTAAAATTAATGTAGTTGTAATAGTGTTATAATTTAAGGAAAAAGCATTTACTGCCACTACAGTATTGCAGCTTTTCATTATTTTCACAGCAAAGTTTCTTCAAATGTGATTTTAGAATTAAATTAAAGTAATCATTATTATAATTGAAGCCTTAACATTATTATCATTTACGCCATACTATAAGGTAAAGGAAAAATTTGTTTACTTGGACTATAAGGAAAAAATTTACAACACAAAATTTTTTATTTTAATTGCAGTTAGCTTACATCTTTTCTTATCAAAACATCAATTATGCCAAGTCGTTCAAATATAGGTCGTAGCACGCCAAACGCACACAGATATCGTTTACTTCGGAATAATGAAGCTAACGAAGAAAGGGAAACCAGACTGTCCTATGCAAGATCAATTAGTTCTTTGCGTAGAAATAGAGATTCATCTGTCGAACGTGCAATTCGTCTTCGTTATGTTTGTGGTCAAACAAGTTAAATTCTGCATTGAATTACGATCCTCCTATTGAATGCAAGAATGATCCTGTCGTTTCAATAGGTACAATGTCGGTTGGCTGCGAATATTAATCTGCCTTGGAATGGAAGGATGAGTCCAAAGGTATTCGTTGCTTACAAGGAAAAATAAAATTACATGAAATTCTTCCTCCACAAGGGGCTCCAGTCGAAGGGTTTCCGGAAGTAAAAAAAAACAAATGCGCTGGGGAGGGTTTATGTAGTTCATCCCAACAATAGCGAATGTTTCTATTTAAGAATGTTACTTTATATAGTAAAAGGTCCATCATCTTTCAGGACTATACAAGGCGTAACTTATAATACGTATCAACCAGCGGGCAAAGAGATGGGTCTCTTAGAAGATAACTCCCATTGGGATAATACAATTTTGGAAGCTGCTATTTGCTGTTCAGCGAGGTCATTGAGGTATTTGTTTGCCATTATTGTAGCATTTTGCCAAGTGGGCGACTCTCTATTTCTCTGGAATAAGTATCAAGAAAAGAAGAGAGATAATGTCAGATGTCCAATATGATGACAATATTTTTAACGAAGCTTTGTTAGAATTAAACAAAGTAGTAGAAGTTCTTTCGGGTAAATCTATTAAAGATTTTGGACTGCCGATGCCTACAAATATAGCGAACTCGAATTTAAATAGTGAATACACAAGAGAAGCATCCTATGATCAACCTACACTTTTACAAATTATAGCTCAAGATGAACATCGCATGAGCATCGATCAAAAAAAAGTATACGATGCGTTATTAATATCGATTGATAGGAACGAAGGAAAAATATTTTTCCTTGATACTCCTGGAGGTACCGGAAAAACATTTCTTATTAACTTGCTCTTAGCCAAAGTAAGATCTATTGGTAAAATTGCAATAGCTGTTGCTTCATCCGGAATTGCAGCTACACTTTTCGAAGGAGGCCGAATCGCACACGCAACGTTTAATATTCCTCTAAAAATTCCTACTGAAGATACTAACAGTGTATGTAGTATTTCCATACAAAGCAATACTGGAAAATTGATGCGCAACTGTTCATTAATTGTTTGGGACGAAGCTACAATGTCAAACAAGTCTTCTGTTGGAGCATTAAATAGAACATTGCGCGATTTGCGCAGCACAAACTCAGCTATGGGTGGGTGCACAATATTATTCTCAAGTGACTTTCGCCAAATTTTACCGGTTGTGACAAGAGGGACACTTGCTGATGAAATAAACGCTTCACTGAAAAGATCTTACCTGTGGTTGTATGTGAATATATTATTTTTTTTAAATTTTTTAATTTGTAACAAGGGTGGTCACATACCCATTACCAGAGGCTCCATACAAGATTTTTAAATTTTCAAATTTTTGGCAAGTGGGGCCCTTAATTTTCTGAATTTTAATTAACAAAAATAGTGGAAGGGGGACCATTACATTCCAATTACCCGATCCTAAAAAAAATGTTTTTAAAATTTGTCGATTAGGGTGCACCAATACTTTCAATGGAAGAATAAATCTTGAGAATTAAAACATTTGCGTTTTGGTAAATGATCTTCAAGAATTGGTAGAAAAGGTTTATCCCGAAATTGATAACATAAGTTCTAAGACAACATCTTGGTCAAATAGGATCAAATAGGTAAAATAAATGATTTAACTCTGTCAAAGATCAATGGACTGACTCAAACATACTACTCTGTAGACAATGCTATTGATCTGGAAGAGGCTGTTCATTTCCCAACAGAATTTCTTAATTCTCTACAGCCTTCTGGTTTGCCCCCACATAAATTAGTTTTAAAAGTAGGGTGTCCCATTATTTCATTACGGAACCTTAATCCACCAAAATTGTGCAATGGTACACGTTTACAGATAAAATCATTAAAAAACTACATAATAGAGTGTACAATACTGACCAGATGTAGAACTGAAGAAGTCGTTTTAATTCCCCGGATTCCATTAATACCAACGGATCTACCTTTCCAGTTTAGAAGATTGCAGTTTCCTATAAAATTGTCATTTTCTATGAGAATTAACAAATCACAAGGTCAAACATTCAACGTTGTGGGATTAGACCTGACCATTGTGTGTTTTTCCCATGGACAGTTATATGTATCTCTTTTGCGCGTCACTTCAAGACAAAGTCTGTTCGTATTGTGCAATGACAAGAAAGCTGTAAATATTGTATACAAAGACATATTGTAAACAAAATTTTGTTAAAAAATTAATTAATAAAATTTCTTGCTATGAATACCAAAGCGATATTTTTTAAATTGCACCCGTAGAAAGCAGGGCGGGTTGCTAATTACAGCATATTACAATTAATAAATTAAATAATTGTGTTACATAACGTATTGGTTTTTATGACATATAACAGCAAAGTCTCAGCGACATGCACATAAATGAATATGCAAGATCGGCGTCGTGTAAAGCACACACCAATGAAAAGCATGATTGAATAGAAGAGCGAAAATGCAACTGTAATAATTGCGGGTGTGTTGTTGTTGATAACTTGTGCACAAAACCAAACAATACCAACGGCCCGCACTTCCCTTCTCAACAAACGCAAATTGTTCACTCGCAATAACAACAACGACGACACACACGAAGAGAGAATGAGGCTGGTGGTCGGTTATTCGGTCACTTGTTCGTACACTCTTCATAAAAATACACAACAGTAAAGCATTTTTGATCTCTCTCTTCTTACTCATGCATAAACATACATTTTCTACACTGCAGACGAACAGGCCAATATGCAATGTGGCTAGGCTGGGCTATACGTCCAGCGACCCTTCGTTAAGCTATCCCAGTGTCTCTGCCACGTCCTGATGGAAGATCATCTTGTTTGTGCCCGCAATGCTCTTACCTCCTCTAGGGGCCTCGCTCTCCAGGAATAAGCCTCCGCTGCCTCGATGGCGACTAGGTCTATTGGTATCAGCCCAGCGAGAACCAGAGCAGCATCCTCCGATACAGTTCGGAAAGCACTAATGACTCTGAGGGCTCCCAGTCTGTAGACGCTCTCCAGGTGTCTCCTGTATGAGGCCCTATCCATTGCCTTAACCCAAACCGCTGCCCCGTACAGCATGATGGATTTGGTTGCATTCAGCAGGAGCAGTCTACATCCTTGTTTAGGTCCACGCGTGTTTAACAGTATCCTCGAGAGGGCTTTGCATGACTTCGCCGCTCTGTCACTGGATTATGTCAAGTGCTCTTTAAATCTGAGTCTATGATGTACCGTAATCTCTAGATACACCAACGAACTTTTTGTTGTGATTTCCACGTTGCCGACAGTAACCGTAGCACTCTCCACAATTTTTCGACTGCTGATGAGTAGCGCTTCCGTCTATTGCTTGGCTAGGCTGAGACCAACACTGTCCAGCCATGCTGCTATAGTTGCGATAGCTGAGATACATCTCTCCACCGACTCGCTAACGTGTTTGCCGACCACCACAAGTGCAATGTCATGCGAGAACCCCACAATGTTTACACCAGCTGGAAGACGGAGTCTAAGGATGCCATCGTACATTATGTTCCAGAGGAGAGGCCCAGGGACAGAGCCGTGGGGCACACCTCCGGTTACACGGTATGCTACCTCTCCCTCTGAAGTGTCGTAGAGAAGGACCCGCTGCCTCAAGTAGCTTCGAAGTGTTCTCAGCAGTTACCTCGCAACACCGTAGTCAGTAGGGGCCTCCATTATTCTGTCCCAGTTTGCTAAGTTGAAGGCATTCTTTATATCGAGCGTAACCACAAGGCAGTATTCTTTTGCGCCGCCTGCCCAACGTCTGCCACGGATCGCCTCCTGCGCAATCTTGGTTACTTCCGATACAGCGTCGATGGTTGAACGCTCTCTCCTAAAGCCAAACTGGGAAAAGGAGAGGTCCCCTCCTAGCTGTATTTGTTCCTCAAGTCTGCCCGCTATGATCTTCTCCAGTGCTTTGCCTGCCGTGTCCAATAGGCAAATCGGCCTGTAAGAAGATGGTCGCCTGGTGGTTTCCCTGGCTTGTTGATTAGAACCAGTCTCTGGATTTTACAGCAGGATGGAAAGACCCTCTTAGATAGACAGAGGTTAAAAAGATCCGCGAAGAACTGAGGCCGCAGGGTCATCGCCAACTTGAGGGGCCGGTTTGGAATTTGGTCGGGTCCTGGGGATTTGCCGCTTTTTATCCACTTCAAAACAGACATGATTTCTCCTGAGGCTACCGGGGTGTAGCTGCTCGTCTCTTGATTCTCGTCGTCACTGCTATTTTGACTTTCTTGCTGCTGTTGCGGGGAGAGGGTTGCCACGATGTGAGACATCTCTAGGGGATCCAGAAGAGGGACCGGCTTCCGTGACTTGGTGTTTTTGAAAATCACCTGGTAGGCCTTGCCCCACGGGTCGTTCTCTACGTCGTCGCATAGCTTGAACAACGCCTTTGCTGTCCCTGATTGCTCTCTTTAAGGATCTCCTACACAAGTGGTAACTCTCCCTCAGTTCAAGGAAGCGACTTGAGTACCTGGCACGCTGAAAGGCCCTACGTGCCAGAAAGCAGCTACGTCTCGCTACCACAATTTCCTCATTCCACCAGAATACTGCCTCCTGGTGGCGGCTATGGCATTTTCTGTGCTGCATGCTGGAGTCACACGCTTGCTTAATGGTTCGTTGGGTCTTGATGGCCATATCTTCTGCAGATCCATCTAAAACTGGTTCATGTTGGGCGGTACAGAAAGTCTGGGGGCTTAGCGTAGACTGTCTGTAGCCCTTCCTAACCGGATGCCGCTGTGTTCTGGTGATATTGTTATCCGCAGTAACCTCACATAGAATGGCTTGGTGATTACTCGCAGTGTATAAATCGCTCAGAGTCCACTTGGAGGAGTTGAAAAGAGAGATCCACTATTGAGCCAGCCCCGCCTCTCGTGAAGGTGTGCTCAGAGCCTGAATTCAACAGGCACACGTCTAGGGTTGCTAACGCCTCTAACAGAGAGCGCCCCTTGCCGTTTATGAGCGTGGAGCCCCAGTCTGTAGCCCACGCATTGAAGTCGCCGGCGATGATGTTAGGGTGTCGATCTCTTGCGTCGGTGACGAGCTCGTCCAGCAGCACTCCAAATTCGCTCACGCTTAAACTGTGAGGTAAGTAGCAGCTGTATATCCAAAGGCCACTTACCTTTGTTCTCGAGAAGCATCTGAAGGATCTTCTTGATGTAATGGGCCTCCGGGTTGCACTGCAGACGTATATGGCTGCCTTGCGGTCTACGTCGCAGCACCAGTAATCGTCATTACCACACCTGTATGGCTCACTCAAGATAGCCACGTCTACATCTTGTTCTCGGATCGTCTGCGTAAGTAAGTCCCGAGCCGCAACACAATGATTCAAATTAAGTTGCAGTAACTTGAACATTGTGTTTTATTTTGTGCTTCCTTCACGCGACGCAAGGCAGTCTCGATTACCGGCTACGTGGTTGGTATCGCCCAGTTGTTTTGAAGCACAGACGAAACACCGTGGTTTGCTTGTGCTATATTTCACCTGGTGCCTTTCCTCTCCGCATCTTAGGCAGCAGTTGCTCCTATCTATTGCACTCTTGCATGCACTAGTTATGTGCCCCATCTCCAGACATTTGAAACACCTACGGGATTGTTGCCGCTCTCGGATTCTGCAACGTGTCCAGCCAATTTTCACTCTGCCGGCTTTAATAAGCACTGCTGCGGTTCTCGATGGCAGGCTAAAAGTAGCCGCCTGTGTTCCAGCATAGGCAGGGCGGAGGCTTTTGATATTTCCTCTGCCTTCCTCTATTGCAAACTACTCCTTGCAGGCTGATGCAATCTCGTCCATATCCGTGGCATCATTGATATCAACACTTAGGCGTGTTTATACCATGCAGAGTGACTGCCGAATCCGTCTGTGTCCCTGTATAATATAAAAATTTTCTTTTGCAGTGACGATAGACTAACTATTTTGTCACGCATCGCCTGATTAATGTGCCTCTTTTCCTTGTCACTTACAATGGCGACTAGGTCCTCGAGCCGAGGTCCGATGGTCCGCTTCTCATCTGCTGGTTTCAGGACACTAGGGGACGACCTTGCCCCTGATTCATCGGTTTTATCATTCTTTTGCACCAGTTGCCTGGGAGACCTCATCGTTTTCGAGCTCGCTTTAAAAGCCTCCTCTGCAGTGCCCCCATTGCTTATACTGGACGCCTCATCTCTATTCTGTCTGCTTGCCATTTATATACGCATATATTTGGTTACAATGCATATATATTCTGCACTGGTAGACAGATCGTGTATACGACCCCACCTCAGAACTTACGCTTTTAGTTGGAAGTAAAATTTTAGAATTTAACTTATTTATTGGGAAAAAAACACTTATTCCACCAATAAAACACAACCAAGTATACCAACACGCTGGCAGATGCCCCCGTCTATATCAGGTACGTAGCGCAAGTATCTTTTGGCTTTGCAATCAACAATATTCAAAATATATATTTTTTTCAAGGTTCGCGAAAAAACACATCCACTGCACAAAAACACATATTTGTATTTCCTCTACACAGATTGTGAATGAAGCTGAATGTTGGTATGAGTGAATATGGTACATGGAATTTTTTGTGCATTTTACAACTGTATATTGAATGTGATTACGTCGCTCACGTCGCCCACCCTCATTCTACAAGCGCTAAACGAAATGAAATAACAACAATAGAAGACAAAGAGAAACGTCGGCAAACCGCTCGCAACGGCTCATTTTCCCCACATTGCCTCGCTTCCCTTATCCACAAGCATACATTCGACTAATAAAACACGAAAGAAGACAAAAAAAGTCGGTGTAGCTGATTGACAATTGTGTTGTCTGACGGCACAGTTTCCCCACACTGCCTCCCTTATTCAGAAGCAAACTTATACAACACCTCACACAACTATGAAGTGAATGATCCAATCGTTTTTTCCACATTCACTGTTTTTTTTTCGTGTTTTGAATATGCAGGCACAACACACATTCCATCTATTTCTCAATGAATGAGTCACTCACTCACTCATATCTTCTCTCACACAGCATTGCCAACATTCAAACTTCGTGGTAATAAAAAAATATTGAGTATGCATTCATGAATTATAACTTTTGTTGGCAATGTGAATGAGTGATTGCTCATATCTCGTACATATGCAAACGCACAATATGAATAACAGTGGTTCACACTGAGCATCCGCATTCACAGAAAGTGTTCACATTGTATTTTGCATTTTCAGAACATCTGTTTTTTTGTTTTCAAGGCTTATATTTTAGGAGTCGAGTTTAATTTAAAGTGTAATCAAAATCAGTACACAACTAAAAATAAATCACATTAATTAAAAAAGGACCAAATTTTACGTGTCAAAAAAAAGTGCACATTAGCACTTTGTTTTTTCTTTTTTCCATATTTCGGGGAATAACCAAATTTCTTATAGAAAACGATTATTACTCACGTGCTTTGTTGTGTTAAATGTTATTTTGAGTGGATTCCTAAAATAAAAGTGTATAAAATCACAAAAGAAGATATTCTAACTATGGGAAAGCAAACATCTATTGACACTCGAAAAATCACATTGGATTTACAAGAGAAATGCAAATCTTTGCGTGAAATTGCCGAAATTGTAGGTCGGGCCCCAGCACAATAAAAAAAAATGACAAATATGCCACACATCGTATAGATCGTAGAATATTTGCCGAAAACTCGAAAATTGTACAAGCTATAGAATATTTTGCTTATGTTCAAGTTATATAATAGTCAATGGAAAAAAAAGTAGTTCAAGTTAGTAGGTGTTCAAGTTAGCGCAACACCAGTGTATTTGGAAATATTCTGGAAACTATTCTAACTACTGACATTTTGAATTCAATTATTTTGGTTCCAAAAAATGATGATTGTTCATTTATAAAGTTATAAGTCTTAAAACGAATGCCTGGAAAGGAGCAGGTTTACTACAGCTTTGATAAAATTGTCAGTGATGATGCACGTGAACATAATAATTTTCCATTGAGTTTTTGAATACTGTATCAGTTAGTGGTCTGCCTCCCCATAAAATGATTTTAAAAGAAAACTGTCTTGTATTATTAATTCGGAATTTAAATACAGGAAAAGCATTAGTTAATGGAACCCGCGTGCGCGTATAACGAATGCACCGAAGCTCAATAGATTGCGAGGTGTTAACAGGTGTAGCGCGGAATATTCAAATTTTAATTCTCCATATTCATTTGACTTATTCGGGAACTCTTTACCCGTTCAAATTTCAAAGAACTCAATTTCCAGTCATTTCAGCTTTAGCGATGGACTATAATAAATTGTTGAGACAGCCAGTGTTTAGTCACGGACAATTTTATGTTGCCGCCAGTAGAGTTCGATCATTGAATGGATTGCGATTTAAATGCTCTGTAATGACTTTTTTTTATGTCTAATGGATGAATTCTGATAGAAGAGGTTTCAAGATACAACTGATCTGAAGGTTGGTGGATTTGAAAGGTGCAGTGCAAAAGTGTTTGCTTTCTCTTCGTCACTTCTTGTCCATTTGCCATTTTCATCCCATATCGGCGTGTCAAAATTAACTGGCGGTTTTATGCTTTTTTGGGCCCTCCACAAAGGGAGGCGATAAGTTGCCTATATTTTGGCGCTGGGCGAGCTGATCCTCAGAGTTTAATGCTTTCCTAGGTTCGCAAGATGCAACTCTTAAGCGATTTTTCGCGTCAGGAGACCTTATGTTTTGCCATTCCCTTCGTAGGCGACGCTTCTTTGCGATAAGACTATCTATGTGCCTATTTGTTATGTTGTGATTGTAGAATATCAGGGCTGGTGGTACATGAGGAGTTGAATGATGGTCTGCTTCAGTAAGAATTGAACTTAGGCTATCGATGGATTTTTCAATATCATACTCGTTGCTTATCATTGGGATCAGCTCGATATGAGTACTAATGTATTTCCGGTATTTAAGTCTTATTTGAAGTTAATTGCAAGGGGTATTCTCTGATTTGAGGGTACTCTAGTAAGCTGAAGAGGATTGGAGATTGGTCCGACGACAAATCTGTAAGAGCTTCTGCTGTTACTAAGCTACTAGGAATCCTTCTGGTAATGGCGATGTCTATCAAATCCGGTATTTTTTTAGGATCTGCTGGCCAGTATGTAGGCTTACCCGGGGAGACATAGTTTAATTTGTTATGTGTACAAATAAGTGTGTTGTACAATTTCTTTCCCTTGGGGTTTGCCAGTCGGGAACCCCAAAGCGGGTGTTTTGCATTATAGTCACCAGCGGCAAGGAAGTGATGTTTTTCCGCAATTCCTACCAACGGGTAGTGCTTAATACGGTTTTTGATCAGAACACCAGTTCCACCGTGCGCTTTTCCATTCGGGTGATTCGTGTTATACCCTGGTACTTGAAAATTATTTTTGTCCGTAAGATGGGGTTTAGCAAGGAGCATAACATCAATATTCCTGTCCTTTAGAAATTTCAAAACTTCTAATTTATGTCGAGAGACTCCATTTGAATTCCAGAGTCAAATGTTTAACAAACCCATTGAGCAGCGAGCATTTGAAGCAGTTTGTTTTGATTCTACATCAATTCTTGCATTGTTCCCTTCATAAATGTCATGAAGTTCATCATGCTTTGCTGCATTGACATTATCATTGCTTCGATGTTTTTTGTTGAACCTTGAGTGTTTTCGAGCGCATTATTTTGTTAATGAAGCTCACCTGTGGGAGCAGAGCGAATAGACTGAGCTAATATACCATCACATGAGGGGAGAGTACAGGTATCTTTCCTAATCACAGGTCCAGACTTCAAGGCAAGGTCCCCGGGGACATTATTGCCGTACGGTTGTGCTTGGGTGGCATGCACAATATTAGTCGAGGATACCCAATAAAGTGCTGAAACTAGCTATGATCGAACGAGCAGACACCTTTAGTAAAGTCTATAGTTGTTGCCTGCAGGAGAGAATTTTTCCGGATAGATGGAAAAATCAAAAGCTGGTCCAAATACCGAAAAGAAATAAGCCACATGAGGAATGTATGTTGCATACTGTGGGAAATATATTTGAACGAATTGTACGAGATCGCTTGGAAACAGCAATAAGTGCAGCTGGCGGCTTCTCAAGACATCAATATGGATTTCGTGGGGGGCGGTCAACGATCGACGCGATGAAAGTGGTCAAGGGCATCGCTGAAAATGCCATTAAAGATATACGATGGAAAGGTGGCGCTAAAAAATACTGTGCTGTAGTGACGATCGATATTAAAAACGCGTTTAACACAGCAAGGTGGCAGCACATTTTTGAGGTGCTTTGTATGATGGCTTCCTAAATATTGGCATGCCCAACAAGGTAAGGGTGGTGGCCAATGCCGATGATTTGGTAATTTTGGTGGTGGCTAAGTTCATCGATGAGCTTATGTTTTTCTGCTGTTAAGAGAGCCAAAAGGATCTGTGCCTTGCCGAACACAAAACAGAAGTACTGCTTGTCAGCAAACGCAGACTGAGGGAACACCTTAGCGTCACGGTTGGCGACATCGAGATTGTGTCACAGCCATCTTTAAGGTATTTGGGAGTGGAATTGGACTCAAAGATGACGTTCAAGCAACATTGACGCAAACAGCTGCTAAAGCATCAAAAGTAGCTGGTGCTGTCCTCAGACTGATGCTACACTATGGAGGACCTCGAGAGCGCAAGGGACGGTTGTTGGCAAATGTCGTAACGTCGAGGCTAGTCTATGCTGCGCCGATTTGGATGGAGGCTAGTAGAATAAAGTCATACATGAGAGAAATGAAAGCAGTATACAGATCATGTGCCATCCGTGGTCATTGCTGCATTTCGAACGGTATCCAGCGATGCAATTTTGGTATTGGCGAGTATGATGCCTGTTCACTTAGTGGTTGCCGAGATAAGTCGTCTGTTTGTCGCTAAGAGGAGCACTGGCGAGGTGAGGAGGCTAGATGAAAGGGCCCTCAGTATGGTGGAGTGGCAGCGGAGATGGCAGAGTTCTGACAAAGGCAGGTGGACCCATCGGCTCATTAATAATGTCGAAGAATGGGTCGGAAGAAAGTTCGGCGAGGTCAATCATTACCTTGCGCAGTTCTTTAGCGGTCATGGATGCTCTAAGGAGTACCTACATAAGCGGGAATATGATGATGATCCCTACTGCCCGGATTGTAGAGGCGTAAACGAAAATGCAGAACACGTCTTTCTGCACTGCCCGAGATTTGTTGTTGCCAGGTCAATGGTCGCAACAACGTTAGGAGAGGAACCGACTGTGGCGAATTGTGTTCACCACATGTACCAATCGCAACGGAACTGGGATGCGGTAAGTCAGGCGGCAGCTCAAATCATGACAGAGCTGCGCCGAATTGAACGGTTGCGAAGAGTTCAAACGAACGTTGAAGTTGTTTTTCCAAAGTGAAATCGACAAGAAGTTATAACGTAAATTTCTGACTGATTTACATGGAATAGAAGCGGACTTTGAGCAGGAATGCTTCCTCTTTCCTCCTTGACAAAATACTTAGCGGTAGTGCCAGGGGGACTATAGGAAGAAGTTTGTTATGCTCGCCACACATTATGCGACTGATTGTACAATTTCATTTAGCTTGTGGACACTCGCAACGTGTGCGGGAACGGATCATGGCACGATTGCATGGAAAATCAAAAACTTTTGATCTTGATCGTACAATCGATCGAATAATGTGTGGCTGGCATAACACACAGAAGGAGACAAAGAGAAACCACATAAAGTAAATACATATATTCTTCATCAGCTCGATGAGTCTGTCTGTCATTCTGTCTGTGTGTCATTCTGTCTATCTGTCCGTCTGTATATTGCTTTTGGTTTCTTTGGCGTGTGTAGTTGTTGTTGTTGTGTTAAACAATGTGTTTACGTTTGCCATCTGTTGTTCCCTCTTGCCGCCAAATTAGATAAACTGTGAGCTTCTGTGTGTTTCTTGTTCTTTTCTTCGTGCATTCGCTTGTTTTTGTACAACACACATGCTGGTTGCTTGCATGTTGTTGTAATAAACATTTTTATATACACAAACTGCATGTTGTTGTTGTGGAAATGTAATCTCTTTTTAAAAATTTATTATTTGTTGTGGATATGGGAATAGAAATACACATTCTGTGAAAAACTCAAGTCTCTACTTACTGCGGTTCATGAGATACAGAAATCTCAAAACAGAAACAGCACTCGTCGTCGGCCTATTGTTCAGCTGGCTCTTCAGGTTTTTAAATACTAACAACCTCTATAGTTTGCGGTGTGGATTCCGCCACAGTTCTGCATTTCTTCATTTTTGGATCCATTTTATCTTTGTTACAATTGGTGGAATTGTGCAGTTCACTGCAGGCGACGCATACAGAATGTAGCGTGCAGTACGCTCTTGTGTGGCCAAATTCCTGGCAGTTAGTACATTGCACAGGAGTGTTACGCTTGTGCAGCTCCTCCACAGTAATTCTACGATGTAACAAGTACTGTAGATTGTAAATAGGATGAACTGCATTTTTCTTCAGTGTCATGCTTTCTGGTTCAAGTTCAACTTTAAACATGGGCTGCGGTACTTTTTGCCTGTTGATGATGTTTATCACCACTTTTGGTTTAAATTTTTTTTCTAGTAGCGCACTCTTTATTTCGTTGGTATCTACATTAGCTTCGATGCCTTTGATGACAACTTGCAGGCCGTTCAAACTTTTCAATTGGTAAGTATAATGATTTGTTTTTGACTCAATTAGATAGTCAGAAATTTTCATAAAATTCTCTTCGTTGTAGATCTGCAGTTTAGTTTCTGCTACCTTTTAAAGAGATATTATGTGAAAACTGTCATTGCCGATGAGCTGAGTGATCTTTTGTGGGAGAGCACTCGGGCTTTGCTTTCGTACGTATATTGGAGTCGGTTTAAACTTTTTGACTTTCAGTGTGCCTTATTCAGAATTTATGGTAGGGATATCTGAGTTTCCACTTAACAAATGGAACTTATTTGTACTGATTGGATTATCTGATTTTGTTTCTTTCATTGGCGCGGTTTATTTTAGCTTTGTTCCCAGCCTTTGCATTTTGCGGGCTGAGCTTACGCTTTATTTGGACATATCAATCGATCCCATTTTGTACCGCTGATTTGATTTTTGGAGTTTCCCCTATCTGTCGCTGACAACTTTTTAATGCATTTGCCTCAGAATTTGGCGGAGTTTCGATAGGAGTATCGTTTGAAGCTAGGTGAGCCGATATGCTGAAGGGGTGAGAGATCGCAGATTCGGCGCTTCAAGTCGTGCTTGCCATAGAACCTGATGAAAAGCTTGATGTACACGTTATAGCGAAGTTAGTAGTTGTTGTTGTAGTTGTGATTATTTGTGTTGTTTTAGTAATCGGGCTTTGTAAAGAGATAAGATTCGGAGTTGAGCATTGTTAGCTCCATGAAAGCATTACATTAGAGTTTAAGTTTTCCAATTGAGATTGGCTGCGTGTTACTGATGGAGTTCTTTGAATACTCATATTTATTTTTAGATTGATTTTCTTAATTTAGAATCGCTTTGCCATCAATTCCCATTGACGTCAATATTTTAATATTTTAAATTTTAAAAATCCATTGAAATATAACAAGGAAAGATAATCCGGTTTCCTTGATCCAACTGAGTCACCCTGTGCTCCTCATATGTGCGACAGGAACAGCTTATGTGTACTCGGAAAGAAAGACAATAGCAACACCAAATGAATTGAGTGTTTTTTGTTTTTATTAAAATTTTGTTTTAAACTTAAACTTGCCTGCGTAAGAAGCCACAATATGGCATACTAGCCTTGGATATTCCTATTGCAACCGATTGCAGGTAAGTCTCCTGCAAATTAAGAGCCAATATTAGTATACTTTGGCTTTTCACCACTTTGTTTTTTCTATAGGAGTACAGAAATTCACTCACTCACATCAGTGACACACACACCCTGCTCCTGGTACGCAATTTTTTAGCCCTGAGAGAGTTTACTTACCTATATCGTTGATTCAGTCCCTCTTACCTACGATTAGTCCAGAACAGAATAAATGATGTGACGTCAGACTTCACAAATTGGTTCTTTGAAAATTTTTCAACGACACCAGATATTTCAAATTGAATAATATTGAAGAAAAATGCACAAAACGTTCGTGGCACAAAAGGTTTCCGGTAAGTATGCTATTATACCAAGTGTTACTGTATAAATTATGTCTAATATTACACTTGATTTCAGGAAAACACAATTTAATTGGTCCGCGTGTTTCCGCAAGAGAAATTCTTCTTCTTTTGCAAGAATACTTGCAACGTAAAGGGTTCTTCTCGATGAAGTTAAAATGTACCATTGTGTATGCTATGGTTGTGTATACATTCGCCTTACTTAAAAATCCATATCCTCAAATTAGATACCGTGATTTATGGAGCCTAGGGCACTTTTTTCTGGATACTTGCAAAATGCATCAATTGGCTCTTCACGATTCTGATCACAATTTATTCGTTCGGCGTGACTGTTACATCGATGATTTTTCACTTCATAACAACGATATCATATTTTGGAAACATATTATTCCTCAATCGACGCACTTTGGACAGCTCTGCGAGGCGGCTAAAACGCACTTGTATCGCCTAATTTCGGCTATAATTAATTCACGCAATCGACAACCACAATTTTCACCTACTAAACCAATGTGGTTACGATGGAACAGCAAATTTTTGTTACTTCTAAATCTCACCAGAAAATTTTTGGTATTATGATGGATAACCTGCTCACATTTGCTACACATGCAAACAACAACACCTTCAATTATGTGAAAAAGAGGAATAAAGTACTTAAGATTGGAAAGTTCCTGGGGAAAGGAAGGAGACATTAAATACTATCTATTAACTATGCCGCTCCTGTTTGGACCTCTTTTATCAGTGAACTCAAGGAACACAGCTGCAAATTATTTAAAACAGCGCCCTTAGAATGGACCGGTTGCTTCCATCTCCACCAGCAAAAGTCTTTGCCAGCTTAATGAGCTGCTATCTTTTTTTTTGACACCTAGTACATTTTTTGATAATGAGATGGGTTAAATAACTTACATTATTTTACTTTCACATTATTATGTAAACTCAATATTTACACACTCATATGTATTACATTTCGACTTTGATTACAAATAATTTTTTTGGAATTTCAGAAAAGGTAACATAACGAAAAAATCGTTTTAATTATTTTATACGTATACAGCTGTGTGTGTGTAGCATATTGTATTAAACCACCAAACAATAGATAAAATCGTTGTTGTTCTCGCTTGTTGTGTATGTGAAGGGAACGGGCGCATATCACAAAAAATTCGAAAAATAAACAAAACAACAACAAGGTGTTCATTCTCTCAACTTTCTCTCTCTCTCTCTTTGTTAATGCATAGTAGTTTTAAGAATCGTGGACACGATATGTATGCAACTTTTATCTTAGTGTTAATGAAATCTTTATATGTGCGTGAAGAGTATAAAGTTGTTAGTTGTCTCTATCGCTCCCATGCATAGCGTAGTTGTTCTCACTTGTATGTCCAGTCCGTTCGTATGGTGCTGTTGTTTTCTTTCATGGCAAGTCTTCTTTATCTTTCGCTGGCATGCTTGGCTTGCCTTCGAATTGCTTAAACCTAATTTTTCGAGAAAACATTTCTACCAGACTTATCGTAAATTCTTCATTGGTGTCTGTAGTTAGTGTTTGCATGTTAAGATTGGCGAACGAGACATTTTTTCTCACTCTACGCAAGCCAAACAAAATTTAAAAAATACGATCGAGCGACCAAAATAGAAATAAAACCAGATAGAAGGCTATCATTGGCTATGCCAAAGATGTAATAATCTTCAACTCCTCCGGGTTGCATCCAACCTTCCTTTCTTAGCATCACTATATTCTCTCTGTTACAGTTTGAGTATCAACAAAGAACACATTTTGAGTACCAACAAAGAACACAGTTTGAGTGGCATTGTCTTTTTATTGTACTTATTCTTTCTATATAATGTGAGTTTGTATGGGAGGTACCCCTGCTGGTAACCCTAGGATCATAAAATTTACACGGCTGATGGATATGGAACAGAAACTTATAGTGTTCAAGTTTCAGATCAATAAGTCAGAAAACAAAAAACTTTTCCTAATAAGAACATTAATTTAAAGGGTGGTTTGTATGGGAGGTACCCCTTCTAGTGGTCCAATTCGACTGATTCCAAAAAATGAACTGCGTATGATAAAAAGAAACGTGTATGCAAAATTTCAGCTCTCTAGCTCAAAAACTGAGGGACTAGTTTTGATAAAGACAGATAGACGGACATGGCTTAATTAACTCATCTCATCGAGCTGATCACAAATATATATACTTTATGTGGTCCACGATATCTCCTTCTGTGTGTTACAAACTTCATGACAAATTTATAATACTATTCACTCCCGTGAAGAGTATATACATCAGCAGCGAAATTTTTATCTTTATTGCAAACAAATCCCTACCTTTTGTGTCGTTTATCTCTTCACAACAGGCAGAAGATAAAGAATTCTGCTACCAAATATTTGTATGTAAATTGTGGCTTAAGGTAGCAATCCACTCATCCACGATTTGATCAAATCGTTGTTATTGTAATTTGATGCGTCGTGAATTTTTTATTTCATTTTGAAGCGCAATGAGTGCACACAGCGAATGTTTATTTTATTTTTTTTTTTTTTTTTGTCATGCGAAACAAGGAGGTAAAAATCTTCCAAAGATACCTATGACCCGTGCCACAAGCTATGTCGGATTCCTTAGCTTACCGACTAAAAAACCCCCTATCGCCTCAAGCCCTTTCCAATCCCTACGGCAGCGCCGAAGCATTCCTTCGTAGGGAGGGATAGTGAGCTTAAAATTAAGCAGGCGCCATTGTTCGTTCGTACATTCGAGCACCCCTCATAATGTTGGCAATTTCAGAAGAGAAGTATGCCCAGTCATTCATCGATGTTTCCATTCGTCTTACAATCTCATGTGAGCTGCAATGAGATCCAAGGCGCGCATACACTCTGCGTCGCTCCGCTTCAAAACGGGGGCACTCATGAAGAAGATGATCCGGATCCTCCTCGACATCTTTGCACAGACCACAGAACAGATGCGCAGCGAGCCCAAACCTGTGGAGATACTGCCTGAAACAGCCATGGCCAGTTGCGAATTGAATAAATTCGAACTCCACATCACCAGAACGACGCTTAAGCCAATTCGTAATATCTGGGATAAGCTGGTGTATTCTCCGCGACTCTGGCCTACTCCACCTGTGCTGCCAAATGTTCAGGTATCTGGACTTAATCTCCTCCAAGTCTGCTTCCTGAGAGGATGCACGTGCGATGTACTTGTCCCTGGCAGCCAGGGCTTCCAGATCGATTGGCAGTCTGCCTGCAAGGACACCCGCTGCATCGTCTGCCACTGTGCGATACGACCTACAAATCCTGAGGTTAGCAACCCTGTGAGCACTCCTTATCCAGCTTCCAAGTTTTCCAAGCGATACCCAGGGCCCGCTTCCTCAATCTTGATATAGTGAACCTTGCCTGAGGGGAAATACAGATTTGTATCGCAAGGTGATCACTATGGGTGTAGACATCTGCAACCTCCCGTTTTATAGCACTGGCAATCGATGCGCTACGGAAGGTGAGATCTATTGTCGAACGGCCTCTGCCGTTGTCAAACGTGATTGAGTTGTCCCTATTAAGTAGAACCATATCCAGCGATGCAAATGCTTCAAAACAGCCCGTCCGCGCCTATTGGTGCTAGTACAACCCCATTTCACCGCCCATGCATTAAAGTCACCGGCGATTATGAGTGGGGATCTATGCCTCGCAGCACTAACCAGTCTATCCAGGAAGTCATCAAATGAGTCATGACTGACGTTTGGCGATGTGTAGCAGCTGCAAAAATAGATACCACGTATTTTGGCAAAGGTAAAGCCATCATACGGGCAGGGCTCTCTATGCTCAAAGGAAGCATTGCCTTGTAGCCAGATAGCCGCTTTGTTACTAATATCCTGCATCCACACATTTAAGTCTTCCTTCGACCTATGGAACTCACTAACCAGTAGTACAGCAGCCTTCCTGTCTATGGCTGTTTGGGAGAATAAGTCCTGCGCTGCACTGCACCTATTTAGATTAAGCTGCAGACACTTTATCATGCCTAGCTTTCAGATCACGCATGGCCTTCTTAAAGGCTCCACACTTGTAACTGCCAGAAGCATGTGCATTAGGGTTGCGCTTATTTATAAAAGTGACGTTGCCAAAGGTCTCAGGGTCCAAAAATGTTTGTTTTGGTTTAAAAGGAAAAAATGTAAAATTTCAGCTTGATCTGACTATCTTTAGAGGTGGCGACTTGAGATGAAATTCTAAATCTTCCACTTACGTACCATACAATTCAAATCCTAGAACTTCTCATTTCTTGTTATTTAAAAGATTTATAAGCACTATATTTGTTATTAAATAATCAGTGTCGAATTTATTACAATCTTTTACTTTTTACCGCGCACATGTTAATTGTTGTTCTGTGTAAAGCTAGTCTGTTTCATTATTAAGTGCAAGGTGTAATAGTCACTCCTAAAGCAATTTTATTTCACATTGTTTCTTATTGCAATTGAAACGCGTTTTAAGTGTCACGAATATGGCCAATTTACGTTTAAGCAACAACATTTTTTTAGTTGGCCATGACTATGCTCAAATTCTGGGATCCAAGTTACATAAATAAAAGTATAAGCACAAGTCGCCACCTCTAAATATTATTCGATCAGGCTAAAACTATACACTTCATTGTTTTATACCAAAAGGAACATTTTAAAACCATGAGACCCATAGTTACAACACTTTTTTTTACCTTCATACAAATAAGCGCAACCCTAATGTGCATTCTTACCTTCCGGGCAAATAAGACACGTGGGATTTTCCCGACATGTCTTTGCAATATGTCCATCAGCTCCGCATCTCAGGCATAATTTTGAGCGGACCGCACTATTTTTGCATCCTCTCGCAATGTGGCCTTACTTCAAGCACTTGAAGCACCTTGTGGGAATTATATGTTGTCTCAGACGGCAACGAGCCCAACCCACCTTCAACGATCCCGCTTTAAGCAGAGATTCTGCCTGTTTGACCGGTAAGGTTATATTTGCTGTCATCGCCCCATCTCTAGCAAATCTCATTGCTTTAATGGCAATGCTGCTGAGCTTGATTGCAGGAAATTGCCTGGTGATGGATTATTATTTATACCTGATATCTTTCCTCCTTCGCTACATTTACGCTAACCGCGCGCTTCACCTATGCCGACCGTGGCGACGCTCACTGCTAGACGAACAGGATGCAACTTTCTGTTAACCTCATCTCTGTGAAGCCTTATTGCCGTAGCTAACAGCTCTCTCATCTCGTTGTTAACGTGCCGCTGCTTCTCCATCATCACGGCAAGCTGCTCCAATTTCTTCATTACGCTTGCTGTATGCGGCTCCTCCGGACAATCTTCGTCCACTTGCCTACTGTTATCAGCCGTCGTCTTTCTTGGCTGAGGTGATATCGACTTAGTCGGCCTAGCAGAAACTGAAATAGGCTCACCTAATGCAACACCCACCTCTTTGTCCATTACTTCTGCACTCGCTTGTGCCGACGGCGTATTCTCCACTGCGGTATTTGTGATTACCACCTCTGGCACAATTTCTGATCCTACTTTGAAAGGAGAGGGCACTTCATTTGCACAGGATACCTCCTACGGGATCGTTTGTGGATCTTCGGCCTTTCTTGGAGGCGAGCGGCACATTCAAATCTCCAGATAAACTTGTAGCTTTGTCCGCTACGGCAACCAAGTTGGCCATTGCCGTAGTGGTAGTGGAAAGTGCACGCTTCCACTCGCTCCGCCACGAGAACTTCATAAGGGTGTGCAGACTTTTAAGCTACCAATTCCATTCTCGCCGCTCATTGGTCGGGGACTTATTCATTATTCGCAGCTAACCTACATACCTGCAGGCCGTTCAGTACCCGCCACCTGTGACCCCCACTCTAGCTTGAGCAACGCCGAATGTACAGCGAATGTGCCGACGGCAATATGGCTAGCTATAGAAAAAATTAATGAAGAAAGAGGGTGAAAAAAACTGAGAAGAAATGCACAAAGCGAATGTGCTAATTACCCATTTTTATGGTTCCGTACAAAAATGGTGCTAACGGAACCCTATTAATAAGCTTCCACCGTCAGTACGTCCGACTCCGCTGTATCTCATGAACCGTAAAAGCTGGACAGTTGAGATTTTCACAGAATGTGTATTTCTATTGACATGGTAGCACCAAATACTAAAACTAAATTAAGTTACAAAATTAAAGGGATCCTCATACACGAAACGTGTGCTCCAATATGCACTGCGCACACTTAGAACCTTTGTTATTTATTTTGTTACATGTTTTGGAATTTTTTTTTTTAAGTGAAACTTCTTTAGCGGCGTGGGGCAAAAATTTAGTATGAAATTTTCAGTGAAAAAATACAAAATGTAACGTTTTGAGATTTCTGTATCTCATGAACCGCACTAAGTAGAGATTTGAATTTTTCACAGAATGTGTATTTCTATTCCCATATCCCCAACAAATAATAAAATTTTAGGAAAATCCAGCAGAAAAGTCTTAATAACGAGATTACATTTCCACAACACCAACATGCAGTTTGTGTGTATAAAAATGTTTATAACAACAACATGCTAGTTGCCTGCCTGTACAAAAACAAGCGAATGTATTTAATAAATGGCAAGAGGAAACAACAGACGGCAAACGTAAACACATTGTTTAACACAACAACAACAACTACACATGCCAAAGAAACCAAAAGCAATATACAGACGGACAGATAGACAGAATGACAGACAGACTCATCGAGCTGATGAAGAATATATGTATTTACTTTATGTGGTTTCTCTTTGTCTCCTTCTGTGTGTTATGCCAGCCACACATTATTCGATCGATTGTACGATCAAGATCAAAAGTTTTTGATTTTCCATGCAATCGTGCCATGATCCGTTCCCGCACACGTTGCGAGTGTCCACAAGCTAAATGAAATTGTACAATCAGTCGCATAATGTGTGGCGAGCATAACAAACTTCTGGACAAACTTATAATACTATTGAAGCAATACTACGAGAGCTTGACAATTTTTCTATATGACCATCAGAGAGCAAAACATTTTTTAAATCTTTATGCATATTCAATGTGTTTGGAAGTGCTCGAGCGGTGACAAAATTTCATAGTGAAAATAATAAAATTTTGAGATGATCACTCTGTCTGTTTTTAAGAAGTTTCACTTCTATCACGTGTACGATGGCACACGCGCAATTTTTTTATACTTTTAGGCTGTATGATTATTTCACTTTTGCTTTTGATCAAAGTTGATATGCAGTATGAATACTGATTCTACCCTAAACATAAGTCAAATCGTTAATTTAATATTTTGAGCATGAGCTTTTTGTCAATTTCAAAATAAATGCACATTCATTGTGTTTGGATCCAGCATTGAGTTATTGAATACATAATTCATTTTTGCGGCAAAAAATCTTGTACGATGGTACGGAACCCTCCGTGTGCGAGTCCGACTCACACTTAGCTGATTTTAATATCTATAAACAAGCAAAATGTTTATTTATTTACAAAAACTTACCTAATATTGGATGGTGGAAAAGGAACTTCCGAAAATTTGAATTGCTAGATTTAAAAAGCAACATCTCTGTAAGTATTAATTCGAGCTGGGAATGCCATACAACAATGAAAAGCTGGCAACCTTGGTAAAACCATGCTGCTAAAACAATGATTATTTAGTCTACTGTTTTTACATAAAGTTAATGAGTACCGAAACAGAGAATTTTACTTTTTACTAGCGTACCTGGCGTGCTTTGTTACCCTGTTAAACTGTTTTTTTTTTAATTTTGAAATCAAAAACTTATATTGACATAATTTCCTGCTATATTTGACAAAGGCGACTTGATTGATTTTAAAATATCTCTAAGTTTTATATGCAAAGTATAAAACTGTCTGTATTTCGAAAACTACGCCACCCGCCGGGTCCAAATGTAGCTTATAACCATCCACTTAACCCAATAAGTACACCAAAAATCAAAATCAGTCCAGCCGTTCTCTAGTTTGGCCCTTACCAACACTTTTTGATTTATATATATATGGGAAATGCCGCTGTATTGGACATATCAACACGACAATCCTAAGCATACATCAATATTTTTAAAATCATATTTGGAAGAAAAACAATGATGATGTTATGCCATGGCCGGCGCAGTCACCCGATCTCAACCCGATTGAGAATATTGGATGATGATTAAGCGTAAAATAGGCAGTAAAGTATTCCGAATTGGTGATGAGCTTTTCACGGAATTGGAAAAGGAGTGGAGAGCAATTCCAAGCCTAGAAGATGTGCTGCTGTTATCAAAAACAAAGGCTACGCAACAAAATATTAAGCAGTTGTAATTTGTACTGTAAATTTCTTATCATTTCTTATTGTTGGAAATGTTTTGATCACTTAATTTTTGACTTTGGTTAAGTTAATTTGTTTTTTTGTTGGTGTAAGTTAAGAATGGATGTTTTAGTTTCATTGATATATTAAAAAAAACCAATCCCGAAATGAAAATAACAATAAAAAAAGTTGTGTGGTTTTTTAACGTGAAAACGTTTTTAAAATGGGTATACATGCCACAATATGCCACTCTTTGTCGCGTGGTTCTAGTAAGAACCTTAAGCTACTTGACATCACTATTGAGCAGAGTCCTATCACGAGGGTTTCGACTTATTTCCCAAACATATTGAAGGCGTCTCTTCTCTCTTACCTTAACTGACACTTCATTGGACCAAAGGTGTCTATCCCTTTTGGGGTTTAAGGTCGTGGTCGTTGTTGTGGGTGCGCTTATGCTGGCCCCATTGTGGATGTTCCTCGTCAGTGCCTCAGCAACGCCGTCAATGTTCACGATGGTTTGTAGGGTGACATTGGGATCCATGTTTTGCTCTAGCCAGGATCAAAATTTTTTCAGATTAGCTCTTTTGCCAAGTATGGGGACAGGCCTCTTAACAGCGAGAACGGGAGTGTTTACTCCCAGCGTTACAGCACTGTGGTCAGATTGAAGGTCCATGTTGATTGCCGTGTGAATCTGACTGGTGTGGAACCCTTTGACAATCGCAAAGTCCAGTACGTCTGAAGTTTTTCTAAGGTCATTAGCCCTTGGTACTCCAGGTGAGTGGCAGGTTAGGTTTTTGCTCCAGATGCAGTTTAATAGAGCTGCTCCTTTGGTGTTACTAATCCTTGAACCCCATCAGGTGCTCTTATTATTGAAGTCACCGCCTACAATAAACTTGTTACCAAGGCTATCGACCAGTTGCTCATACATACCCTGCGATATATTATGGCATGGAGGAAAGTATAATGCCACTAGAATCAGATTGCCATGGGGGCTGTGGAGTGTGACTATTGCTGCCTGTACCTTGGGAAGTTGGATTGGATCTTGCTCAGCATATGAAATGCCCAATTTAATTAAAATAGCAGAACCACCTCTTGAGTTGCCGCTAGGATGGTTTGCCTTGATGAGATCATAGCCTTGAATTTTAAAATAGGAACGTTGATTTAAATGGGTCTTTGCTACAAGTAACACGTCGATATTCTTCGTTCGGATTTCGAGTCGATAATGGACTGAGACTGTGACTGAACTGACCCTCTAAAACGGCCTTAAGCTGAGCCATTAGTGCGTTTTTATTTCATCGTTTCAATTATCGGTGCTGATTTCGAGTCAATAATGGACTGAGAATGAACTGACCGTCTAAAAGGCCCATAGGCACAATATTCGTTATATCGAACCTCGAAGTATCAAAATGAGCGTTAAAACGGGTGGTTGTTTAGCAACTTTTTTTTTGGCAACACTATTTTTAACAGCTGACGCAGTTTACGTGCCTTGTGTTACTGTCAAACACGTTCAGTTTAGTCTAAAATTTAACCATGAATCGATTTACAAACGAACAGCGTTTACAAATTATTGAATTTTATTATCAAAATTCCTGCTCGGTAAGGCAAGAGTATGGAATGTTGTGACTAAATTTCGCACCTAATTTACATTATTGGACATTAAACCACCAACACGCATACGTAGAGTGCGGACAGAGGAAAAAATCGCAGCTGTATCCGCCAGTGTTACTGATGACCCTGAATTATCGATTCGGCGCCGTTCCCAGCAATCGGGCCTCTGTAACTCCACTACGTGGAAAATTTTGCGAAAGGATTTGGGTATAAAACCTTTTAAAATACAGCTGGTGCAAGAATTGAAGCCGCGCGACATACCACAACTGCTAACTTTTGCTGAATGGGCGCTGCCAAAGTTGAATGAAGATCCAATTTTTTACCGAAAAATTGTGTTTAGCGACGAAGCTCATTTCTGGTTGAATGGATACGTGAATAAGCAAAATTGCCGCATTTGGACTGAAGAGCAACCAGAAGCATTGCATGCACTACCAATGAATCTCAAAAAAGTCACTTTTTGGTGTGCATTATGGGCCGGCGGCATCATTGGGCCGTACTTTCTCAAGGACGGCGAAGGCCGGAACGTTATTGTTAATGGCAAGCGATACCGTACGATGCTTACAAACTTTTTATTGCCCAAAATGGAATAGCTTGACTTGGCTAACATGTGGTTTCAACAATATAGTGCCACATGCCACTCAGCACGCGAACAATGGCCCAATTGAGAGGCGAGTTCGGTGAGCAGTTTATTTCACATTTGGGCCGGTCAATTGGCCGCCTAGATCATATGATTTAACGCCTAGACTATTTTTGAGGGGCTATGTTAAGGTTCATGTCTATAGCAACAAACCCGCAACGATTGATGCACTGGAAGCCAATATTGAACAATTTATTCGTGAGATACCGGCCGGTATGTTGGAGAGAGTATGCTAAAATTGGACCCAACGTATGGACTATTTGCAGCGCAGCCACAGCCAACATTTACATGAAATTATCACTAAACATTAAATTATATCGATCGTTCTATCGACTCAAATAAAGATTTCATACATTTTTCTGAATTTTATGTGTTGTTGGAATGCATGCCATAATCTGCCATTCTTTCAGAATATTTTGAAAATTGTCGCCTTTGTTTTTAATAAATCTCGTGACTCAAAAGTCGTAGCGCCAAGTAATTTGTATAATATGGTTTATAGTGCAGCGTGTAAGAGGAATTTGTCATGGTGCGCTTATGCCAACAAGGGGGGAGGGACGTTCAAAGAGGTGACTAAAATGTAAAATTCACTTTTCTTTTGTAACCGTATTGCTTGAGAGAGATCTGCTTGGAAATTTCGACGTTTTGTATTATTATTATTTAGAAAAAATAGAAAAATTTGATACGAACAATGTCATAAAATGTATGACGTGTAAGGGGAAGAAGAGGAAGAATGAAAGGATGAAATAGTCAAAGCAGACATAAATTAAGGGTATATGTCAGTATGTGTATGGTCAAGCATCGTGTGCGTGTGGAGAATTGCAAGGGGTGGTGTGGGGTGGTGTTGTGGTGTTTGGAAAAGAGAAGAATTAAATAGTCAAAGCAGACATAAGTTCGATATATGTGTGAGTATGTGTATGGGCAAACATCGTATGCCTTTGAAGATGTGCAAAGGAGGGAAGAGAATACAATGAAATAGTCAAAGCAGACGTATGTGTGAGTGTGGAGGGAGGGACTGACGCTTTGAGGCCATTGAACTTGCGCGTTACAATTTTGTAAACGCTGCCCCAGGGATTCTGATCCACTTCTCCTATCAGTCTGCAAAAGGCATTTCGCTTGCTCCTGCAGTTCTCCTTGCTTAGTAGAGACTTTTTGTGCCTAAATTCGTCGAGGAAGAGAAGAGTATCGTGAGAAGCAGGATTCCTCCTTCTGCTGCGCTGGAATCTTCTCCGTAGTTGGTGGCACTGCGAGCGAAGTTCTTCTATTTCATCAGTCCACTAGTAGTTAGGCTTCCTGCCATTGCTTCTAGTCTTCCTAGGCATAGAGCCATCGCACATCCTTGTGAGGCCCTGCATAAGTTGCCCGGATTGCTGACTCGCATTTCCAGGCGCTACTTCAAACTCGGAGATAAACAGATCCAGAGTTTCCTTATCCAGCTTCCAAGTTTTGCAAGCGATACCCAGGGCCCGTTTCCTCAATCTTGATATAGTGAACCTTGCCTGAGGGGAAATACAGATTTGTATCGCAAGGTGATCACTATGGGTGTAGACATCTGCAACCTCCCGTTTTATAGCACTGGCAATCGATGCGCTACGGAAGGTGAGATCTATTGCCGAACGGCCTCTCCCGTTGTCAAACGTGATTGAGTTGTCCCTATTAAGTAGAACCATATCCAGCGATGCAAATGCTTCAAAACAGCCCGTCCGCGCCTATTGGTGCTAGTACAACCCCATTTCACCGCCCATGCATTAAAGTCACCGGCGATTATGAGTGGGGATCTATGCCTCGCAGCACTAACCAGTCTATCCAGGAAGTCATCAAATGAGTCATGACTGACGTTTGGCGATGTGTAGCAGCTGCAAAAATAGATACCACGTATTTTGGCAAAGGTGAAGCCATCATATGAGCAGGGCTCTCTATGCTCAAAGGAAGCATTGCCTTGTAGCCAGATAGCCGCTTTGTTACTAATATCCTGCATCCACACATTTAAGTCTTCCTTCGACCTATGGAACTCACTAACCAGTAGTACAGCAGCCTTCCTGTCTATGGCTGTTTGGAAGAATAAGTCCTGCGCTGCACTGCACCCATTTAGATTAAGCTGCAGACACTTTATCATGCCTAGCTTTCAGATCACGCATGGCCTTCTTAAAGGCTCCACACTTGTAACTGCCAGAAGCATGTGCATTAGGGTTGCGCTTATTTATAAAAGTGACGTTGCCAAAGGTCTCAGGGTCCAAAAATGTTTGTTTTGGTTTAAAAGAAAAAAATGTAAAATTTCAGCTTGATCTGACTATCTTTAGAAGTGGCGACTTGAGATGAAATTCTAAATCTTCCACTTACGTACCATACAATTCAAATCTTAGAACTTCTCATTTCTTGTTATTTAAAAGATTTATAAGCACTATATTTGTTATTAAATAATCAGTGTCGAATTTATTACAATCTTTTACTTTTTACCGCGCACATGTTAATTGTTGTTCTGTGTAAAGCTAGTCTGTTTCATTATTAAGTGCAAGGTGTAATAGTCACTCCTAAAGCAATTTTATTTCACATTGTTTCTTATTGCAATTGAAACGCGTTTTAAGTGTCACGAATATGGCCAATTTACGTTTAAGCAACAAATTTTTTAAGTTGGCCATGACTATGCTCAAATTCTGGGATCCAAGTTACATAAATAAAAGTATAAGCACAAGTCGCCACCTCTAAATATTATTCGATCAGGCTAAAACTATACACTTCATTGTTTTATACCAAAAGGAACATTTTAAAACCATGAGACCCATAGTTACAACACTTTTTTTTACCTTCATACAAATAAGCGCAACCCTAATGTGCATTCTTACCTTCCGGGCAAATAAGACACGTGGGATTTTCCCGACATGTCTTTGCAATATGTCCATCAGCTCCGCATCTCAGGCATAATTTTGAGCGGACCGCACTATTTTTGCATCCTCTCGCAATGTGGCCTTACTTCAAGCACTTGAAGCACCTTGTGGGAATTATATGTTGTCTCAGACGGCAACGAGCCCAACCCACCTTCAACGATCCCGCTTTAAGCAGAGATTCTGCCTGTTTGACCGGTAAGGTTATATTTGCTGTCATCGCCCCATCTCTAGCAAATCTCATTGCTTTAATGGCAATGCTGCTGAGCTTGATTGCAGGAAATTGCCTGGTGATGGCTGCTCTCAATTCTTCTGCCTCTGTTACTTCATCCAGATCACGGCATTCTATAATTATATTTCTCCCTTGGCCGTTCTGCGTATCCTGTTAACGTTGTCGCCAGCTTCTTCTTTTTCCGCTTCTTTCGATGCTCAGCTACTTGCCATTTATTTTCCTTTGGCTTAGGGTTTTCATCTGCAACCCTCAATGCACACGAGCCGCTATCAGGATTATTATTTATACCTGATATCTTTCCTCCTTCGCTACATTTACGCTAACCGCGCGCTTCACCTATGCCGACCGTGGCGACGCTCACTGCTAGACGAACAGGATGCAACTTTCTGTTAACCTCATCTCTGTGAAGCCTTATTGCCGTAGCTAACAGCTCTCTCATCTCGTTGTTAACGTGCCGCTGCTTCTCCATCATCACGGCAAGCTGCTCCAATTTCTTCATTACGCTTGCTGTATGCGGCTCCTCCGGACAATCTACGTCCACTTGCCTACTGTTATCAGCCGTCGTCTTTCTTGGCTGAGGTGATATCGACTTAGTCGGCCTAGCAGAAACTGAAATAGGCTCACCTAATGCAACACCCACCTCTTTGTCCATTACTTCTGCACACGCTTGTGCCGACGGCGTATTCTCCACTGCGGTATTTGTGATTACCACCTCTGGCACAATTTCTGATCCTACTTTGAAAGGAGAGGGCACTTCATTTGCACAGGATACCTCCTACGGGATCGTTTGTGGATCTTCGGCCTTTCTTGGAGGCGAGCGGCACATTCAAATCTCCAGATAAACTTGTAGCTTTGTCCGCTACGGCAAACCAAGTTGGCCATTGCCGTAGTGGTAGTGGAAAGTGCACGCTTCCACTCGCTCCGCCACGAGAACTTCATAAGGGTGTGCAGACTTTTAAGCTACCCATTCCATTCTCGCCGCTCATTGGTCGGGGACTTATTCATTATTCGCAGCTAACCTACATACCTGCAGGCCGTTCAGTATCCGCCACCTGTGACCCCCACTCTAGCTTGAGCAACGCCGAATGTACAGCGAATGTGCCGACGGCAATATGGCTAGCTATAGAAAAAATTAATGAAGAAAGAGGGTGAAAAAAACTGAGAAGAAATGCACAAAGCGAATGTGCTAATTACCCATTTTTATGGTTCCGTACAAAAATGGTGCTAACGGGACCCTATTAATAAGCTTCCGCCGTCAGTACGTCCGACTCCGCTGTATCTCATGAACCGTAAAAGCTGGACAGTTGAAATTTTCACAGAATGTGTATTTCTATTGACATGATAGCACCAAATACTAAAACTAAATTAAGTTACAAAATTAAAGGGATCCTCATACACGAAACGTGTGCTCCAATATGCACTGCGCACACTTAGAAACTTTGTTATTTATTTTGTTACATGTTTTGGAATTTTTTTTTTTTAAGTGAAACTTCTTTAGCGGCGTGGGGCAAAAATTTAGTATGAAATTTTCAGTGAAAAAATACAAAATGTAACGTTTTGAGATTTCTGTATCTCATGAACCGCACTAAGTAGAGATTTGAATTTTTCACAGAATGTGTATTTCTATTCCCATATCCCCAACAAATAATAAAATTTTAGGAAAATCCAGCAGAAAAGTCTTAATAACGAGATTACATTTCCACAACACCAAAATGCAGTTTGTGTGTATAAAAATGTTTATAACAACAACATGCTAGTTGCCTGCCTGTACAAAAACAAGCGAATGTATTTAATAAATGGCAAGAGGAAACAACAGACGGCAAACGTAAACACATTGTTTAACAAAACAACAACAACTACACACGCCAAAGAAACCAAAAGCAATATACAGACGGACAGATAGACAGAATGACACACAGACAGAATGACAGACAGACTCATCGAGCTGATGAAGAATATATGTATTTACTTTATGTGGTTTCTCTTTGTCTCCTTCTGTGTGTTATGCCAGCCACACATTATTCGATCGATTGTACGATCAAGATCAAAAGTTTTTGATTTTCCATGCAATCGTGCCATGATCCGTTCCCGCACACGTTGCGAGTGTCCACAAGCTAAATGAAATTGTACAATCAGTCGCATAATGTGTGGCGAGCATAACAAACTCTTGACAAACTTATAATACTATTGAAGCAATACTACGAGAGCTTGACAATTTTTCTATATGACCATCAGAGAGCAAAACATTTTTTAAATCTTTATGCATATTCAATGTGTTTGGAAGTGCTCGAGCGGTGACAAAATTTCATAGTGAAAATAATAAAATTTTGAGGTGATCACTCTGTCTGTTTTTAAGAAGTTTCACTTCTATCACGTGTACGATGGCACACGCGCAATTTTTTTATACTTTTAGGCTGTATGATTATTTCACTTTTGCTTTTGATCAAAGTTGATATGCAGTATGAATACTGATTCTACCCTAAACATAAGTCAAATCGTTAATTTAATATTTTGAGCATGAGCTTTTTGTCAATTTCAAAATAAATGCACATTCATTGTGTTTGGATCCAGTATTAAGTTATTGAATATATAATTCATTTTTGCGGCAAAAAATTTTGTACGATGGTACGGAACCCTCCGTGTGCGAGTCCGACTCACACTTATCTGATTTTAATATCTATAAACAAGCAAAATGTTTATTTATTTACAAAAACTTACCTAATATTGGATGGTGGAAAAGGAACTTCCGAAAATTTGAATTGCTAGATTTAAAAAGCAACATCTCTGTAAGTATTAATTCGAGCTGGGAATGCCATACAACAATGAAAAGCTGGCAACCTTGGTAAAACCATGCTGCTAAAACAATGATTATTTAGTCTACTGTTTTTACATAAAGTTAATGAGTACCGAAACAGAGAATTTTACTTTTTACTAGCGTACCTGGCGTGCTTTGTTACCCTTCGCCGTGATGTTAGTGCTTGATACTGTTTTTTTTTTTAATTTTGAAATCAAAAACTAATATTGACATAATTTCCTGCTATATTTGACAAAGGCGACTTGATTGATTTTAAAATATCTCTAAGTTTTATATGCAAAGTATAAAACTGTCTGTATTTCGAAAACTACGCCACCCGCCGGGTCCAAATGTAGCTTATAACCATCCACTTAACCCAATAAGTACACCAAAAATCAAAATCAGTCCAGCCGTTCTCGAGTTTGGCCCTTACCAACACTTTTTGATTTATATATATATGGGAAATGCCGCTGTATTGGACATATCAACACGACAATCCTAAGCATACATCAATATTTTTAAAATCATAGTTGGAAGAAAAACAATGATGATGTTATGCCATGGCCGGCGCAGTCACCCGATCTCAACCCGATTGAGAATATTGGATGATGATTAAGCGTAAAATAGGCAGTAAAGTATTCCGAATTGGTGATGAGCTTTTCACGGAATTGGAAAAGGAGTGGAGAGCAATTCCAAGCCTAGAAGATGTGCTGCTGTTATCAAAAACAAAGGCTACGCAACAAAATATTAAGCAGTTGTAATTTGTACTGTAAATTTCTTATCATTTCTTATTGTTGGAAATGTTTTGATCACTTAATTTCTGACTTTGGTTAAGTTAATTTTTTGTTGGTGTAAGTTAAGAATGGATGTTTTAGTTTCATTGATATATTAAAAAAAACCAATCCCGAAATGAAAATAACAATAAAAAAAGTTGTGTGGTTTTTTAACGTGAAAACGTTTTTAAAATGGGTATACATGCCACAATATGCCACTCTTTGTCGCGTGGTTCTAGTAAGAACCTTAAGCTACTTGACATCACTATTGAGCAGAGTCTTATCACGAGGGTTTCGACTTATTTCCCAAACATATTGAAGGCGTCTCTTCTCTCTTACCTTAACTGACACTTCATTGGACCAAAGGTGTCTATCCCTTTTGGGGTTTAAGGTCGTGGTCGTTGTTGTGGGTGCGCTTATGCTGGCCCCATTGTGGATGTTCCTCGTCAGTGCCTCAGCAACGCCGTCAATGTTCACGATGGTTTGTAGGGTGACATTGGGATCCATGTTTTGCTCTAGCCAGGATCAAAATTTTTTCAGATTAGCTCTTTTGCCAAGTATGGGGACAGGCCTCTTAACAGCGAGAACGGGAGTGTTTACTCCCAGCGTTACAGCACTGTGGTCAGATTGAAGGTCCATGTTGATTGCCGTGTGAATCTGAATGGTGTGGAACCCTTTGACAATCGCAAAGTCCAGTACGTCTGAAGTTTTTCTAAGGTCATTAGCCCTTGGTACTCCAGGTGAGTGGCAGGTTAGGTTTTTGCTCCAGATGCAGTTTAATAGAGCTGCTCCTTTGGTGTTACTAATCCTTGAACCCCATCAGGTGCTCTTATTATTGAAGTCACCGCCTACAATAAACTTGTTACCAAGGCTATCGACCAGTTGCTCATACATACCCTGCGATATATTATGGCATGGAGGAAAGTATAATGCCACTAGAATCAGATTGCCATGGGGGCTGTGGAGTGTGACTATTGCTGCCTGTACCTTGGGAAGTTGGATTGGATCTTACTCAGCATATGAAATGCCCAATTTAATTAAAATAGCAGAACCACCTCTTGAGTTGCCGCTAGGATGGTTTGCCTTGATGAGATCATAGCCTTGAATTTTAAAATAGGAACGTTGATTTAAATGGGTCTTTGCTACAAGTAACACGTCGATATTCTTCGTTCGGATTTCGAGTCGATAATGGACTGAGACTGTGACTGAACTGACCCTCTAAAAGGGCCTTAAGCTGAGCCATTAGTGCATTTTTATTTCATCGTTTCAATTATCGGTGCTGATTTCGAGTCAATAATGGACTGAGAATGAACTGACCGTCTAAAAGGCCCATAGGCACAATATTCGTTATATCGAACCTCGAAGTATCAAAATGAGCGTTAAAACGGGTGGTTGTTTAGCAACTTTTTTTTTGGCAACACTATTTTTAACAGCTGACGCAGTTTACGTGCCTTGTGTTACTGTCAAACACGTTCAGTTTAGTCTAAAATTTAACCATGAATCGATTTACAAACGAACAGCGTTTACAAATTATTGAATTTTATTATCAAAATTCATGCTCGGTAAGGCAAGAGTATGGAATGTTGTGACTAAATTTCGCACCTAATTTACATTATTGGACATTAAACCACCAACACGCATACGTAGAGTGCGGACAGAGGAAAAAATCGCAGCTGTATCCGCCAGTGTTACTGATGACCCTGAATTATCGATTCGGCGCCGTTCCCAGCAATCGGGCCTCTGTAACTCCACTACGTGGAAAATTTTGCGAAAGGATTTGGGTATAAAACCTTTTAAAATACAGCTGGTACAAGAATTGAAGCCGCGCGACATACCACAACTGCTAACTTTTGCTGAATGGGCGCTGCCAAAGTTGAATGAAGATCCAATTTTTTACCGAAAAATTGTGTTTAGCGACGAAGCTCATTTCTGGTTGAATGGATACGTGAATAAGCAAAATTTCCGCATTTGGACTGAAGAGCAACCAGAAGCATTGCATGAACTACCAATGAATCCCAAAAAAGTCACTTTTTGGTGTGCATTATGGGCCGGCGGCATCATTGGGCCGTACTTTCTCAAGGACGGCGAAGGCCGGAACGTTATTGTTAATGGCAAGCGATACCGTACGATTCTTACAAACTTTTTATTGCCCAAAATGGAATAGCTTGACTTGGCTAACATGTGGTTTCAACAATATAGTGCCACATGCCACTCAGCACGCGAACAATGGCCCAATTGAGAGGCGAGTTCGGTGAGCAGTTTATTTCACATTTGGGCCGGTCAATTGGCCGCATAGATCATATGATTTAACGCCTAGACTATTTTTGAGGGGCTATGTTAAGGTTCATGTCTATAGCAACAAACCCGCAACGATTGATGCACTGGAAGCCAATATTGAACAATTTATTCGTGAGATACCGGCCGGTATGTTGGAGAGAGTATGCTAAAATTGGACCCAACGTATGGACTATTTGCAGCGCAGCCACAGCCAACATTTACATGAAATTATCATTAAACATTAAATTATATCGATCGTTCTATCGACTCAAATAAAGATTTCATACATTTTTCTGAATTTTATGTGTTGTTGGAATGCATGCCATAATCTGCCATTCTTTCAGAATATTTTGAAAATTGTCGCCTTTGTTTTTAATATATCTCGTGACTCAAAAGTCGTAGCGCCAAGTAATTTGTATAATATGGTTTATAGTGCAGCGTGTAAGAGATATTTGTCATGGTGCGCTTATGCCAACAAGGGGGGAGGGACGTTCAAAGAGGTGTCTAAAATGTAAAATTCACTTTTCTTTTGTAACCGTATTGCTTGAGAAAGATCTGCTTGGAAATTTCGACGTTTTGTATTATTATTATTTAGAAAAAATAGAAAAATTTGATACGAACAATGTCATAAAATGTATGACGTGCAAGGGGAAGAAGAGGAAGAATGAAAGGATGAAATAGTCAAAGCAGACATAAATTAAGGGTATATGTCAGTATGTGTATGGTCAAGCATCGTGTGGGTGTGGAGAATTGCAAGGGGTGGTGTGGGGTGGTGTTGTGGTATTTGGAAAAGAGAAGAATTAAATAGTCAAAGCAGACATAAGTTCGATATATGTGTGAGTATGTGTATGGGCAAACATCGTATGCCTTTGAAGATGTGTAAAGGAGGGAAGAGAATACAATGAAATAGTCAAAGCAGACGTATGTGTGAGTGTGTGTATAAGCATTCTCAATGATCGCGTCGGGACCTGTCTAGATTTAACCTACGCGCAAGACATGAAAACATCACATATCATATTTCTCCCATCATTACCCTGTGTTAAATGTAATAAATCTAAATCATTAAATTACTCCTCAAAGCCAATTAACATTCTCTTTTCTTAATCGGTTCCATCATTCAGAAGAAAACGATGTCTTTTTGCGTTTCTTATTCTTGGTATAATTGATTAATACATCTATACTTTCATTCATACAATACAAAATTTGTAATATATTGCGCAACACTTTAAAAGAAAATTGATTTAATATTGACGCACAAAGAATTAACAAACATTTATGTTTTGCAAAAGACGACTTGGTTAATACGTACACGTAAACATATGTTATGAACAGAATCGATATCCGATAATTTCTACAGTTTACAAATTTTTGTATTAGTTGACTTAACATATATTGTATGTACATACTTATATAGAGTAATATCGAAAAAAATCTGTACTTTCGACTTTGCTTTAATAATAATGGTTCAAGAAAAACGTTTTCACGCAAAAATAGTTACTGAAGTTTATCTATAGTACCTGCCCCGATTTTATTCTTGTTTTCTGTGTTCTTATTTTATCCAGCAGTAAACAGTAGAATTCTCAACATCTCGTTTTATATTTTTCTACTCTTCACGGGATAGTACAGGGTGGCGCAATAGAACGTGCATATTGCGTCATCTTTTTTCGCGGGGGGAGCCTAGCGTGGTTAGCTATTGGCACTCGTTCGGTTTTAGTAGCCATGGGTCACTTCGATGGGAAGCATCGCGCTTTTTGTGTTCGCACGTTTTACGAGAACGGTCGTTCATACATCTCTACAAGGCGACTGTATTGTTCAGAGTATGGATTAACACACAATAATGAGGCTCCGAGTGCAAATTTAAATAAAATGTGGATAAAGTGATTTGAAGAGACCGGATCCACGTTTAAACCACCAGCAAAAGGTTGGCCAAGAATGTCTAGGACCACAGACAATATTGAGGGGGTAAAGGAGTCAGTACGAAAAAATCCGCAAGTGTCTACTCGGGAGCGATCGGCGTCTTTAAACTAGTCGCGATAAACAAATTTTGAAGTTGGATCTTAAACTGCATTCTTATAAGCTCCAGTTAACACAGGAATTAAAAGAGTCCGACTTCGGAGCAAGGTTGGCATTTGCTGAAGAAATGCTAAGTCGATTTTCCACTTTTGACAACATCCTTTTTTCTTACGAGGCTCATTTCCATTTGAATGGGTTCGTAAACCGACAAAATTGTCGTTATTGGAACGTCGGGAATCCAAAAATTAAACATCAAAAACCAGTGCATAGTCCGAAAGTAACGGTTTGGGCAGCAATCTCAAGCAAAGGAATTATTGGCCCCTTCTTCTTTGAAGGAGGACGAAACATCACCGTTAACACCGACCGCTATGTTGCGATGTTAGAGGGATATTTGACTCCAGAACTTGCGAGATCAAGAATAGCGAATATGAGGACTTTGTTCCAACAAGACGGAGCGACCTGTCACACATCAAATGACTCTATGGCGGTTGTGAGACAGATGTTTCCTGCAAGACTCATTTCCAAAAGAGGTGATATCCCTTGGCCCCCCAGGTAGCCCTGACTTGACGCCTCTTGACTTTTTTTTTGGGAGGATACCTCAAACATAAAGTCTACATGAACAATCCGAGGAACATCAGCCAACTAAAGGAAAATATCCGTGGAGAAATAGCAGCAATCATCCCAGATTTATTGACACGAGTTTTCACAAATCTGCGATCGAGTTTAGAGGAGTGCCATCTTCGAGATGGCCGTCATTAAGATGAGGTTATTTTTTAAAAATAAACTACATTTAAGTACCTAATCATCCTATCTTTTATTTCAACTATACCTTTTGTATTTATTTTTTTAGTCTATACTTAATAAATGCACGTTGTATTGCGCCACCCTGTAGTTTTAATTTGTCATGAAGTTTGTAGCACACAGAAGGAGACATCGCAGACCACATAAAGGATATATATTTGTGACAGGTCGATTTTTCAACAAAATGTGCCAAGAATTTTTCAATGATCAACAACTCTAATGCATTTGTTTCTAAACTTTAGATTGATACAGTTACATGGTGCTTACGACATATGTGAAATAGAGATGCTCCAAAGCAGGCACCCTACGAATCCAAATCACATGCTTAACTGAATTGTTGTTTTTAATTAAAGAATGGGGCGTCGTCCGAATGGGTATCCGACACGAAGTGTTGAATACGCAATAAAGCGTCCATAGTACTGTGTTGCCTTTTAAATGCTACCTGGTTATGGGAAATTAGGTTATTTCGGGAAATGAACCACATTAACCTACGAGCGATTATTTTTCAATCGTTTTACTAAGATATGATATTAGAGAAATTGGACGGAAACTACTGATTTGGCGGGGTGATTTATTGGGTTTAGAGAATGGAATAACAATGGCTGATCTCCATGTGCGAGCATAAGTACCTGAATCAAGCATAGTAATAGAGATATAAAAAGTTTTTTCTGATAGATTTTTTAGCTTGGGATAAGATATTCAATCGGAACATGGAGTCTTCCCTTTTGCAGATTGGATCGCAGCTTCTATTTCAATCATGATGAAATTGGCTTCTAGCGGATGCAGATAACCAGTTTGGGGAGTATAAGCCTGCTAGGTATAAGTTTTTATGCTGAATATATATGGGCAAGAAATTATCGTCTTTCGAATACTTTGACCGAGCATGGCCAAATGCTTCGTCTATCTGAATAGAACTGGTCAGAAGACCAGAGGCAGACTTAATATATTTGAGTGGGGTTGGGGGACGCCTGCTAGTCTTTTGTCCTCGGACAGAGAAAAATCGCTACAATTTACTGTATTTCTATGAAAAGGGTTATTCTGCAGCGAAAGCTCATAAAAAATACTTTAACAGAACGATCAGTTAGAACATTGTTTGCGCTACTTCGTCCAGGAAATTTCGATGTGCGCATCGTCTGGTCGGCCTTGCACCGAAAAAGTGGACTAATTTACTGAAAAAGTGGAGAATGATCGGCACATAAGTACTCGTGACATCGTTTAGGATCTTGGTATCCACCATATGACAGTTTGAGACCATTTAAAAAAGGCCGGATATGCAAAAAAGCTGGAATTTTGGGTACCACACAACTTTTTTTTTTTTTTAATTATTTTAGGTATTTTTATATCTCCTAATATTGTAGTTTAGAAGAAACAAAACGGTTAAGTCTCTTACATACTATATAATTATTTACCCTTCCCATTAACTTAACGGATGGGCTGGACGATCATTGCGACGGAGACGAGATGAGTTACTTGATAACTAACTAGTTAACAAGAGCTCTGGCTAGTGGATTAATATGCTGCACAAGTTTATTCTCATAGTTGTGTTTCCGCTTCGAACTTTTACCTGCGGTTTATAAAGAGCTTAATGGATGTCTTTTTGCTCTAAGGATTTCGGACTGAACTCTTTGTATAACCTCAACATTACTTACGCTTGCAGTGCCCCATAATTCTGAACCAAATTGGTTAATAATGGAGTTATACAGAAGAACCTTGTATTCAATGTAGATTTAGTGGAGACTTAGTGTTCTAACATACATCTAATTTTTTTTTGATTCAATGTGCATTCGCCAATTGAAACGCCTACCTAGATAAACATCGAGACAGGTTACCTCCTTGGTTTGAGAAATTATAGCACTATTTAATGATACAGGAACGTAACTCTTACGGTTTAGTGTAAATGTGATATGCTTACATTTTTGCTCATTAACTTTTATCCTCCAGTTAGAAAGCCACTCTTGAATTATTTTAAGATGATTAACCATGTTTGATGCAGCAGGGGGCAAGGTTCTGTGTAAACGAGCCAGGAGCTTAGTGCTCAAGACTGTCCATACGTGGTGAAGAGCCACATCCTGCTAGAGGTGTCCTTGCTGTTGACTGAATATGGTGGATCTAGAGAGGTTAACTCGATAAAACCCGCAATCCCGGGTGTCGAACGACCGTGCCCATGGGATGAATGGCACTGTGAGAGTGTGTCTTAGAACGGTAGACTCCGGATACCTGGCAACCTCCGGTCACTAACTGTGGTAAGAAGGTGTTAGAAAAGTGGGTGGAAATTGAGCCCAGGTTAACGGAACCGGTGATGGAACACCTCCCCTCTGATCTGGGCTTTTCACCACGCGGTTTCGACTCTTCTGAGGTACTCCGTGGCTGCAGGGTGATCAGGTTCGACGATCGACCGTTTATGGAGTTCCTGGGCAATTGCATTGCTAAGATCAGCAATGTTTGGGAGGGCTTAAGGTTAAAGCTCATCCCGGCTTGGGACATTCGCGGGCCGAGAGCTCGCATTTGGTTACCTGTCATGAAGCTGGAGCACGGCAAGGTACTACAGCTTCTGCAGAGACAAAATCCTTCCATGCCGATGAGTGATTGGGCTGTAATAAAAGACGAAGATCAGCAAAAGAGCAGCATGTCTCTGCTCTTCGAAGATCAACGAAGATGTAAGGTACGCCAAGTTTAAGATTTGCCGGCCGTCAGACGAAGAGCCTGACGACATGCAGGTTGCCAACAGTACACCGAAGAGACCTCCCGATGCTGAAAGTCGTGCAGATTTATCTTAAGCATTCTAAGAATGCCTTTGATAATCTTGCCGTCTTCCTAGCTGAGGATGACGTTGACATCTGCATCGTTCAAGAGCCCTGGGTCAGGGGCACTGACATTCTAGGGCTCAAAAACAAAAGGTACAAACTTCTGTACACTAAGGTATGTGGCAAGCCTAGAATATGTATTTTAGTTAAAAACATCATCAATGCTTTCCTTTGTCCTCAATTCTGCACAGGTGATTTGACATTGGTAAAAGTCGAATTGGCAGATAACAAAAACATGCTGGTAGCATCCGTCTACATGGCGCACAACAGGGATGCACCTCCGGCCGAGGTTGTGCAGTTATCCGCCAGTGCAACATCCACCAACACTACCCTACTTCTGGGACGCGACGCCAATGCATGCCCTACGCTATGGGGAAGCACCGAGGATAACGAAACGGGTGAGTCGCTTTTTTATTTTCTTAGTAGTTCCAGTGTGTTTGTTTGTAATAAAGGAAATACTCCAACCTTCACATTCCCTAGTATAGAAGGCTTTCCGGGGTGGGAAGAGGTACTAGATATAACCCTTCTGTCTGAAAATTCAGAGGTTCATGTTGAAAACTGGAGAGTGTCCAACAAAAGATCTTTCTCGGATCACAGTTGGATACTCACAATTTTAATTTGAAGACAACGGATTCTGTTCCATTACGAACCCCACGCAATATAAAATGGAAGGTTTTTACAAGGGTAGCTAAATCGAAACTGAATACCTTTACATGCTCAAACATTGACTCCAGGCACGAAATTGAAAGGAAGGTTAAATATCTTGAGGAAGCTTTCGGCAAAGCGTACAAGATATCCTGTCCCATTAGAAGAAGCCATAAAAGTTTGCCACAGTGGTGGAACGCAGAGCTCTCGAAACTCAGACGGAAAACGAAAAAGCTCTTCAATCAGTGTTACATGGATAACAACTGGCAAGTCTACAAAGACTGTCTCAAGACTTACAAAAAAGCCATCAGGAACGCCAAAAATAATGGTTGGAAGGAATTTTGTGAGTCGATCGAGTCTACTTCTGTCTCAGGAAGATTAGGAAACGTTCTGGCCAAGGAACGGAAAAATCCCTCTTTCTTGAAAAAGGAAGACGGAAATGGACGGAATCTTCTGCTGAGATACTTGACCTCCCACTCAAAACACATTTCCCCGACTGCAAAGATGCGACAACTGATATGGAAGTACCCGTACGGTTACCGTAAACTTCACGAGACGTTGATCCGATCTTCACAGAGGACAAGATCACGCACTCAATCAATACGTTTTCGCCCTATAAATCGCCTGGCATGGACGGAATTCTTCCGATAATGCTACAGAAGCTACGGGACTAGGTAGTTCCGTAGCTGTCGTCGGTTTTTAGGGCATGTACTAGTCTTAACCACATACCAATGAGTTGAGAGAGTCAAGGTAGTCTTCATACCAATGGATGGGAAAATTGGTCATGAGTCCGCAAAAGATTTCAGGCCAATCAGCCTAACATCGTTCCTCTTGAAGACGATGGAAAGGGTATTGGAGCTCCATCCTCGATCCATTATTGATAAATTTCCCATCTCGACTTGCCAACACGCATACCTCAAGGGTAGATTCACGGAAACGGCTCTACATGAGGTTGTCCGCACGGCAGAGAGTGCGATTTACTATAAACAATACTCTCTCGCAGCATTCTTAGATGTAGAGCGTGCTTTCAGTAACGTTAGTACACATGCTATCCAGGATTCTTTAGGTAACAGAAGACGCTCGGTTACCGCTCACAGGTTTTTACCGGTCACTGGTGTATAGGGATTCACGCTGAGAGACTGGGTATTCCATTTAGAAGCCATTGTAGGAGCTACGGAAACGAAGAGGAAGAGGAGTCATCCACCCACTTTCTATGTCAATGCCCAGCCTTGGCAAAGACTAGAAATAAGTTTCTGGACAAATACTTCATCGACTATCTCTCGGACTGTTCAGTCACATGCCCGGGTGATTAACTCAAATACCTAAATTCGACAGGTTGGATTTAGTAATACTGATTGCGTTCGGCGAGGAACTGGTATCAAAACGGCACTCTAGTGCTCATTGTGGCTCGTAGCGGTCTATACGAGCCAGCCACGGAAACCAAGCAACCATGTTTGATGCAGCTTATAGCTGTGTCATCAGCGATCGTTGAAGTGAAAAATCGAGGATTTGTTGGTATATATATATACCTATATATAGTATATATAAATGTAATGTTAGTTTATTGTAATTAATAAGAAATTCAAGTATAAAATAATAACACAATTATAATGTATGATATTGTATTAATAATTCAAGTTTAAGTAATAAGAACAACTTAATTAACGTAATGTTTTAGCTCCGTACTTCACAACTTCTTCCGACGACCTTCAGCAACCGACTGACTTGTCGATCTACTATCAGCTCAATACTGACCAATCAACAGTGGATTATCGTGGGTGGGTGTTATCGGTCACGCTGCTACTGGGTCCTTACACTCAGCCATCTTGTCCATCGAAATCTGACTCAGATGACATAGCATCCTCATTGTCTGCCACGTATCGCCACAGGTTCAAGTTGTCACAACTGGTGGTAGTAAGATTTGGCCCTTTAACTTTTGCAACCTTGCAGACATCGTAACGGCCATTGCTCTTAACCTTGGTGATCTCGTAAGTCCCTAAATACCAGGGTGGCTCGTTTTAACATTTTTTTTTTTAGGTGGAATCGCTATACCCGGCAAAAGTTGTCTACCCATGTGGACATTACGTGTGCAAAATTTTTTTTTGGAATACGATAATATCTTCTGTCGGAACTATGGCGTGAAAGTTTTGAGATTTGCTCGAAAAAAAACTATAATTAGCAAGATACCCATGCTTTACTTTTCGACTTTTTTTATCATTGCGGTAAGGTCAGACATATCAAAAATAGAAGTTTATCTATCAAATGAAGGTTCTGTGACCACAGTGGATCATAACATTTTTTCCTGGCATATTATATTCCAAAATAGTAAAGTAGAGTAAAAATCGTATTTCTTGCAGCTCTTAGCGCACTTGTCCATAATTGCTTTGAAAATGACCCAGAACCCACCACGTGGAGGTAGCTGCACATTGGGTTCCACCACCAGCCCTACCCATCCAACCTACCATATTTAGGGCTAGAATTATTATCCAGTTCAATTTTTATTTGGGTTATTAATTGTTTTATATTGGGATATGTTGTCAAACTTCGGCACAGCCTGCCGTGAAACTAGTTTGGATCTTATCTGTCCATTTCTGGAGTCAGTACCACAAACACTAGCAGAGGCCTCGGTTACCAGCTTCACTGTACGTTCCACTGCTTCCGTGTTGGATGGATAGCTAGTAAAAGACCATGAACGCACTGTGTTTTCAGGAAGCAAGAGATTATCTATAATCTCCTTATTGCTTAATTTTCTCAGAACTGGAGGAACCGTGATTGAAATATCAGTGTTTTCCCATTCTATCATATTAGTATAGTCGTCAGCATCAAAATTTAGCTTAGGTACGATATTGTACCGTATTGAATGAGAAGAATTTTCAGCTTCCTCTTCTCGAGCTTCCAAAATTTTTGTTAATGCATCCTCCCGGACATGATATCAAGGATCTGTCATCATTGCAAGAAGAATATGTACTGGTAAAGCGAAAAATGCATTAGTCTGAATGGATGAATCAACAACAGCCCGATATATCTTAGGTAAATATCTAGTCCTTTGAATTGACTCAAAGAGGTGGCGTGGACCATCAACGATCGAGGACGGTCACCAAATCTATAAATGCTTTTGAGGTATTCAAAGTCAAAATGTATAGCCTTAATATTGCATTTGTAGTAGTCAACCAGCGAGCTTTGCTCCTTTTACCAGGTGACATTGAAGCAAGACTCTCTGGACATACCCCAGAATCAATAGCTCAGGACATCCGAAAAGCATACTTCAGATCAGTGCTAAATTTATCGAGATCATTAGATTCAAGCTTAGGTAAATCACATTTGATTGGTTTGAAATTTACAACTGGTTCAGTTTCGCATCCTGGCAACTGCGAACCAATAGGCCCCGTGTAGGTAGTTGGACCAGAGGTCTCACCATCAATATAAGTGTAAAAGTCACGGAATGGGAGTTCATTAAAATGAAGCAAACAAATTGATCATTGTAATGGCATCTCCACTTTTTCTTCCAATTTGTGAATGATGCCTCCCCTCCAACCAGTATTGTGGTTGGTCCCGTCACCACAGAGAACTTCAATTTTATCAAGCCCATCGTTTAAATTTGAGTCAATGTAACCAAAAATTGCTTCGCTCGCGTCTTTAGCAGAGCCAGAAGGTGGAGTAATGTGACCAACGTACATTGATTCAGGCTCAACTACAAGAGAAATATGCTCTTCTTTAACTATTTTTCCTGATGGTGTTTTAGTGTCATCTTTGCGACCATCAAAGTATTTTATTGGACTTTTTTTTGAAGATATTTGCTTCAATCTTCAGCTATTTTTGTTTTCTCACGGCGTATTTTTGACTTATCCACAGTTAGAGGTGTTGTAATATTATTCGATTGTTCAGCGGATATAAAACCAGCTTTGATGGCAGCACGAAGTACAGCAGATGTTATGTGTGCCGTGGCCCTTTCACCAACTCCATAACTTTGAGCAATGATAGTAACTTCCGTCAAATCCAATCTTGATTTGTGCTGTCTATCCCTTGGTGGAGCAAACTCTGAATTTTCATCATTATTGTCGTCACTGGCACATAAAAGTGTCGAGGATTGAGAGGAGATGAGGTTAAAATTAGTTGGCTCAGGAAGAGAAGTATCAATTCGAGGTTTTTTGGCCCTACGTTCTTCCCGTTTCTTTAGTAGTGGTAGTAGTAGTGGAGTAGTAGTAGTAATAGTAGTAGTACTTCCTTTTATTCATTTTTGTGTAATATATAAATAGGTATAGATTAAAATCAACTTAATTTATACATTTTTGGAAAAAAGAAAAAAAGAACGAGGGGTGATTTTTCAGCATGGCTGTTAGCCGTTAGCTTAATTCTGATATTAAAAAGTTTCTATAATTTAATATTGTAGATATATAGCTTGCTAGAGTCTTCCCACTGATTTCATGGTTACCGTTTAATATGTTTACCAGCTCATTTTGCTCAATTGAATATTTCTTAAAATGTGACACCCTAAATTCATTTAACACAGGGCATCTTGATATGAAGTGCGTCAGTGTTTCCTACTCATTCCTGTTGCATAGCGTACAAATGGTTCACATATCTGGAGCGAAACAATTTGCATTTAGTGGTAATATGTCGCAGCGTTGGCTTTAAAATATTTTTCTCCAGCTGCTGGTTGCAGGTATTTATAAAAGCGGTTTGTGCTACCTGCTACTTTTTCCAGCATTGTACTCCACGAAGCCGCTCTTAATGCCTCAATGAGCTGATTGCAACGATTACATCAGTCTTCTTCTATCCCAGCATTCCATTGAATACTTATATTGTGTTCTGCTCCCAGCTGATTTAATTTATTTGCCCAATGATCTTTTTTGTTTCAGAAATATGTACTGAGTATTGTACTTTCCCAATGCGGCCAATTCTTGGACCTTTCTGATCAAGAAAGAATTTTCTTTCCCAGTGGACATCGACATTGAAACAGCTCTGAGCACTTGCAAATAGCAATATCAAACAAACATGCAGCTTTAGTCTTAAAAGTTTTCAACTTACTGTCTTTTGTACTCTGAACTGTGGTTTTGTTTAAAACTTTTTTCAGGGTAGTGTATTCGTCATGGCAACGCATGACGAACTGTTGTTTCTGTATAGTGAAACTTTTGGGATTGATGCTTTTTCCCATACAGCCTCCAACTTTTGGGAAACCTGTTCTACGACGGAAGAAAAAGTACGCTCTTTGTTGTTTCCAGTTGCAACTCCCATCTGCCGCCGAACCTCTAGGCAGCAAAAGAGTACAAATTTTTTGGTTGGTAGTGTGGTACCATCAAAATCCGTGGATTTTCAGCAAAGATGCGGCATTGATTTACACTACGCAAAGTAAATTTGTTCTTGGGCATTGTTATGTGTAACTTTTGCCCTATGAACAAACTACTGCAATATAAAAAAAGATTTCACTATAAAGCAAATGACGTTTGTTTTCAAAAATAGTCAACTTGTATGACATAAAAGAGAATAAAATGTACTATACCGAAGTACGACGGTATTTGTCTTTCAAATTGGTGTTTAAAGTCCAAAATCGCGATTAAAATTCATGACAGTAGTTAAAAACAAGTATTTGGACATGCAGAATTCGATGCTGCTAAATTACGTAAAATTTTTAATATAACAGCTTCAGATGATGGAATGCCTATTATTGCATAAATGTAATGATACTGTATTTTGTACTATTTCCTTTTCAAAAGGGGGGAGGGGTCAAGTAATGACTCACTGTGGTCACAGAACCGTCATTTGATAGATAAACTTCTATTTTTGATATGTCTGACCTTACCGCAATGATAAAAAAGTCGAATAGTAAAGCATGCGTATCTTGCTAATTATAGTGTTTTTTTCGGGCAAATCTCAAAACTTTCACGCCATAGTTCCAACGGAAGATATTATCGGATTCCAAAAAAAATTTGCACACGTAATGTCCACATGGGTAGACAACTTTTGCCGGGTATAGCGATTCCACCTAAAAAAAAAGTGTTAAGTGTGACCCACCCTATTGTATGCACCTATGTCGATTATGGCCTCCGAAACTGCTGAACCGATTTTGATGAAATTTTAAGGGCTCTAGTATAGTCTTGAGATTGTTTTAGTAAAGCTTGGTGTGAATCAGACTAGCTGTTGTCGAGATATTGGTGGATAATAGTTTGCATACAAATCTTAGAGACATATTTTAAAATCAATCAAGTCGCCTTTGTAAAATATTGTATATCATTTAACTATATCAGTAGTAATAACTGATTCGTTTGATTTTTCAAAAGTTTTTCAATTGCTGCGCTATGTACTATAATTAAAACCAGAAAGAAGGCTATCATTGGCTATGTCAAAGATGTAAAACTCTTCACCTGCTCCGGGTTGCATCCAACCTTCCTTCCTTGGCATGTCTACAATATATTATTATTATATATATGTTACAGTTTGACTATCAACAAAAAACATAGTTTGAGTGTCAAATATGAGCACAGTTTGAGTGGCACTGTACTTTTATTGTACTTTTACTCTTTATAAGTTTATCATTTAATTTTGGTTTGTATGGGAGGTACCCCTCCTGGTAACCCTATGTTCATGAAATTTACGTGGTTGATGAATATCAATCAGAAACTTATAGCGTCCAAATTTCGGTTCGATAAGTTAAAAAACAAAAAACCTTTTTTTAATATCATTAATTTAAATGGGGGTTTGTAAGGGAGGTACCCCCTAGTGGTCCGATTCGGCTGATTTTGAAAAATGTGCAGCGTATGTTAAAAAGAAACCTATGTGCGAAATGTGTGTGTTACAAACTTTATGACAAACTTATACTTATAATACAAACCTATAATACTATTCACTCCCGTGAAGAGTATAAAAAGAACAGCATGACGCACTAATAGTCGATTTAGACAGGCCCTGCGTCGCGATGATACGCTTTGGTGTTTAGACAAGCCATTTCGTATCATTTAAAACTGTTTTTTGTTTTGAATGTGCATAAGAAGAAGAGAACGTTTGTTGAATTGAGAGACAGTAAATAACAAAGTACGACGGTATTTGTCTTTCAAATTGGTGTTTAAAGTCCAAAATCGCGATTAAAATTCATGACAGTAGTTAAAAACAAGTATTTGGACATGCATAATTCGATGCTGCTGAATTACGTAAAATTTTTAATATAACAGCTTCAGATGATGGAATGCCCATTATTGCATAAATGTAATGATACTGTATTTTGTACTATTTCCTTTTCAAAAGGGGGGAGGGGTCAAGTAATGACTCACTGTGGTCACAGAACCGTCATTTGATAGATAAACTTCTATTTTTTATATGTCTGACCTTACCGCAATGATAAAAAAGTCGAATAGTAAAGCATGCGTATCTTGCTAATTATAGTGTTTTTTTCGGGCAAATCTCAAAACTTTCACGCCATAGTTCCAACAGAAGATATTATCGGATTCCAAAAAAAATTTGCACACGTAATGTCCACATGGGTAGACAACTTTTGCCGGGTATAGCGATTCCACCTAAAAAAAAGTGTTAAGTGTGACCCACCCTATTGTATGCACCTATGTCGATTATGGCCTCCGAAACTGCTGAACCGATTTTGATGAAATTTTAAGGGCTCTAGTATAGTCTTGAGATTGTTTTAGTAAAGTTTGGTGTGAATCAGACTAGCTGTTGTCGAGATATTGGTGGATAATAGTTTGCATTCAAATCTTAGAGACATATTTTAAAATCAATCAAGTCGCCTCTGTAAAATATTGTACATCATTTAACTATATCAGTAGTAATAACTGATTCGTTTGATTTTTCAAAAGTTTTTCAATTGCTGAGCTATGTACTATAATTAAAACCAGAAAGAAGGCTATCATTGGCTATGTCAAAGATGTAAAACTCTTCACCTGCTCCGGGTTGCATCCAACCTTCCTTCCTTGGCATCTCTACAATATATTATTATTATATATATGTTACAGTTTGACTATCAACAAAAAACATAGTTTGAGTGTCAAATATGAGCACAGTTTGAGTGGCACTGTACTTTTATTGTACTTTTACTCTTTATAAGTTTATCACTTAATTTTGGTTTGTATGGGAGGTATCCCTCCTGGTAACCCTATGTTCATGAAATTTACGTGGTTGATGAATATCAATCAGAAACTTATAGCGTCCAAATTTCGGTTCGATAAGTTAAAAAACAAAAAACCTTTTTTTAATATCATTAATTTAAATGGGGGTTTGTAAGGGAGGTACCCCCTAGTGGTCCGATTCGGCTGATTTTGAAAAATGTGCAGCGTATGTTAAAAAGAAACCTATGTGCGAAATGTGTGTGTTACAAACTTTATGACAAACTTATACTTATAATACAAACCTATAATACTATTCACTCCCGTGAAGAGTATAAAAAGAACAGCATGACGCACTAATAGTCGATTTAGACAGGCCCTGCGTCGCGATGATACGCTTTGGTGTTTAGACAAGCCATTTCGTATCATTTAAAACTGTTTTTTGTTTTGAATGTGCATAAGAAGAAGAGAACGTTTGTTGAATTGAGAGACAGTAAATAACAAAAATAATAAAAAAACATTTTTAAAATGGAAAATATGTTATTTAATAAAATTATTAATAATTGCAAACACGCTTATACGTTTAAATACAAATTTAAAACACAAAAAGAAAAGAAGACTGACAATATCTAACCGGAAATGGCAAAAAACTTGGCCACACTATCAGACATTTCCCAGCCCTGGTCTGCATCAAAGACGCATCGATGCATGATGCGACACAGACTCGCGTCACATTCTACAACAACAACCCCTGAATGACGTCTTTTTCCTTGTGGTTGTTGTCGATTGTGATGCGAGTCAATGGTCGCATCATGAGAGACTCGCGTCATGGCCCTGTCTAAAACGGCTATAACATCACATCGGGAGCGTAGCAAAGCACGCCGGATACGCTAGTATACTATAATTCTAATTAAAAAGCATGTGAGAGGATTATTAAAATTAAGGATTATATCTGGTGGCATATGTTGCTTGTTTTTAGGAAGTTTAGAATTGTGGATTCTATTGTGTGAATAGTCGGAAAGGAAAGAGTTAGGATTGTTATGGTTGAAGAACTTTTTCTTCAATGGAGCTAAGAGTGGGCAGGTAATCAGGATGTGGTCAATAGAGATTAAACAATATTTGTGTTGCAGAGAGAGCAGATGTTTGAGCTTTTATCTATGTAGTGGCGATGAATAATGTTAGTGTGTCCTATTTCTTTTGTGAACGTGTTGGAAAAGTTAATAGCTAGATAGTCCATATTTGTTTATGGATTGATACCAGTTGGATGTGTCTTTTAAGTTGTATTGCATTTTTTTATATGAATGTTCTTTATGTGTCTATTATACCCCGTTTACACGATAGTCAGCTCGGGTAATCTTAGCTCGCATGTGTAAACGACTTATCATTTCGAGTTAAGCACACGAACAGAGCTGACGAAACGTTCGATTTAAATGTGAGCTTATTTGTATAACTTGAGTTAAAGTGTCGTGAATCGAAATTCATTTGGTGTTTTGCTTGGAGTTGCCATGTGGTACATACATATAATTTTTTTGCTCTATTTTCATTTATTTTAATGTTTTTGCATTTTATTGTAATATATATATAATCTAGATAAGCTTTATATTTCATTATAGTCATTGTGGTTTTTAATTAAAAATAATTTGATGGATAAGCCACATTATATTTTATGCATATGGCAAGTCTGCATCAATACACGAACAAACTCGGTTGCAATAAGCTTGCATTGACTGTCCACATTAGGGTGGCCAGATTATTTTTCATCCTGTAAGGGACAAATGCTCCATTTGGTATAAAAAAACTGGATTTCAAATTTTTCCCCGGGACAAATGAAAAACACGTATTTTATGTTCTTATTCTTATTTAATTATTGATTCTTATACTTTATAGAAGATCTTGTAAGTTTTAATATATCTTTGTTTGATTTTACATATTTGTAAAATTCAACGCAGTTATAGTCATAGTTGAAAATGGTCATTAATTCACCCTTAATTAACTCCGGGGTACATTTGTTGCGCACATCAGTCCATTTCAATGCCATCTGCGAAGAAATCCTTTCCACAAAGCAGTTGGAACTAGGGATAAATGACACAACTCGGAAAATGTTAATGATTTCATTCTTGGAAAACCCTTCCATGATTTTCTTCCATTTTTCAATGGCACTCATATATCTATCAAAAGTCAATGTCTAGGATTTTTTTTTGTCATATGGAATTCATCATATAAAAAGTCGACGTTAAATTGATCAATACCTAAGAGTTCTGCAGCTTTTTGAAAACCTTCGAACTTTGTTTTTCGATTTTAAATTTAAAAAGAGCATCTTGCTGAGGATAAATAATTTATGAAATTTTTGTAAAACATCCGAAAATCGTTTTCGATCGATTCTTTTACATTAATACTCAATTCGTCACACATTTTTCTTGTTCGACTTCCAAAAAAGTTGTCCTTAATTCTTTGTTAATTTTTTTCGCGAACTCCATGCATTTCATCATGCATCTCAACAACTGATAGAGAATCTGCTTCAATCTTTGTTATTGTTGATTCTATTTAAAACATCACGTTGTGAAGGAACGCAAAATACGCCAACGTTTTTTTCTCCTCTTCTTCGGAATAGACGTGGACATACGTCGATTGAATCTAGAAAATGGGTTTTTAAAGCTGTCCATATTTTTATGACTCTTTCCACTGCAGGACCAAGAAATAAAAATCTCGTAGCAACAAATTTTACTATTTCTTTCCATTGCATCTCATTTGCTTCAAATTTGACTTGCAAGTTCGCTCTTCGTTTAGGAGATCTACCGAAGTGGCTGGAAATTTTCAAAATATAACTTTCAACGTCCACTTCCAATTTGGTCGCACTGTGTTTGGCAGCATTGTGGATTATCTGAACGGGGCAATCAGCTTTAATAATTTTATTATTTTTAGCTAACAAAAGTGTATAAATCGAATGGTTTTTGCTGAAGTTTACATTAGTGTTGTCAGTGGAGAATGTCGAAACCTTTTTTAAAGAAAGTCAATTTTTCTCCAAAGCGTCTTTTAGTAACTTAGATACTTGATTAGCACATTGATCGTTCAGTTCTACAAATTCAAGTAGACGGTTTTTAATATCGGTATCATAATCAAAGAATCGTATGCAAATTGGAAATAATATGGAGAAGTATGGATCTTTTTCTTGGACGGTCTTTAAAGTATTTTAAACGGATTCTTTGGCTAAAATTTGACTTATTATAGCTTCCGCTTTTGTTCTTCCGCAGCTGAAACCTTGAGCGATTTTTGATTCATTGCAGATGTATGGTAATAACTTGTGTGAACAATCAAAGCTTTTGTAATTAAGAGAATGCTTTACCGTGTGATAAATGGATGCGAATTTTCCAGCAGTAATCTTATCTTCAGTCACCGAGGCATTTGAAAAATATTTATGAAGGCTACTTGATGCCCTATTACTAACAACAGTTGTACTTTGTAAGCTTCTTGTATTTCTGTTAGGGTATTCCACTACTACCTCTTTCAGACGAATTATTTGTGTCACTGTCACTTGAATTATACATTTTGTTTAATATTTTCTGCAATAAAGTAATGTTAAAACGAACGTAACAATTATTTACTCAACATACCTTGCGAATATTATGCGAAGCAATTAAAAGAAAATGTAAACAAACCATATTGGCGCCACCTTCTAACAATTATCTATATATTATCTATTTCGCTTATCTCAAGATTCTAACGCCCATGCTTGCCAATTTAGGGGCATTTTCAAAAGTCATAATGGGAAAATTTAAATATTAAATTAATTAAATTAAATTACATTAAATATTAAATTAATTAAATTAAATTACATTAAATATTAAATTAAAAAATTAAATTACATTAAACTAATTTAATATTTAAATTAATATTTTTAATATATTTGCGTTTAAATTAAATTATTTTAATATTTTATATATAATTGCGTTTTCTATAAATAGTTGATGATGGCAGATAAAATATTTAAGGAAAATACTAATAGTAATTTTTATGTATTCTATTAACAAAATACGTTTATGGAATGAAAAAGGGAAATGTCAGAAATATGTGCATACACTGCAAAATGTTCTAAATCATGTATTTTTCACAAAATTTCAATTCATATTTCTCACAATTGCCACAACGTTCCATTTGTGCATTTGTGTGTGTAATGAAAACAAAAACAAAACAAAAAACAGCTGCTTAGAACTCGCAACTCAGAACTCGGTGACAAAAAATGGGTAACAAGAACTCGCTGTCTGAACCCACTATAATAAATGCGTGGTTTCAGCATTTTTATTGTGAAGTCATTTGTTAGAGTGGCCAATTTTCGAGCGTTGGTGCGAGCGTGTGAGTATCGCATCGCTCAACACTGGCTTATCGGGTATGTTAGTATTAATTCTTTTTTTTTTTTGGGTCGACTCAGCAATGCGGTGCGTACTCGTGAAATCGGTAAATCAACCGAATTGTGACAGGTTTTTAATAATACATCAAATAAGGTTTAAATACGGGACAAAGTCTGTCCCGGCGGCACGTTTGAAATTATGCCTGAAATACGGGACGTATGGCAACCCTGGTCCATATGTACACACCTAAAAAAAGTGGATACAGTCGACTAACAAAACATCGAGTTAGCTATCGTGTAAACGGGGTATTAATGTCTTCTGTAATTAAGTTTTCCTATATAAGTAAAAGTGTAATTGTGGCAATTTTTGCTATGGTATCAGCGTATTCATTTCTCTTTATATCTACATGGCCAAGTGTCAATTTGGCCAAGTAAAAGTTTCAATTTGGGGCAATGTTTTGTGAGTAAATTGCGAGCAAGAGATGGGTAGTGATCTGTGTTGCTTATATTAGATATAGCACCTAATGCTGATAATGAATCAGAACAAGTGCAATGTTTTCCTGTTTTGGATTTGAGAGTGTTAAGGGCATCAGTGATAGCGGTGAAGTAGTGAGGGAGGAGACAGTTTTTAATGGAAGTATTTTCCGTAGTGATAACATAGGCAGAAACTCCGTTGATTTGTGACCCGTCTGTGAAGATGTAATTGAAATTTTGGTATGTGTTTTTTATTGCGTTGACTTTGGTGCAGTATGTGTGTGGGGAAGTGTATGTTTTCATGTAGGTGCGTGTATCGCACCCTAATTACAAAGGTCACTAAAAAAAAACATGATTTTTGGAGTTAATGATGCAAAAATATTTGTTACATCAAGTTTTATATTGTGTAAAAATTTCATGTTAATAACTTACATACTCTCCGCGTGGGGATAGAATATTTCTTCGATAACACAGAGCGACAAAAAATATTTGTGTTACATTAATGAAGAAGATAACCGTTAACTTTTTCATGTTTAGCAGACCAATTTGCCTTTTGGACACAGCAGGCAAGGTACTGGAGAAAATCCTATCGAACAGGTTAGAGTCAGAAATCCAGCAACGTGGTGGCCTCTCCACGTCCCAGTTTGGATTCAGGAAAAAGCGTTCAATCATCGACGCTGTTTCTGAGGTGACCAAGAACGCCTTCAACTCGGCAAGATGGGTCAGAATAATGGAGGCGTTGCCGACTTCGGAATCACGAAGTATTTGCTGAGAATGCTTCGAAGTTACTTCAGCCGGCGGGTTCTCCTCTACGACTCTGCAGGTGGCGAGTCAACATACCAAGTAACCGGAGGAGTGCACCAAGGGTCTGTTCTCGGCCCCCTCCCCTGGAACATAATGTATGATGGCATTCTTAGACTGCACTTCCCAGGCGGGTTAAATATTGTCGGGTTTGCGGATGACATCGCACTAGTGGTCGTTGGTGAGTCGGTTGAGCGTTGCAATACAGCCATTGCAACCATAGCAGCATGGCTGAACCGCGTTGGTCGAAGGCTAGCGGAACATAAGACGGAAGCGCTACTAATAAGCAGTCGGAAAATCGTGGAGAGAACTACGGTAACAGTCGGCAATGCGGCCATCACAACAAAAAGATCGCTGGTGTATCTATCAGCTGCAAGATCGTGAAAGGCTCTCTCGAGGATACTGCTGAACACTCGAGGGCCCAGGCAAGGTCGCAGGTTGTTGTTTATGAATGCAACGAAATCTATCATGCTTTATGGGCCACCAATATGGGCAAAAGCAATGGACAAGATCTCCTACAGAAGACATCTGGAGAGCGTCTACAGACTGGGCGCACTCAGAGTAATCAGCGCTTTTCGCACTGTATCGGAAGATGCCGCACTTGTACTTGCGGGGCTGGTGCCAATTGATCTACTTGCCATGGAGACGGCAGGTGCCTACGCTTGGAGATCTCGGCCACGGGAGGAGACCAGAGCACAAAGAACCCAAATGATATGCTCATCCATCAGGACGTGGCAGACCGGCTGGGACAGTTCCACGAAAGGACGCTGGACGCACAGCCTGATCCCAAGCCAAGCAGAGTGGATCGGAAGGAGGCATGGCGAAGTCAATTTTTACCTCACACAGCTCCTGAGTGGTCATGGATGCTTCCGGAAGTACCTGCAGGTTCCATCACGAAGACGCCCCATGGTGTATGCACTGCGGCAACCAGTATGAGGAAGACGCCGAACACGTTATTTTCAAGTGTAAAAGGTTCGATATTGACCGGCTTGAGTTGAGAGATGCCCTAGTAGAAGAACCTACTGTCGCGAATCTAGTTGGTCACATGCTGGACCGTCCGTCCAATTGGAATGCGGTTTCCAAGTTTGCTGCTATGGTCATGAAGAAGTTACGTGGTCTGGAGAGATCCCGCCGTAAATTAGCCGTCATCGGCTAATTTAGCCGGTTCCAGCCTTACGAAGCTTTGACAATCGGCAGTCCCGTAAGGCCCTGGAACAACCTTCTTTCTCTTTTCTAACCTTTTATTCTTTATTTTATAAATACAATACTTCATCTTCTTCTAATAAACGAACACAAAAAAAAAATCATTACACCATCTGTTGCTGCCATCTTTCTTCTTAACTAACAACATTGGACTGGCAAATGCTGAATTGATCGGACGAATAACATTGGCTTTTATCATTTATATTTTGTTTCGAACTAGCAGTTTTTCATCTACGCTGAGGCGATATGGTCGTCTTTGAACCGTTTTGTTCACATCTAATAAACGAAATTCCAAAGCACCAGTAATAACACGCCTATTTGGTATTCCAATATTGCCCTAGTATACCTTTTAATTCGCACTTAACGCTCTCATTTAGATCCACATTATTATCAATCATATTTTCTACACTGCTCACGAAAGTCTCATCATGTAAATACTTAATTTATCTGCTTCCATTATTACACCGTACCCAAGCTGCAATATTTCCGATCATGACATTATGCTTCAAATAATTATCCATTTCCAAATTAAATTGTGATATCTGCTCGGTGGAAAAGAATTGCAAATTGCTTTTTACAACGTTATCAGCTTTTCCTCTTAACACCAAAATCTTTTTCCATGCAATCTGTTAAACAATCTTACAATCTTTTGTTAAAGAACACTCGCCAGCCGAGTCAAAAAATAATGGAAAAGGCTCACCAGATTGATAGAATGTGCCTCGTCCAGCCATCGGCCTGCCACAATTTTGTTTTCCCGTTGTTTCGCTCTTCTTCTCTACCTTTCTATTTGATTTGCGTTTGCGTTTTATATAGTTTTCAATACCAATACCGGTGTATGTACCAATACCAAAGAAACTGTAATTTCTTCTTTGCTCATTGCCTTCCATTTCGTCATCAATGACGTACCTAGTCGAGTACCGTATACAGACAGGCATTCGCGAGAATTCGGTCGTCCGTTGAGAATGTTCAACAAAATAGTGGCTGGCGTCTCGATACTTTCATAACGCTGCACGAATAGTTCTTTAAATTCCAACCAAGTCCTACCCATGTAGCAAATCTGAGATAACCATTGTGATGCGCTGCCGATCAATGCTTTGGCAAGCGCCATGACTAGCGCTGCACCTTCCAGTGGTCGCTCAGCCAAAATCATTTCAGTCGTTTTGCACCACGCTGATGCGTCGACTCCATCACCATCAGTGTTAAAATTGGCAACGTCGTAGAAGCAAGTTGTAGCCGGCGTTGTCTGCACTGCTTTCACCAGTTTAATGGACGTTTTATTCTGAGTCTGCAATAGCACTTGTAGCGTTTTGTCAGAATATTCTTGCGGCTGTGACGATGGTGATCCCACTTCTGATGTAAGAGAAATATTTTCATTATCCATTATTTCGCTTAAAGCGCAGCGAGTTGCACACGTGTACTTATGTCATGCAGAGGTTCACACCATACTGCTTATCACTCACACAAGCCTCATTGCTCGTGCCAATCTTATGTCTTCCTTTTCTGCATCATTCTTTTATTCCATTTATCTTTACACTTCCAATGCGCCACGCTCTAAGCAATTATCTCCGCTCTTGTCACTCTTACTTAATCTCTTTATTAAGTAACATAAAAGCTCTGTACATAATTCTAGTATCACAAAATAACATATCTGTTAATTAAATCAAATCTCCGTAATTTCACAAGAAACAAAATGCAAGAAACAAGATAATGTACAAGAAAACAAAAACGAAACTCTTAATATTACTTAGCTTGCAGCGCAGACAAAGAGGTACTGATTCTGACTCTTTACGGCCCATACATTATGCGATCTATTGTACAATGGCATTTTGCTTATTGACCAACGTGAGCAGGGAAAGGTCATATCTCGATTGTATGAAAAATCAAAATGTTTTGATCTTTGATTATACAATGAGTCGCATAATGTATGGGCCCCTATTTTATGATGGATCAGGACAGCAGAACTCTCTCTCAATTTCCGTTTGTAGAGAAGAGAAGTGAGCGGATCGGTCAGTCGCTATGTTCAATGTACGATAAACAAAAACAAAGCGCTGCCGACAAAGAAGAATCGACGATCGGCCGCGTTGTTCTGATCCATCATGTAATGCGGGTATAACTTATTTGCTGCGCAGAGCAAAGAGAATACACTGCATTAACTGATAGTCAAAAAGTGTTGATTTGCAATGATTTTAATTGATAACAGTGGCCGACAGCATTTTTGGTGCTTAAATAATTGTAATGATTTATTACTAATTCGAGGTCGCTGATTTCGAATCTGACATTAGTTTTTCAGATATAGCTACTTTTTTGTTTTTTACCTTTACATAGAGGTTGTATACAAAATTACATTACTACTAATGTTGTTTATGTTATTGAAAATCTGAAATATCAAATTCATGTAAAAAAACTAGATTTCCCGGCGCGCGTTGCTACGCCCTAGCTCAAAAATGGGATATACGTATGCCAACATTTTTTTCTTTAATGAAGATTATCCTGTATCGCGAAATAAGGAGTAGCGTGAAAAAAGGAAAAAAAATTTAATTGTAAAATACAGTAAAATAGTAAAATGAATCAAAAAAAAACAGTATTAATTTCGTAGTGCAGTTGAATGAACAATATTTTTTGTTAGTCCGTCTTCAGCCAAAATAAATAAGTTCGAAGGTTTGCCCACGCGAGAACGTACAATTGTCCATGAGTAAAACATGGTGCGCCCAAATCTCAGCCAAAAACGGACATAGTTTGGCCTTGCGACTTATTGATTGTCATTGCGAATACCAATCTAATGGGATATTGAACGCGTTTGAATTTTATTGGGACGTCTGTTGGGATTATTGGAATGTGTGACAGCAAAACGTTTTCGCCTCGGAATTTGCCATTCAAAATACTGGTTTCGATAATGTTCTTCATTAATTTTTTAATGACCAATCGAGTGCCGTTGCACAGGCGTGGTGGCTTCAAATTCCGAAGTAAAATAACCGGAGATCCAACTTTCAGTCGTAGAATGTGTGGTGGCATGCCTGGCAAATCCAGTGAGTCCAAAAACTCTGTTGGATAATTTACAGGTTCGTTGGCATCGCAAACTGTATCGCTCGATTTGTATGATACCAAGTTGCCTGGCAACAACTGTTGTATCTTAAAGTTTAAATCGTCTACGTGCACATTTTTTGGTGCCAAAACAACTCTTTCCGCCAGCCACGCATGATTTATGTGTTGTATGAGTACATTGGGGAATATGCGGTCAATAAGAGCATTTTGCGAATCAACGATTGTGCAGAAATCGGTGGGCAATTTTATGCAGCCAGTATTTTCATGGACAGCAACTTTTCCATCGCCAATATGTAACAATTGTTTTGAGATTGTGTCAGCGGTTATCTAGTAGCATTTGTACGCACGTGTTTCTTGTAAGCTGGACTTTTTCAACATAACGCCACAGTGACGATGATTTCAAACAAGCGTTGATATCATCAGCGTACGTTGAACATGGAATGACGGGAAATGTTTGTCTGAAATCACCTGAATGGAGTAACAGAGTGCCACCGAATAGTTGTCGTTGTTTTTTATAACTTTGAGTGTTCTGTTCAACGCCTCAAGAGAATGTTTGTGGGCCATAGTGCATTCATCCCAGATGATAATGTTACACTGTTTCAGGACTGTGGCCATGGACGATTATTTTTTTTAAGTTGCACACTGCGTCTGGGTTATTTTGAATATTCAGAGGCAGTTTAAATGCTGAATGAGCTGTTCTCCCTCCATCCAATAAAGTTGCTGCAATCCCAGATAGTGCAACGACCAATGCGATGCCATTACTTGATCGTATTTCGGCGAGAATAAGCGAAATGATAAATGTTTTACCAGTTCCGCCTGGTGCACCCAAAAAGAAGAATCCACCTTGTCCCGCTGAAACTGCATGCATAATGCGGTGGTGAATGTTTTTTGTTCATCAGCGACTCATGGCTCGCTCAATTGCTGTCTCGTTGGTGAAAAATACACGTGACTGTTTTCAATATGAACGGCTAAGTATATAACTGCTGGGTCCCGTTCATGAATTGGGAAACCAAAGATACGCCAGACAGCTTCATTGGAACTGATGTACCTTACAATTTGATAGCGCATTATTTCGTCATTGTCATTCAATCGATTAGCATTCACATATATATTCTGAATTTGAAACACAGCCATATCGCTGCCTTTATTCACGTACTTGCAAATATATTTGATGGACTTCAACGAACTGCAGAACTCAACATGATTATGAGCAATGAATGTTTTGCTCAGCAGAGGAGAATATGGTACCACCCAACGATTGTCAATGTCTGCGTTATTGATATTTTTTGTGAATGATTGTCCTACATTATCAGTATTTCTTCGACGATATATTGGATATCCGTAGACGTTTGTGATCGTATCGTTGGTGAAATCTTTAGGAAAACGTTTTGTACATTTTCCATCTGCCATGCAAGGCGATAAACGGTTCAGATCACCACATGGGTTCGTGAATCATGTTCCTGGTAACAATATCTAACAGTAGTTGATCAGTAGACGGATCTACGGATCTGGAATTTCCGCGGAAATTACACTATCGATTTCTTCAGGGCGTATTTTGTCGATAAACAAAATCAAAATGTGTGCATGAGGTAATCCTCGCCTCTACAATTGAACCAAATACATCCAGCAACGTGTGCGACCGAATACGTGTAATTTTGTAATGAAGCTCATTAAAGACTTCAATTTTTGTTTGAACAAACTTGCTTTAATATCATGACGATGCATTGCGTTTTGGCCTGGCAATAACAAAGATGTAATCTCCTGCCATTTAGGATTACATGTAAACGTTATAAATAAACACGGTCGTCCGCACTCGCACACGAAAGCCATAGCATCCTGTATGAATTCTTGCATATGACGTGGACTGCCTACTGTACGATGATAGTAGAATGATGGAGTTTCCAATTTCGGCGGTGTCGCCGTTCCTGATAGCGTCTTGCAAGTGAATGTATTCTTCCACACGCAGTTTAGTATGAATTGCAGTCGTTCGCTCTCTACCTTCACGTATATGTCGACGATGAATTGTTGGCACAGCTCACGACATCGCAGAATGATGTTGTCCTGACCACGACGAATCCTCATATGATACGCATAAAAATCCATCGAGCTCACTTTCTTGTTTGTTTCGGCTCCTGCACAACATATGAATATGTATATACTTTTTAATATTAATTGAAAATGATTTCAAAATAAGTAATGATGTTTATAATGAATGAAGTACCTGTGGCGAGATCTTGTTGTTAAATGTTTATGCAATAACTGTCTTGTCCCTTCCAAAAAATTTGCGGATATTGGAGAGCGTCGTATGAACGGTGTGTGTCTGCGATGAACTCCAGATTATTGTTTCTTTTTCAAATCACAATTTCTCGAGCCTCTGTGCGGTCGCCAACCATGATTCCAGCAACGTCGTCCACAACAGGCGCGTTAAATCTACGCACATGTTCTCCAGCTGGTGTTTTATTAGGAATGATTACAATAGCGTGATTGTCATTTTGTAATTCGTGCATGTGTGATTTGCAGAATTTCAATAATTCATGGTGCCGATTCAATAGGGCGTCCAGCTCGCCGACTATGCGACTGGCGTTAGGCGAAATGAGGATTGGCGCTCTCACCGCCCATGATGTATATTTGTAAAAATGAGTGTGTTTCGTTTTGCATTGGCAGCAATGAGCCCACTTTGTGGTACACTTGGCCTCTGATTTTGAACGTTGAATTGAATTGTTGACCATTTGCCGCAGTATTATGAAATATTTCTGTTGCTCCGAACGATGTCATTTGGAACCATGAATTGAATGTCCGGATCCGTGCCGATGAGCAAGCCGTTCAATGGTTCTGGTGGTGTCTCAATTTCTGGTAGTTGCAATTTTCCTGATACGCAACACATGCTAGCTGGCTCATGTTTAAATTTAAGCGCATGACATTGGGGACATTATATCCATTGCACCAATCAGCACTTTTGGATGAGCTGAATATTCAATATCTGGCTCATACTCGAATGCGAACAAAGGAACGAAGCGGATGTAACTGCTCGATGTACTTGTTGACGTTGTCGGTCATTTGTTCTGTATGTGCCAATTGCGAATCGGCGCGAATGTCTCCGTTCCAATTGTCGTTGTTGATGTCGTTCAGCTCGTGTGTCTTGTGATCGAGATGCACGCAATTGCGACATTCTCACACGCGCATTTTCGTTATTTTGTTGTATTTGTTCGACCGTTCTTTCTGCTCTACTATTTTGCATGTTTGTTGAATTATTTGCTCGATGGCTCAAATAGGCCCCCCTGCGTCTTGCTGGAATTGTAAACACACATACAATGGACCGTTTATCTATTTCTAATTTGCGCTTATCAATTTCAATTTTTCGTGAACCACCAATTGTGTTTGTATTTGGCAAATCAGTTATTGTCGAAAAAAAGTGCCGGTGAACTGAAACTAATTGAAACAATTGAATATGCCGACAAAAGTGGAAAAAGTAAATTTGATGAGATAAGTACAAAAATTACAATAAATGATGTATTATACGTGCGTCTATTTGTTGTAAATAAATTGTTATTTAAATTAAATTGGTAAAACATTTCTCTTTTGGGCACACATGCCCACTCATAATAAAATCACAAAGTTGGCAGCCCCAACTTTTTTTTTGTCTGGAGTAACGGTCACTTTGTTTGCCAGTTTGCAAATTTATCAATTTTACAAAGTTTGCCACGTTGCGTGAATGCTTCTATTATCTTTCATTGTGGTCAGATCTCAATGCTGACACGCTCATTTTCGTTATCTTGTTGAACTGTTGTTCACACAAATAGACCAAATTGTTGTACTTGCTGATGAAAAACGGTATGCCGATAATGTATTTGGTTTTTTAGTATTTTTTTCCGATTCTGTCACAGTCACAAAACACGTATAAATTTCTTGTAAATTAATATAATCACACGCACTTCGTTCTGTTACATAACAACTGCAGAATGAAATGTAAAAGTGACACGATGGTTAAATTTAATATGGAATAATATGAAAAATCAGATGAATCAATTAAGTATTAATATTGACATAATTATTCTGATTAATCTGATATATATTATTCTGACAATTGCTATTTGATTGATTTTAAAATTTGTCTTTGAAAATACAAAAATCGCGATTAAAAAATGGGGGTGGGGGTAGAAGGATAAAAAATACCTCATGAACTATTCTCATACCTACCAAATGTATAAAAAAAATTTCATAAAAATCAGTCTAACCGTTTCGGAGGAGTTTACACACGAACAATATGACAGATAGATTTTTATATATTAGAAGATATCAACAAATTCATAATAATTTAGTTTGATAATCAAAAAGTTTTTAATATTCAAAATATTTCAGTTTAAAATCAAAAAAAAAACACCTATTTTATGGAGGTTGTTAAGAAAATAAAAATTAAATATAACGGTAATCGGTTTTGCTTTATTTTTTTTCTAAAAATAGCTTAATGAACGGTACTTTAAATATCAAAATAGATGATAAAAGTAATGGAAGACTAGCAAGAGCAAAAACAACATGAAACTAACACATCACTCAATAAGTTCGTAGATTCACATATATATGGCGTCGCTAATGACAAATCCATATAATTTTTAAGATCTATCAACTTTCAAACGATACGTGTGAAAATATTATGTCAATCTGACATTTACTTTAAAAGTTACAGATGTTTCAGTGAAGCAACTGAATTTATATTATTTTTTTTATTCGAATTAAAATGTCATATAGATACTTAGCACTTTTAGCTCGGTGTGAATTTCAGAATGTTGTGTCATATGAGTTGCCATGTGGTAGAATTGTTTTGCTTTATTTTAACTCTTTTTAATAATTTGTGATTTTAATACTGAAAAATCGTTGTAAAACGTTATTAAAAATCAAGATAAGTAGTATTTTACATTTATTTATTACTATAATAGCACGGCGTGATGTTAGTGTGCGATTTTTGTAGTCATTGTTCCTTTCTCGCTCTAATTTTGTACACGCACATTTTTTTAATTTTTGCTAGTAAAATGTTGAATGTTGTTGTTGTTGTTTTCGAATGTTCTCGTTTCAATAGAGTGACATATAGATTCGCACCATCCGTACCGTTAAACTTTAAAACATTATCAAACAGAAACGGAGTTCTGTAGCAAAGAGCTTTTTGTATGGTAGCATAATGAACTTACAGTAGAGTCAAAATAAATGCACTTCATATAAAAAAAAATATGAAAATATATAAAAAACTTGCGAATTGCAACAAGTGGATAGCATATAAACATTCTTCATGAAGAAATACATATACATGCTAACTTTCATGCTGATTGGTCAAGCGTTGTTGGAGTGAAAAGCTGTTAAACTTTTTTTCTCGTCCTATTTTATGTATAGTATGTATATTTTATTCAATGTGATTTTAAAAAAATAACTTAGTCTGTTTAAAAACCGCATTATATTTTATGCAACACTGGTGTAATGTAAACAAACCAAATTAGATTTAATCAAAACGATGTCGACTGCCTCATATAAACACTAGCACAAAATTCGATATTTCTAATTTCATGAAACCGAACTAAGCGTCATATAAATGAGGTAATTATCAGGCATATTTTCAAACAATTTGCGAATATGGGCATTGGAAATATTATTCTATTTATGCTGCATTCTCCCCAAAGTTAAGCATGCATTGTGTGCGCTCTGTTGGATTTTTGAAGCCTCCCCTTCTCTAATGACCCCAGATTTTCAATCGGATTGAGGTCTGGGCTTTGGACCGGCCACTCCTTCACCTTACATGGTGCATCTGACAGCTAAAACGTGTATGCTTGGGTAATAATCTGCCTGGATAATCTCTCTTCAAGCTTGGGATTCGAAATGGCTCCACAAAGTCGTTTAAAAAATGGTCATAAGGCCTTACTTTGTTATGGGGCCTTACATTCTAGTTTTTCTAATTAGAAAATTAATTTTAATTTGGATTTGTCTGGGAGGTATCCCTTCTAACAGTTTGATCCGGCTGATTCCGACAAATGTACAGCGTGTGGTTAAAAGAAAACTTCGTGCTTTCTATTTCAAAAACTGAGACTAGTTTGCATACATACAGATCAATAATATACATACTTTATGGGGACTCCGATGTCTCCTTCTTTGTGCTACAAACTTCTTAGCAGACATATAACACTATTCGCTGCGCGAGGGGCCAAGGTTTCTGTGTAAACGAGCCAGAGGCTTAGTGCTCAAGACCGTCCATACGTGGTGTGGAGCCACATCCTGCTAGAGGTGTCCCTGCTGTTGACGGAATATGGCGGATCTAGACAGGTAAACTCGATAAAACCCGCAATCCCGGTTGTATAACAACCGTGCCCATGGGATGAATGGCACTGCGTGAGTGTGTCTGTTAATGGTGCATTCCGGATACCTGGCAACCTCCGGTTTAAACTTTAGCCTTGCCGGGGTACAGGGGGTTATGCCCTGGTGGACCTACTATCCCCTACACTCGTGGGACAAAACATGTACAACAGCAATCTAAATAAATCACAAATAATTAACAAAACAAAGGAGGACGAAATGGAGCTCGGGATGAGCTCCGAAGACGAATTAGTGGCCTCAAGCCAGGAACTAGTCGCCGCTGACAGAGGGCAAGCTGTAGAGTTCACAACAGCAGCAACAACTACGTCGGTGACTATTGGAAATAGCACCAAACCGACAACATCAGCTAAAACGGCAGAGGAGAGCGCCAGCCATAGCGCACCTAAGCCAAAGAAGGGCTAGTCGGAAGCGATGGTCAGGAAAAACCTGCACCAGAAAGCCCTTTTCATCTTATGCAAGATTGCCAAAAATGAGGAGAGTGGTACGGTACATGACTTCGACCACGGCGACAACATCAATTACCAGACCGTGGTGGACGAGTAGGAGGAGTACATTTACATGTGATACCTGCAAAGGCGACGAAGCGTAATCGATCTAAGGATGATACCATTACAACTGCTAATACGAAGAAAAGTAAGGTTGCCAAAACAACAGACAAAGAAGGCCCCTCAACAAGTGTCAAGAGGCTGTTCAGCGACGTCGCTCGGGATGAGCTGACGGTGGCACTCTTTGATGAAGTCACAAACGGCAGTAAGAAGGTGTTGGAGAAATGGGGGAGATTGAGCCCAGGTTAATTGAGTTGGCGATGGAGCACCTCCTCTCTGATCTGTGTTCATCTCCTCCAGGATTCGACTCTTCTGCGGTTTTCCGTGGGTACACGGTGATCAAATGTGACGATCCTGGGTAAATGCATTGCTAAAATAAGCAATGCTTGGGAAAGCTTAAGCTTATCCTAGCTCGGGACATCCCAAGGCGGCCGAGAGCTCGCATTTGGTTGCCTGTTAAGAAGGTGGAGCACAGCAAGGTGCTACAGCTTCTGCAGCGGCAGAATCCTACCATGCCAATGAATGACTGAATTGTCATCAAGGACGAAGGCCAACAAAAAAGCAGTATGTATCTACTCCTCTCCATTAGCGAGGATTTCGTTAAGGAGTTAGAGAAAACTGATCACAAAATGCGGTTCGGCGTAAGGTACGCCAAACTAAAAATTTTCCGGTCATCGGACGAGGAATCAGATGATTTGCAGGCCGCAAACAAGCTGATGGATGACCTAATGCTTCAGGACGAAGTAACAAGCACGCCAACTAAACATACTTCCGATGCTGAAGGTCGTGCAGATTAACCTTAAGCATTCTAAGCATGCCTCGGATAATCTTGCCGTCGTCCAAGGTGAGGAGAATGTTGACATCTGCATCGTCCAAGATTGGAGGCAAGGGCACACTCTGGACAGAATTCGCGTAACATTTACACATTTAAGCATCACAAAAACCATAACGACGCCATTACATCCCCAGTCTGATGGGATGCTTGAACGCTTTTACAGGACTTTGTTGGACTACCTTTCAAAATTCGTGGTTAGAAATCAAGGTGACTGGCCTTCGTTTTGTGGGCTTATCGTTCTGCTGTTCATGAGTAAACAGGTTACACCCCAGCGATGCTTTTGATGAGTCGAGAAATAAGACTGCCGTGTGAGTTGTTGTATGGACCACCACCCTGAAATTAAACAACTTATCCTGAGTCTTCAAAAACGTCTAAATGCTGTGGATGAACATGTTAATCGTCTGGCCAAATACATCGGGTCACGGAATATAATCTCGGTCAGGCGCCACGAGTCTGAGGAGGGGCAATGTTACAAATATGATCGATAACTATCGATCATTTCCAGGACACCTTGGCAGCACTTTAATAAATGCAGGTAGCCCTGGTGTGGAACAGGTGAATTCGATTAGTAGAGAAGAAGAGGAAACAATAACAAATGAGAAGTCAATGACATTAAGAAAAAGAAAACGATTAGCAGGATTTGCTTAACTGGACTAAGGAAAAACCTTTATATTGGATTTATGGACGAGAACAAAGAGAGGGTGTTTGGCATTACCTGTTGCTGCTGGATCACCACGTCGAGCTGCAAGTCGCCCTTGGATCACCACGTCGCCACTTTCCTCCGTCAGATCGCTGCACACGCCGCATCAGCCTCACACCACACCAATTGGTAGCCGCTCGCCAATTGACAGCAGATTTCTAAATTTGTGTAATTTTAAAACTGTCAGACGAATTGGAAATTTGTAACGTTGGTCAGAGGTACAGAAATTCTGAGGCTCAGGAATACATAGTACAAACTACCATACGTTAAGGTATGTGACAGGCCAAGAACATGTATCTTAGTTAAAAACAATGTAAACGCTTTCCTTTGTCCTCAATTCTGCACAGGTGATTTAGCAGCCGTAAAAATCGAAGTGTTGGAGGAGAAAGCCATGTTTATAGCATCGGTGTACATGGCGCACAACAAAGAGGCGCCTACGGATGAGGTTGCGCAGTTGACCGCCAGTGCGCCAGCCAGCAACACTCCCCTACTTCTAGGATGCGACGCCAATGCACGCTATGGGGAAGCACCGAGGATAACGAAAGGGGTGAGTCGCGTTTTAATTTTATTAGTAGTTCCAATCTGTTAGTTCGTAATAGAGGAAACACACCAACCTTTGCATTCTCTAGTACAGAAAGCTTCCCGGGGTGCGAAGAGGTACTAGACATAACTCTTCTGTCCGAGAATTCAGATAACTTGAGGGTGTCCAAAAAAGGATCTTTCTCGGATCACAGTTGGATAGTCTACAATTTTAATTTGAAGACAACGGATTCTGTTCCATTTGAAAACCCACGCAATATAAAATGGGATGTTTTTACAAGGGTAGGTAAATCGAAACTGAATACCTTTACATGCTCAAAAATTGACTCCAGGGACGAAATTGAAAGGAGAGTTAAATATCTTGAGGAAGCTTTCAGCAAAGAGTACAAGATATCCTGTCCAATTAAAAGGAGCCATAAAAGTTTCTCACAGTGGTGGAACGAAGAGCTCTCGAAGCTCAGAGAGAAAACGAGAAAGCTCTTTAACCAGTGTTAAAGGGATAACTGGCAAGTACACAAAGACTGTCTCAAGACTTACAAAGAAGCCATCAGGAACGCCAAAAGTAATGGCTGGAAGGAAGTCGATCGAGTCTTCTACTGTGTCAGCAAGACTAGGAAAGGTTATGTCCAAGGAACGTGTAAACCTTCTTTCCTAAACAAGGAAGTTGGAACATGGACAGAATCATCTACTGAGTACTTGGCCTCCTACTTAAAACACACTTCCCTGACGTTCGGTTACGGCAATCTTCACAAGACGTTGATTTGATCTTTACAGACCACAAGATCACGCACTCAATCAATACGTTTTCGCCATATAAATCGCCTAGCATTGATGAAATACTTCCGATAATGCTACAGAAGCTACGAGACAAGGTAGTCCCTTGGCTAAGGTTGATTTTTAGGGCATGCATCCGTCTAAACCATATACCAATGAGTAGGAGAAGAGTCAAGGTAGTCTTCATACCAATGGATGAGAAAAGTGGTCATGAGTCCGCAAAAGATTTCAACATCGTTCCTCTTGAAGACGATGGAAAGGGTATTGGAGCTCCATCTTCGATCCATTATTGATAAATTTCCCATCTCGACTTGCCAACACGCGAGGTATATTTCTATACAAACTGAACAACTGTTTTAAATCTGTTGTGAGTTAAGTAAAATAGTGTAGCTAGTTTTTATTTAAAGTTTGCACTTATTAAAACACTGATATAGCTTGAACAAAATAACTTTATTTGTCTTATTAGTTCTTATTCACAAATTTGTATCATTATATGTATAAAAATACAGGGTGGTATTAATAAAAAGTTATACTCTTAGTGTAAGAAATAATCCTTTTTATTGTTTTATTGGAGTTTTTGTATTTTCTTTATTTCACAATTACAATTAAAATTATCTCTTCCTTTGTTTTAGGATTATAATTTAATATGAGCACTGTAAGTGACTTAATTTGTCAACTCTTGTTTCAGAACTAACTCTAAGATCTTTTCTTTCTATGGTTCAAAGTGAACCATTAATTTATTTTACTTGTAAATATGCAAGATCAACATAATTAGTTTCCTCTTGGCATTGCATATTTTTATAACACAAAGTAAGCATATGACTTCCATGTGGCACAGCACTTCTATGACCGACATTTGATTCTCATACTTAGTCGTCAAGAAAGTGTTGTGTCAGCATACATAAATGTTTCTTCTGGACGTTGACTTTTATTATTATTACTTTTTAAAGTATTCTGTCAAATGTACAGTTTGTTTATTTAAATACAAAAGATCTTTTTGTTACTTGAGTACCTCAAGGGTAGATCCACGGAAACGGCTCTGCATGAGGTAGTCCGCATGGCAGAGAGGGCGATCTACTATAAACAGCCTTCTTAGATATAGAGGGTGCTTTCAATAATGTTAGCACACGTGCTATCTAGGATTGGCGTAGAAAAAGACATTGGGAAATGCATAGTAAATATGCTAAAAACTAGAACAGTACAGTCAGAGTTAGAAAACTCGACTTTAACTAGATATGTCAGTAGAGGAACACCACAGGGCGGGGTAATCTCTCCACTGCTGTGACTATCAGAAACAACATCCACAATGTATTAGAGGAGACGGGGCAAGGGTAGTCGCGAATGCGGACGACGTTGTGATCATGGTATCAGGGATTTTTCCTAGTGTGATAAGCAACAAGATAGAAATACCGGGTTACCCTTCCTCTTCTGAATGGACAACAACTTCAACTTTCTAATAAAGTCAAGTACCTGGGAGTTATGCTGGACGCAAAACTCAATTGTAAATCCAATATAGAGTTACGGTCTAGGAAAGCCTCTATGGCGTTTTACTCTTGCAAGAGATGGGGCCTACGTCCTAGCATAACAGCATGGATTTACACAGCGATAGTACGTCCGATACTTATATATGGTGCAATTGTTTGATGGCCAGCTCTAGGAAAGAGCTACGTAGTGCACAAACTGAGCGGTGTGCAGAGGTCGGCATGTGCAGGAATCACAGGAGCCATGCGCACGTGTCCCACGGCAGCACAGAAAGTACTGTTATATCTTCTTCCAATTGACCTACACATCAAAAAAATTGTCTGCAACAGCGCGGTAAGGCTAAAAGAAACCGGCTGCTGGGCAGAACGACCATATGGACATAGTAAAATACTAGGAGTGATTAAAAATCCTTTGTTGAAACGAACAACATACTATATAGTGGCTCATAATAGCTTTGAGAACGACTTCAAGGTAAAATTTCCGAACAGGATGGAATGGAAAGAAAACAGTTTTCAGAGTGATCATGACATCTCAATCTTTACGGGTGGGTCAAAGATGGAATGTGGTGAAGGTGCAGGGGTGCACTCACCACAAATAATATTCGACCACTCTTTCCGGTTACCAGACGAGGCCACAGTCTTTCAGGCAGAGGTCCTAGCCATTACAAAGGCATGTCGGTTGGCAAATAAATAACGTACCAGAAGGTCGTATAATAGCTATCTTCGTTGATAGTCAGGCTGCACTCAAAGCACTGCAATCCACCACTGTGAAGTCAAAGCTCGTTAAGGAATGCATGTCGACGATGATCAAGCTAAGTCGTCAAGCTGATATCACTCTCTTATGGGTTCCCGGCCATAGGAACATAGAGGGGAATGAGAAGGCTGACGAATTGGCTCATTTTGGTGCTTCTCTTGATATATCGTTAGCGGAACAGATCCCAATTCCCCTGGCGGTCGTTAAGAGGAGCAACTTCCTGTCTTTTCGTCAGCTGGCAAAGATCTTGATTCTTGCAGAGTAGCACGTGCTACTTGGCCTAGCTAGAAAATAGGTCACTTAGACTAATCAACAGAAGACGCTCGGATATCGCAAGGCTAACAGTGATTTTTACTGGTCACTGATGTGTAGGGACTCACGCGGAGAGTAGAAGCTCCGAAAACGCAGAGGAAGAGGAGTTGCTCACCCACTTTCTATGCCAATGCCCAACCCTGGCAAAAACTAGAAATAAGTTTCTGGGCAAATACATCATCAACAAACAACCTCTCGGATTGTTTAGTCACATGTCCGGGTGATTTATTAAAATACCTAAATTCGACAGGTTGGTTTTAGTAATACTGATTGGTTTTAAAACGGCACTCTAGTGCTAATTGTGGCTCGTAGTGGACGATACAGTGCAGCCACGGAAACCAACCAACCAACCATTCACTGCGCGAAGAGTATAAAAAGCACCAACTATTGCGCGGCAAACGTATGCTTGTTGTTGTAATGTTAAAGTTTTGTTTCTTTGCCCGTAAGCCCAATACCAACGTTCACTATCGATTTGGTATGTGCACTTGATTAGTGTTTTTTTGTTTATGTATTGTCCAACTGATACTATATCTTAGATTGATACTTCAATACCACCGATCACTTATATTTTATGCTTAAGATTGCAGTCAGATAACGTCGGGGTCACCAATGTTTCGAGTACAATCAAATATCACTGTGCGAAGCCGAGTGGGTCACTAGTTACAAATACAATAAAACTTGCATACCCAAAAACATTCTGTTACAATTATATATGAGAGATGTAAAAATGAAAAGCATATATACACACTTTAAAGTCTTTAGTTTTGCATTCTTGTGATAGAATTTTAAACACAATTTTATCATAACACTTTTATTAAAAATACGCTTTTCCATCTAATTCAATTCAAGAATATGTCGAGATAACCTGCGTTTTGGTCTATCATTAATGCCTAAAATGCAGATTTCTTTTTGCAGCTCCTGCTCTGGAAATAGAAACTGCTTACATTTAGTGGACAATGTCGATAAACCGTTTATAGCATGAAGTCTCATTGTTTTATCGAAGTTTTCTGATTTTTCCACACTACGTAGTACTCTGTAAATGGGAACTAACATGTCTTCAAAATCGAACAAGTTATCCATTCCTTCAAGTAATTCACTGAGTACAAATAAAGCAGCACGTTTTGCAGGCACATAATAAGATGACGTGATCTCAAATTTGATGATTTCCAAAAGCTTAATAAAAGTATGAAAAAAACAAAGATCCAATTATTATTCAACTTAAAAAATTAATGCAAATGTATGTATATATAATACCTCTTGGAAAAAACTTTGCACTTCGTACATTAAAATACGACATATTTTTGCTAAATTAGAATAGGCCGACGTCCTAAATTCGTCTAGCTTGGAACGTGCTCCATTTATGAAGCAGTTAATCAGCTCGCTCTTGTACTTGTAACAGATTGGACCTAAAGGGAAATAAAGAAATCATAACATTAGTATACTTAAGGATTAAGTTTGTCTTTACAGAAGATTTTAAATCTTTTATAATAAGCAAAATTTTGTACTGAAGCCTTTGAACCGAAAATGTTTGTGTTGAAAAGTAAGATGTTTTCGGTGGCGCAACAGAGCCACAACGGGACATGTGATCGCGACCAAAACGGCAGAAGAAAGAATCGCAAAAAAAAAGCTGAAGTCAAAGACAAAGACAAAAAATGACTGGTGACCGAGACAATGTCGTTCATTTACTGCAAGACGCTGATATTATACAGGCGAATCTTTGCTTTTTTCGAATCCGACTAAATATATATTTGCTTTAAGTTACTAAGACTTAAAGAACATATCCTATTTTCATCTTAATTATCAAACAAAAATCCACTTATTCAATCATGATATGGGCCCAGACACAAATATATGGTATCCCCACTTTTAGCATTTATAACAGACTGATCTTTCTTCTATACATCGCACTGTAACAATAAAATGGTTATAACTGAAAATTTTTAATTATACAGTGGATGCAAAAAAAAACTGGTTTTGTAAAGGTTAAAGATATCTATATATGAATTTAAATAAGTTTAACGGCGATGAACTCCAACATTATTTGACCGATCATCAGCATGAAAGTTGCCATGTACGAGGGCTCCTATTTATATTTCGGGAATAGCATATAAGAACAAAAATTATATAATGAAAATGGCTTTATTGTTTTTCAAAATATTCCCCCTGATGATCAATACAGTTTTGCATTCGTTCGAACCATTGGTCATAGCAATTTTTCCATTCCTCTTGAGACACCTCCAAAGCATGGTTTTTGAACTCTTCAACTGCTTGTACGGCGCTCGTAAATCGTTGACCACGCAGTTTTTTTTTTATGTGAGGGAATAAAAAGAAGTCATTGTGTGCCAAGTCAGGACTGTAGGGCGGATGAGTCATCAATTCGATGTTTTGACTGCTTAAAAATTCACCTGTTTGCCGAGATGTGTGAGAGCTCGCATTGTCATGATGGAGAATGATTCGTCTTCGGCAGTTGGTTTTGCGAATTTCTCCGAAGACCTCCGGCAAACAAATGGTCGTGTACCACTCAGAATTGACAGTCCTACGTTGCACTAGCGGAACAGTGGCCACATGACCCATTCTTCCAAAGAAACAGGCGATCATTAGCTCCGAAGTGCTTCGTGCTCGAACAACTTTTGTTGGATTTGGCTCATCCACACGGATGAATAGCAAAATACATATAACGGTTTATTTCCAGCGCTCAATTTTTTTCATATAGACAGCTAAATAGTCATTGAAAAAACACTCAAGAAAAAGCTGTTAATTTTTGAGTGATTTGCATTTATACTAACTGTTTACGGGGTATCCTATTCAAGTGGCGCGGAGTGTATGTGCTAAAAAATGACAAAGTTTATTATGGCGTTGCCAGATTTTACATATTGACATTAGTATTACCAATTCCCGAAATATAAATAGCAGCTCTCGTATTGTATATGTATTTTTTCATGGAGAATGTTTATATGCTATCCACTTTGTTGCAACTCGCAACATTTATGGAATACCCAAAACACAGCCGGAAAATAGGAAAATCCTAATCAGATTGTACAAGTGAGATGATACATGGCATAGTTGTCAGACATGATACAAGAAAATAAGTACTGCCACTTTGACCGTTTTCACCACCAAAATTTTGATTTTGACGTCACAAAAACATTAGTGTTGAAAAAAACGTATTTAGTGTAGAACATAATGTGAAAAAGTATTGTGGGCTTGTAAATTTTTATAATGAACATCACTATCATATGTTAATTTCATTGTTTACATATGTGATAATTTTTGGTTTTTTTTAATGTATTTGTATTAACAATATTCATCAATATTACTCATTAAACAAATTTAAATTGCTATTTTTTACCAACACCTTGTTTTCCAAACTAAATTTGTTTCTACTGTTTGATTTCATAACACTAATTTATAAATTTTCAATTTTCTATCTGAAAACTCAATTTGTAATCACAGAAAGGAGTATTTAGTAAGACGACTATTGAAAATGCAGTCATCAAAATGTTTGTTGGGTAGCACATAATAGTCGTCTGCAACGCACAAGCAGGTACACATATGTAATAAAATCATACATACACACGAAAGACCTTTTGACTAACATCCCGCAATAAGTCCGCACTCCTTTTTGTAAGCATTTCTATTTCCTATACAAATTTATACCAAACAAACGCGAAAAATTTTGAAGCTGCCGTTCACACACCACTTTCGCTTTTTATGAACTGCTGTTTTTTTTTGTTATGTTATATACACACAAGGAACTTTGTGCGCACGTTGACGAAATTAAAACTGAAAATTTGTGAGAAATACATGACTTAGAACACATAATTCTTACAAGCCCCTTTTTATTCACGATACTTAATTTATTAAAATTATAAAATAATATTAACAATTTGCATATCACTTAAAAATGTTAAGTGCCGTCATCAGCTGTTTACTGATGCCACGACGGAAAAATGCAAAAAAAAAAACCTGGAAACACTGACAAAAACTTGGCCATACTGGCAGAATTTTCCCAGGCCTGGTTAGTTTCATCTTCACTTTTTCTTTGGAAGCTGAACTAAAGCTTAACCAAAGCAACCCTGAAATTTGAAAATTTTCCTGTTGTGGAATTTTTAAACTGCTTACAGAAGAAGCAGCTTTTTTCTTGGTCCGACAAGGCTATTAAACCATTTCAATATGAAAACTGCTTCACCAAAGCACTTCAGTGGACGAAATGAAGTGTGCAACATTGTTTTTTTAACCATTCTTGGTCCACACGAGCTTTATAAGATAGTGTCGAGTCTTGTTGGAACGTTCATGGTGTACGACCGAAATGTTTGTGTGCCCACGGCTTTAAATCAGCTTAAAAAACATTTTCCCGATAATTAGTCGCATTGACTTTGCCACCAGGTTCGATGAAAACGATTGGACACCGGCCGTCACAACTGCCCATACATGCCATTACTTGAGATGGATAATTATTTCAGGTGGCAGTTCGTAAGCTCAAATTTTCGTAACTGCGTTCAGTTAAGTAAACACGATCATTTTGAGAGTTTATGAACTGCTCTATAGGGAAATTTTTCTCACCAGAGAACACAATGTTTTGAAATTCGCCACGTTCGTGCAAGCGTAACAACTCAACAATTTTTCACAACTTTTTTTTGCTTTGGTGTAAGGTCATGTGTCTTTTGGAACTTGTAAGGCTTTACCTTGAGCTCATTTTGGAATATGCGTCGGATGCTTCGCTTGGATATTTTCAGTTCTTTGGCCATTTGATTATCACTACGACGTGGATTTCGTTCAAGTCGAACCTTCACTTTCCAAACTATTTCAGGTGATGTTACTGTTTTTTTTCGTCCACCATCATAGCGTTTGGCAATGCTGCCTATATCATTATAACGATTTATATTGCGATACACAAACATTTTATTCACTTTGAGATGCCTGAGCTCACGAATGACAAAAAGATAACTGTACTTATTTTCTTTTAATAAATTGTTTCTTACAGTTAAAATTTATCGTTCAAAGGAAGTTTTACTACTACTCTTGACATTGCAAACATTTATGGGACTATGTGTAGAAGCGCATTGATCATTTCTTCATGTCTTCTTCTTTCGCACTCTGAGTGCATGAGTTTTTTCACGACTAAATAGAATTTTGCGCTATGAGTTGCGTCGCACAACTATAACCAGACCGTTTGGTTTTGGTTATTGCTATGTTCGTTTCTCTCTCATCTGGTTACAAAACTCACTCATTCATTTTTGGCATGAGTACACTCAAAAGCCATTTTCTGCACTCAATGCTGCATTCTAGTATGAATTTAACATAGTTGGTAATATCGCGTTGCCAGATATACCGGTGTGAAGTTGGTAACACTTCAATCGCTTAACCCTGTACATTTGAAAAATCAGACGAATCAATTCAGTATTAATATTGACAACATAATTATCCAACTTGATTGATTTTAAAATTTGTCTCTAAGCTTTATATCCAATTTTATTCACAACTGCGAGTCCGATCTGCACCAAACTTCACAGGACCAATCTCTAGACTATGCTAGTTTCCCAGAAAAATTAGTGCAGCCGTACTCAAGGGATGCGCTCAGAAACAATAAGCAAGTAATTTTTATATATATAGATACTTTTTTGTTTTTTGTAATCAAGTCGTTTATGACAAACATATCCAACAATTATGTCAATATTAATTACCTCGTTTATATGACGCTCAAATCATTTGTACGAGGTTCGATATAACGAATATCGAATTTTATGCTAATGTTTACATGAGGCAGTCGACATCGGTTTGATTAAATCGATCTTGGTTTGTTCACATTATGTCAGAGTGGCCATATGCATAAAATATAATGTGGTTTTCTCAACAGAATAAGTTTTTATTTAAAATCACATTGAATAAAATAATATATAAATGTAAAAAACGTATCTTGATTTTTAATAACGTTTTACAATGATTTTTCAGTATATAAACCACAAATTATTAAAATATGTTAAGATAAAGCAAATGAAATTTAAATCGAAAAGTGTTCGATTCTCATATGTGAATTTCGTCAAATCGATTCATGTGTGAAATTGGATTTGAAAAAGTGTTTACAAATACGATTTTCGATATATCGAAATTTTTTGCATACGATTTGTGCGTCATGTAAACGAGGTAAATATTTGATTCGTCTGATTTTGCCAGCCCTGTTTCGATTCAGAGCCGACGCCATTGTTGTATCTACCAGAATCGATTCACAATTAACAACAAAAACTGTCATTTTTCCTTGCAGTTGTGATTCAATGCACTATTGCAATTTTTTTACATAATTTCTAAATTAAAAAATAAAATATATATTGCGGTCTCAATTATGCAAGGCAGTATGAATACTAATTCTACCATTCACATAAGTCAAATCAATGGTGTAATATTTCTGTATTTAATCATTAAACTTGAAAGTCAATTATTTTTGAATTAAAATTCGTATAATAATTTCAAATATTTTTGTCAAGATACTTTTATTAAGGTCGGCGAAAAGCCTCCAGCTATACCCTCCCTGCGGGTGTCGACTGGGCAATGGGTACCACCGTTTGCTGTGTTGCTAGGTCTACCTGATTTGCAGCAATGCAAGCAGGTGGTGCCTAGCCAAGACCGTTGTACGAACTTCCCTGTATCTTCTCGGAGGATAACTTCACATGTTATCCCAAGGAGGGATAGGGGAGCTAGTACAAAGGTCATTGCTAAGAGGTTCCTGGCAGTAGGAATAAAATGCTAGGGACCCCCTAATAAAAAACTCATATGGAGATCGATAAAGATGATGATACACGAACCGGGATATCGGTTCAAACGTCGGTGGGAGAATTGGCTGCTACCACCGGCGGGCACGGGGATTCTATGAACCGTGTCGCCAGTGGCCAAACCTCTACTGTAACGGGAGCAGGTTATAGTGGTTGTAATGTTACTGCCAGTACAAATACAAACAAGGGGTTAGCCATCAGGGGTACTGCAGTCGATATACACTCGGACCTCGAAAGCGTGAGTAGCGTGGCAACCATTAACACAGCTGCCGAGGAAGAGCTTCTGAGTTCCCCAAAGGCCTCGACGCCAGGTACCACATCCGTTAGCAGGAGTGGGCCGAAGAAGAAGCCCAGTAAGGAAAGCTTGAAGGCACTTGCTCAATATAAGGCAGCTGTGAAAATAAAACTACGCCTGGGAACTAAGGTGACTCTTTCGTCTAAAGAACGGGAGGACCTTAAATGGGCAACTGAGACTGTCACGAAAGGTAGAGAGCACTTCGCGCAGAGTGATAAACATGCGACGACGCATCCTGCCTTCGTGAACAAAATTGAGGAGAATGTTGCGAAGAGTATCTAAGAGCCGAAAAGACAGCGGTCTAAGGATGAGGAAAAGCCGGATGCCAAACGTTTTCGCACACAAAAACCTGATACACCAATTGACCAGCCAACCACTTCCAAAAAGGCGATGAAAGTCAATGAAGTAGCTAAACGGCACTTGATCGTAGCGCTCATTGACCGGAATCACCCGAATGGACAGATGACGGCAGATCAATGGAGACAGGTGAAAGCAAAAATTTTAAATGCCATCGTTAACAGGCTGACGGATGAACCCGACAAACCCTCGCCTTCGTTTGAAGGAGCAGGGTGGTACATGGGAGTTAAGATCCTAAAATGCAACGATGAGCTAACGTTGAATTGGATTACGGAGGTAGCTCCCTAGATAGAAGGACTTTGGGAAGGCGCTAAGCTGGAGATAGTGGATAGAAACGATATTCCGTGTGTACCGCGTGCCAAGGTACGAGTACCTAACACGTTAAAACCGGAAGTCACTCTACTGCTATTCCGGCGGCAGAATCCTGATGTTCCAACTATCGATTGGAAGCTGCTTCACGCCAAAAAACCAGACAAGAAAGGCAATCAAGATCTGATCCTCCAAATAAACAAAGAGGCAGAGGACATATTATACCAGCGTCACGGGAAGATGTCGTGGGGAACGGGTAGTGTATACCTGCGCCTCAAGAAACGTCACCCGAAGGATGGTAACGTCAACACGCTGGAAGCGGGAGAAGTAGAGAGGGATCTCGGATTCGAATCTGTGACCAACTCTACTGAAACCCTTCAGCTGCTCCTCACGTTAGAGGAAGGCAGCTATGACGTGGCCCTGATCCAAGAGCACTGGCTATCCTCCGGGAACAAGGTCTCAGGATTGGGGTCGAATAACTACAAAATTTTTCACGCTGCAATGGTAAGGAAGATTAGATCTGTCATCCTTGTAAAGAAAAATATTAACGCATATTTATTATCCAATCTTAGCACAGACGACCTGTCAGTGATTGTCGTAGAGGGGGACGATGGGCCCAAACTCCTTGCCTCCTGCTGCATGGCACACGACGCCGAGGCGCCGCCCATGGAGTTACAAAATCTCATGGAGGAGGCCGGTCAACGTGGATGGAGGATAGTGGTAGGTGCAGACGCTAATTCGCACCACCCTCAATGGGGTAGTAAGGACATCAACCAACGTGGTGAGTACCTCTTTAACTATATATTACAGTATAATGTAAGTGTAGCAAATAGGGGAAATATTCCAACTTATAAGGGTCCAACATCGGAGGATGTATTGGACATCACTCTCTTTTACGGTGACAATATGCAGATCTTAGATTTGAAGGTGCTTGAGCAACCCTCCTTCTCCGATCATAGTTATATAAGTTTCACTGTAGATATAAAGATCCCACTAAGAACGAAAGACATATTTAGGAACCCTACAAATACGAACTGGGGCCTATATGAGAACTTGTTAAAGGGATACTTAACAAATGTTCCTCAGATCACTACTAGCAGCGACGTTGAGGCAGTGACAAAACTCATAACATCTAAAATCCTTCTAGCTTACCATAAATCCTGCCTGCCTACGAGACTTGGACGCAAATCCAAGCCCCCATGGTGGAATAAGGACGTTGGTAAGCAAAGACAGGAACTTAGAGAGTTCTTTAAGCTAGCCAAACTTGCTGATTGTGAAGAGTGCTGGAGAGAATATAAGACACTACTATCGCTATACAAAAAAGAGATAAGGAGAGCCAAGAGGAGATCCTGGCAGATCTTCTGTGGTAATTTGGACAAGACTTCTGAGGCGTCGAGACTTCGGAAAATACTTGCCAAGTCTCCTATAATCCCTTCACTAATCCGCAAGGACACAGGCGAATGGACCAAAGACGGAAAGGAAACGCTGGAAACTCTTATAGAAGCCCACTTTCCTGGCTGTACTGAGGTTTCAGACGTAACTGTAACGGCACGGGGTGTAATAAATGAGGTATGTGAAGGCTTAATTACATCGGTTAGACTGGAATGGGCCTTAAAATCGTTTGAACCCTTTAAATCCCCGGGACCAGACGGCATCTTTCCTGCGCTCTTGCAAAAGGGTTGTGCTGTACTGACACCATGGCTTAAAGGAATCTTCAGGAATTGCCTGAAGTTTAATTATGTTCCGAAGAACTGGAGACTCTCTCACTCAGAAAGGGTGAGGAAAGCTCTCAATGCCTTTTATGCTTGCAGGAAAATGCTCGGAAAGACATGGGGTTTATCTTCCCGTCTAACATATTGGATGTACATGGCAGTGGTTAGACCTATGGTATCTTGAAATGGTGGACAAGTGTCAACAAGAAGACATACGTCAAAAAGTTGGAGAAGGTACAGAGAAACACAGGGCTTTGTATAACTGCGCACCACCCCTACAACAGCACTTGATAGAATACTCGACCTTCAACCTATAGGCTTGGCAGCGAAGAACACTGCAAAGAAGTCTGCGCTAAGACTAAAGGTAACAGGACAGTTTATACAGAGGCCTTATGGTCACAGTAAGATACATGAAGGTTTAAACAATAGCTCGGACTATGTTATTCCCCAGGCCAACTTCAATGGAAAGCCTAGTGTAGTAATAGAACATAATGGGTGGCAAAGGGGACTCCAGTTTGGCGGTCATACTTACAACCTGTTTACAGGCGGATCTAAAATGGCAGAGGGAGTGGGAGCTGCAGTATTCTGCTCAGAGCTTGACCTTAAACGATCATATAATCCAGACTACTGTAGCGTGTTTCAGGCCGAGATTTATGCGGCTCAAAAGCTGCAAAAATAGCAGCCGAGCTAACTCCTCTAAACTCCCAAATGAACATATTCACCGACAGCCAAGCAGCCATAAAGGCAATAGCGGCGGTGATGACGAAATCGAACTGTATTCAACAATGTAGAACCAAAATTGACGAACTCTGTTTTGAAAGACGAGTCACCATCTTTTCGGTACCGGGACATAAAGGAATTGAAGGGAACGAAGAAAAAAAAGCTGGCGCTAGCCAAGCTGAGGTAAGTGCGTCATACTTACGTCCCTCTCTGTCCACGTTAAAAACAGAAATAGACGCAGCAACGATTCAGGAGGCGAAGAGAATGTGGAATGGCACACTCTCTTGCAGAACCGCAAAAATCATGCTTCGCTCTGTTAATAATAAGACTACCAACTACATCTTAGCTCTCCCAAGAGAGGATTGTAAGTTATTAGTCGGAATACTCACGGGACACTGTTTAGCACCTTCCCACGCAGCCAAATTGGGCTTGGTACAGAGTGATGCATGTACAACATGCAACGAGGTAAATGTTAGGGGAACTCTAGAACACCTACTTTGCCAATGTCCTCTCAACACATCACGCTTTAGCTATCTCGGATCTGTATCTTTCCTCTCCTTGGAAAGTATCGCGGATCAGGAAAGTAGCAATTTATTAAAGCTCGCAAAAAAGTGCATAAAAAACAGTATTTAAAGAGTCTCCATACTTCTTCTTGGCAACACAAATGTCCATTATTGGTCTATTGAGATCTCTTGATCAGCCAAGCAAACCTAACCTACTTTATTAAACCTTAAAATATTACACAAATAATGAACAGATTTCCTTTTTGGATAAGCCGGAACGGTGAAAAAATATATTTCGATACAAAAATTGTTATTTCGATTTTACAACTTCTATATATGTATGTATGTAAAAGTGAAATGCGCTATGTGTGTTTTCAATGGACTCGCAAACCGCTTAATCACCGGATTTGCTAGTTCTATATAAATTTTAATGATCTTAGTTATCTTCATTTTCTTCTTCTAAAATAACATCCAGTCCAAAACAGTTTTGCTCGTCATCTTTTTCTTCTGAAGGCTAATCATTTTCACCTTCTGTAGGATTAACTTCACATGTAAATATTAAAAAATTATGTAACCGGTAATTCGGAAAGAGCGACAATTTCCCTTGGAATAGTTTTCTTTTTATTTTGTTTTTGCCGTTCTTTCAAGCTGAGACTAGACAGAAGTGGCTCCGAAGAATCTAATGCTATACTGAAAACATCCGTTATATTATCTAAACGGCTACCTTTCCAGGCTTGCGATCATCTGTCGTTCTTGTATAATTTATTTCGCGCTTCTGACGCTTTTCTCCAAGAACTCCAACCGGAACTATAAAACTATCCATAATTTGGTATCCTTGCTGCTTATTAAGTGGTTTTATATTTAGATATTGTTGTTTTGTGAACCCATTTTCAATCAATAAAGCTAATACAGTATCAGCACTTATTAGAATCGGATCATTAGCTTTAAGTTTCTTTATTACTTCGCTTGGGTTATCATTGCTCACAGCATTTTTTAATACAAATGCCATTTCTTTTTGTTGCGATTTTTTTTGCGGAAACTGTGGCAGCTTGTATGAGTAAAGGCGTTGAGTTATTATTTTCTTCCGAAAGTTCTACGGCTAATTTTCGTTTTTGCCGAGAACCTGCGTTTTCATGAGTAATTTTTGGGCGACCAACTTTATTAGCGGACTCAAAATGACGATCAATTGAAATTATCATGCTAGAGATATTCTGAATGCTTTGCCTTGAATTTACCTATGTTGCGACAAGATTTTGGCAATAGTTTTTAATATAGAGTTCAATCTTTTAATTTTTTTTTTTTGTATTTTATCTCTTTTTCTCACTGTTTATTTGAAATTCATGAAGTTGCTCAAAAATCCAGCTTGTAATTGCACTTGTTTTCCGATTATTGTCATTCCGAACATCAAGCAGCGTTGCATGACAGAACTCAAACTTAGCTGTAAATTAAAAGATATCCAGAGAAGTCGCAAAAAGTATTAACAACACGATGAAATACATTCCTTTGGCTGTAATTCCACAATTACATTTTGGCACATAAAGTTAGTTTTCACTCTACAATACACGTTTCGTTTTTAGGACATAACAAAACAGTACACATAAATAACATTTAACAAATACAAAAAAATTTCTTTTTCTGTTTTTACGTTTAACATACCTTATTCTTTAATTTCCATTATTAAATTTCATTTTTAAATTGCACGTGTTAAATTTGTATAAGCGCAAAATCTGACTTTGAAAGTTTGCTAAACTTTAAACGTTGCCATATTTTCAAAAAATATTTATGAATTCATTATACCTGAAGTATGTATTTAAAGAATACTTAATATAAATTACGTTTTGTTTCCAAAAATTTTGCGACTTTATGCCAAAAAATTACAAAAAAAAAAAAAACAGTGCAATGGTCGATTCAACATAGAATCGATTCTCGTTTGGTGTAAAAGCACTATAAAAGAGGGCACATAGAAATTCCATCAATCAAAATGAGTGACGAAGAATTTATATATCTGCCATAACTACTATTCGGAGTAATGCTTGACACTGAATTTTCCAAAACAGGAATGGACTGAAGGCTGTTGCAATACAAATTAGATTCAATGCATACATTTTATGGATTATGGCGGTTTTGGTTAAAGTTTTACCGCATCCAGCATGTGCACTCAAACAAAAAATATGGTGAACTTCATGAATAACTTTATCAATTATATTCTTCTGCTCAACATTAGCAGATCTGTAGAGTTCATAAAAAAAAAACTGCTGCTCGAGCGGATCAATCGCATCAAATTGATCACCATCAGGTTAAACTGTAGGACTTGGTAAACCAAGTGCATCACAAGATAAATTATGAGCAATCAATGTTTCTTCAATTTCTAATAGACCTCGATTGAAAGAAACATTTTGATCAAAAGTCCTTAACGATCTTCACAAAAATGCTCTCTCTCAAAATGCTAAAGCATTCGCCGGCACATTGAGAGCACATATGAAACCAAACAAATATCGCATTTGCTTGGGCAAATGAAACAACTCAATATTTTTTGGCGAAACCACATACATGCGAGAAATAACTTTCCCGCCTCCTAACTGCCTCCTTTGACACACTCTTTCCCTACTTTGCCAAGTATAATGCAAAGGAATTTCAAGATGCGTGTACTGATGAGCGTTTGAATCAACAGAATTCAATGTAAAGTATGCTAACAATATAGTTTGCTTAATATTTTGGACGGCTTGATCCTCTTGACCTCGTCTAAATGAGACATTTTGGCCTCGAGGCAAATGAAGGTCAAGCCTATAAATTGTATGAGATTGATAGTGCATATGAAATTCAAATATGCGCCACATTGCTTCAGTCGACCTAACATAACGGCCGTTCAGAAAATTTTGTACTGCATCGACTTGAACTTGTTGGTTCTAATCATCAGTAACATTACCTAATTGAATAGTAGCACTATCGTAACCCTTGTAAACATACTTGTAAATGTACTTATACTTCTTACTGTTGTGCATACCTCAACAATTATATGACAATTAAATTGGCGAGTAAGTATTGTATGGTACAACGTACCAAATGTCGAGTGTTGCACTCCTGACTTCAGCACAAAGTCATTATCTCTACTTCTATACTGAGGATACCCATTCACATGTTCACGTGTGAATTCATTGAAATTTTTTGGAAAATCTTTGGTGCATTTACCGTCTCTCATACAAACGGAGTTCATATTAAATGCACCGCACGAACCTTGCATCATATGTATAGCGACGTATCCATATAACATAGGATGCGTACGTGGAAAAGGCAATTCAGTACAAACAGCTCTGTCAATATCAATAGCACCACTTATCTTTTCATTATCAAGCAATGTAATTAAAATATTAGCATGTGGCAAACCTCTTTTCTGAAACTCAATCGTGTAAATTATTGCAACAACTGTACCGAATACTTTTTTGTCTATAATTGCAGTAATTAATTCTTTCAACTTTAATTTAATGCTATTCACAATTTCAGGCCACGCTCCTCCGGGTTGCATCCAACCTTCCTATCTTAACATCACTAAATTCTCTTTTTTCTAAGAACATTAATTTAAATGGGGGTTTGTATGGGAGGTGCCCCTCCTGGTAAACCGAGGATCATTAAATTTACATGGTTGATACGTTAAAAAACTCAAAACTTTTTCTAATAAGAACTTTAATTTAAATGGGGGTTTGTATGCGAGGTACCCCTCTTCGTAACCCTACGACCACGAAATCTACATTGTTGATGGCTATTGATCAGAAACTTATAGTGTTCAAATTTCAGTTGGATACGTCAAAAACCAAAAAAACTTTTACTAATAAGAACTTTAATTTAAACGGGGGTTTGTATGGGAGGTACCCCTCCTGGTAACCCTAGGATCATGAAATTTACACGGTTGATGGATATAGATCAGAAACCTATATTGTCCCAATTTCATTTCGATACGTTAAAAAACAAGTTTTTCACTGCCGTGAAGAGTATAATGAAGACACAAAACGGTTGTTTCGATTCAATTCATCCGAAATTTGTCGCATTAACACTTCATTGCAATTAGTATTGCTTTCATTACGCATTCGGTATGCCAATGCAGTGTCAACTTCATAAAAATACAATTGTGCATAAAAAGGTGAATGACCATAAGCAGCAGTCAAAGGACCAGCTCTTTTTATTTATTTATGACAAAATATTGTCAACAAAGTACATAAAAAATAATTAAAATAAAGACTTACAATTAATTAAGCAAAAAGAACATAAATATGTCTCTGACCCGGTGGGGGAATTTATTTGCTAAATAGCTAGCTATGCCCCTACTCACAGCCATGTGTGGTCAGAGACAGACATTAGACACCCCATCCAAAATTGTACGTCCAGATTCAGTCACGGTGGATGGAGAATCGTAGGTGTTGCAAGACCAGAGCGTTGATAGCGGTGTGCGAAATCTCAGGAGAAAGGATGTGGTAAATTTTGTTATAATTATCACATAATACACGAAATGGATCATTGAGGCAAACTTAGTTGTGCACCTACCTAGAGCAAGAGGAACAAAATTCATAGTAGTACGACTAGGGACACAGAAACTAAGTTGACTCAAAAGCCCCGGCGAATCAACAATACCAGTAATAAGTTTATGAAGAAAGCTTATTCCTAAAGATATTCGGCGATTACTCAACGAAGAAAGATCTATAAGAAGAAGCCTGCATGAGTAAGAAGGCAAACGTACACTAGGGTTCCAATTTAAGCCCCGAAGAGCAAAAAGAAGGAATTGCTTCTGTACCGACCCAATACGGTATTGATGTATTTTGTATTGAGGGCTCCAGACGCACGAACAGTACTCGAGTACTGGGCGGACTAGAGAGTTAAAAAGAAGCTTTGTAACATAGGAATCGTTAAATTCTTTAGACCATCATTTAATAAAACCAAAAATACTTTTAGCTTTATTAACAGTTGAAGAAATGTTATGGTAAAAATGACTCCGAGGTCACTGAAGGTAGAGACACGCGCTAATGAATTGTTGTCGATCGTGTAAGAAAGAAGATGAGGTTTCAGGCGATGAAAAGTCATAAACATGCATTTTGCGCAGTTAAGCTGTAGAAGATTGCATGAATGCCATGAATTCAGTGATATTAGATCATCTTGCAATCTGACTTGCGAAAAGATATCATTAAATGAATGGCATAGTTTGATATCATCAGCATACATCAGAATACGAGAGTAATTCAAGGATGAAGGAAGATCGTTTATAAAAAGGATAAACAATGATAGGCCAAGATGACTTCCTTGAGGAACACCAGAAATGACATCATCCGGACAAGAAAGAGTGGATTTAAATAATACTCGCTGAACTCTATTTCTTAAATATGAAGAAATCCAACAAAGAAGAACTTGCGGGAAAATAAAAGGTCCAGCTTAAGTAAAAACAGATCATGATTAACGGAATCACCCACTTTACTGAAGTCAGTATAAATAACATCAGTTTGACATTTTTCTTTAAAACCAAGATTTACTTAAGATGTAAATTCTTCATAAAACCGTGTTGACACGGAGTGATAATTTTTTCAAACAACTTTGGGATTGCAGATAGTTTGGCAATACCTCTATAACACTGTGCGACCAAAAAAAATAAATTTTTATTACATTAATAAAAATACCTATTCATTATGCTGAACACGAAAATGTTAACCGTTTTCTGCTAACATGAACCATTTAAAAGTACTGAGCGATAACAGGATACTTATTTTTTATCATGAAGTTTATAAAAAAAATAGTAATATAATTACACATAAAGAATAGTGTTTTCATTTTTTTTTGTCGCACAGTGTCAGCTTTATTACCTTTTTTATGTAACGGAACAATAAAGGATTCCTTCCAGATAGCAGGAAAAGATGCGCTCTGAAGTGATAAATTGAAAAGTTTAAGAAGCGGCTTACACAGTGCTTAAGCAGACAACTAGGTATTTTGTCTGGACCGGGTGAGAAATTGGGTTTCAACAGTTTCAAATTTAAAAGAAGACTCTCACTGATTTCTGGAGTTACAATTTGGTTACAATGGGAAGTGGAATATGGATTATAAATAAGTTGCCAGCCAACATATGGCTTAGAGGAATAAGTGGATTGAAAGAATTTTGCGAACAGGTCTGCAATACCTAAATCACTATGGGATTGTTCGTCAACTAGATACATGGATGAGGGAAATAAAGTAGACTTGCGCTTTGAGTTAACAAAGTTATAATTATATATTCACGCGAAAATTGCAATCTACAACGTGAGAGATAGTTCTTATAACAAAGGTTATTTAATGACAGAAAATTAGACCGGGCTACACACAGTTAGCAATAGTAATAGAAGAGCCAGTACTCTTAAATTTTTTATATAACCCAGACCTTAAGTTTTACAGGTTTCAAATCCTTCTTGTAAACCAAGGTGGTTTATTTGAAACTAGCGGATCTACAATATACGGGAAATTGGAAACGAAAATATTGTATACCGTTGCATAAAAAAACCGAATAGCAGTAGTCATATCACTACAATTGCCTAAAAAAGACCAATCAGTTCCAAGAAAGATTGCATTTAGTTGCGCAAAGTTAACTTTGAGAAAACAAAACCGATGTTTGCACCTAGATGTGGAGGCTGAAGCCAGACAGGTTACAGAAAGCAAAATTTCCAATGTTGGATGGTAAGTATTCTCAGGAAGACATAATGGTTGGGATCTTGACACCGAAATTCCAGTGAAATCATTACTGAACAAAAGATCAAGTGATCTATTCAAAAAATTTACTACAGAGTTCATTTGAAACAAGGAAAGGTCAAACATGGTGCCCAAGAAATCATGATGTGCTGAAGGAGCAAGATAACTCGATTTACTGGAAAAGGACCATGAAATGAGTGGGAGGTTGAAATCGCCTAGAACGATAAAAGAATGTTATTAACTGAGTCAATAGCACTGGCATGACTTAAATAAATTTCCGAAATGGAATTAGGCGGAATATAGGAACATGATATAAAATAGATTCATGAGGTAAATCTAACTTCACACAGATAAACTCAATGTTGATTGGAAAGGTCAGATCAATAAGTTCCGATCGTAAGTGTGAAGTAACAGCGATGAGGACACCAACACCACGGCGAATAGGGCGAGCGGTTCTATATGTAAAGAAATTTAAACAAAAAATTTCATTACTAAGTACATATATCCGAGTTCAGCCATCCCTATACAAAACGTCAAGTTTACTAAGGAGACCCCTAACATTATGATAATGAATAAAAAGAGTTTCAGAAGGCAAAATTAGTTTTTTGAGATTGTACTTGGTGAAGATGAACTAGTGGAGGGCACATTAACAGATGGCCGATGATTTTTACGCCGAGGTTTAAATTCATGAACAACGGCGTGCTCAGGCCAAAATTTTGCATCACAAACAATAAGGAAAATGCTGTCAGGAACATTTATTTTGGAAGAAGCAATATCACGTGGATTAGTAAAATTGAATTTTTGAATAGATGCCTTTACCTTTACTTTGGCTGCTATATAAGAAACAACATCATCACAGGATCTGTTAGCTGACAACCTAGAAATGAAGACATGCCTCCGTGGAGCAAGAACAGTGAAGACAGGAGGGTATTTGGAAACTACAGGTGGAATGACAAAAGTTAAATTGGGTGTTTGCATAGCAACAGGTGAATTGTTGTGTACCGGTGGAGGCTCTGAGAGGGATGTGGCTGAGGACAAAGATAAGTGATTTGAAGAATGAAGTGGAGATTCAGGAAACGAAAGGGAAGGCACAAAGGGCAATGATAATTGTAGATTAGGAGGGGGATTTGGGACTAGTAAAGTATTAGTAGACCGAGGTGAGTTTGAAGGCATGGAAGAAGGTGTGAAAGGAGGCATGAAAGGAGGCATGGAAGGAGGTATGGAAGAAGGCATGAAAAAAGGATCTGACAGTGTATCACTATTGGAGATAGGACAGGGTGAAAGGGAAAGCAAAGGAAGATCAAAATCATAATTCCGAAGAAGATCAGCTGAATTCTCAAAAGCAGAAGACAATTGAGAAGAAAGATTTTTAAGCATTACGAATTGGGTTAAAACAATCTGGACAAGACCATCTGGTACCACCACAGGCAGACTTATTTCCAAATAGCCTGTCTGGTCTCTTCCGGTCAAAGCCAGCACATTTTGAATGGGCAATATTATTGATTTTTTTTGCTTCATAGCTCATGAACCTTTGCAGCAGTGCATAATTGAAAAAAAAAGTTAAAATAGTCATAAATAAGAAAAAAAAGAAAAAAATATGCCAAGTGTGAGTCGGGCTCGCACATGGAGTGTTCTGTACCATCGTAATAAATTTTTTAACGCTAAAATGAATTATGTATTCAATAACTCAATGCTCGAGCAATTCCAAACACAATGATATGCATTTATTATGAAATTGACAAAAATCTTTTGCGAAATATTCACAAAGCCTAAAAGTATACTACAAAAAAAAAAAAAAAAATTACCAAAATATGAAACAAAATTAATCACAAAGCTTCTAAAACTGTGCGCAGTGCATTTTTTATTTTTAGTATTTGTTGCTATCATGACAAAATACACATTCTGTGAAAATTTTAACTTTTTAACTATTGCGGTTCATGAGATACAGCGGAGTTGGACGGACGAACGGACGGCGGAAGCTAAGTAATAGGGTCCGTTAACACCCTTTGGGTACGAAATTCCATCCCAATTCCATTTTTGGGTGCGCTAGAAACCGCTTTTGACGTTTTTGAAATCGGATAGTTTTTTAAAGACGATGTGGTTAAATTCTCCCTTATCTGAAGTTATTAAAGGAAAAAAAGTACCAAGATCTGTAGCTTTTTGTTTTTCTCGCTAAACTGCATTTAAAGAATATAACATTTTAGTTATTTTAAGTATAAATTAGTATTTTACAAAAAAGTCTTTTAAATTTAAGCAAAATAAACGAAAGCAAAACGAAACAATGCTGGCGATCACACAAAATCGCATACACTTTTCAATCAGTTGTTCAATGTAAATCTTCGAACTTTATCAAGTTCACTTAGGGTTTTTCTGGACGAAATTGACATCAAACACGTCAGTGTTTTCTAGCACATACCCGTATATCTCTATATATATAAAAATCTCGTGACACAGAATTTTTGTCATTTATGGACTTCGAAACTACTGAACCGATCTTAATGAAATTTTTTACATTTATGTCATTTGGTCCAACTTGATAGATTTTTTAACGCGATTAATGACTTAATTATTTTTTAATTTAAAATTAAATGTTTTTTTTTTTGAAAGTTTTATATAATTGTGATGTGTTAAAAATCAGTGATACAAAGCGCATAAGAACGTAACATCATTCGAACATTTGAGAAGAAACACAAAAACATGCTTACTTTCTTTAGATGCAAAAAATTAATCAAATATGCGTGGACAAAATTAGAGAAAAAGGAGCAACAAATACAAAAACCGCACACTAACATCACGACGGGGCCGCAGCAACGCGCTATCATGGTACAATAATACAAGGTACCGCCAATTTTTACCTTTTACTCTCTCAAAAATTACTCACTCTCAATTGTTGACGTCATTAGCATATCAGTGTATAGAACGCTGAATAATGCATTTAGTGTTGAACATAATTTGAAATTGCATTATGTTTGTATGGAAGGTACCCCTCCTTATACCCATAGGATCTTGAAATTTACATGGTTGGTGAATATAGATCACACACTTATAGTGTCCAAATTTCAGTTCGATACGACAAAGAACAAAAGTGTTTTTCTAATATGAACATTGATATCCTAGGAAAAATGGAATCTTGAAATTCACATGCTTAGTGAATATGGATCACACATTTATAGTGTCCAAATTTCAGTTCAATAAGAAAGAAAATAAAAAAGTTTTTCTAATAAGAACATTAATTTAAATTTGGGTCTGTATGGGAACCACTCTCTGTTTTAAACTTTACATTATTTTTAGTATTTGTCGCAATACACGCAATTGAATTACACACTCTGTGAAAATTTCAACTCTCTACCTATTACGGTTCATGAGATACAGCCGGAGTCGGACGGACGGACGGCGGAAGCTTAGTAATAGGGTCCCGTTAGCACCCTTTGGGTACGAAACCCTAAAAAGTACCAACAATTCTAGTAAATTGTTTTCCACTGTAATCTGCATTACCGCACCGTGATATTAAGTCTCTACGACAGGTGTTCACGTTAAACAAATTGACTTTCATTGTAATCTGCATTTGAAGAATTTAATATTTCAGTTGTGTTTTTGAAATATCAACAAAAAGAAACAAGCAGCAAAACAACAAGCAATGCTGGATACGCCATATTGCTCGCATATAATTTTTGTCATTTTCGATTTTGTTTGCAATTTAATTTGTTAATATTTTAAAATAAAGTACAAATGTTATTATAAATGTGTGATCTTTTAAATTTGTTTTAAAAATGTGTAGAACGTGGTTACTTTAACAAAAAGTTTTAATAATCGCATTGGTAAAAGGTGGCTTGTCTGCATATTGTGTACGTGTGGCATGTCTGCATAGAGTGCACAAAATAAAAGAAGAGTAAAATTTAAAAAGTACAATTTTTTTACAAATTGTAAGTATTATTAAGTTAACTCGATGAGATTGTAAATAATGTATTATACAAATAGTGGAAAACATAGAACAGCGGACTTATTCGTGTGTTTTGGTCAATAATAATTGAATTAAATGGATATTTTGAATTTGTATGCTTGCCAATTACACGAAACGCAAACAAAAAGCGGCTAGCTGTTCATTCGAACATCTTTGTTTGAAAAATAAATCTCGTATTGTTCTATGACACCGATGGTTTATTTGGCGATTTCGAAAAGAACAGTTGGCGAATTCCATGACTTGGCTACATATGTATATATAAAAATAATTTGCCTGATGTTACTGAGCTCATCACTAGAGTATGGCTAAACTGATTTTGATGCAATTTTCTGGAAAATTCTAGCATAGCCTAGAGAGTATTCCTGTGAAGTTTGATGTGAATCGGACCTGCATTTGTCGATAAATTGGTGGGTACAATTTTACATATAAAGCTCAGAGACAAGTCGCCTTTGTTAAATATATCAGATGATTATGTCAATACTGAATTGATCCGTCTGATTTTCCAAAAGAATTTCAATTGCTGCGCAATGTAGAACATTAAGAAGAGAACAGCATCACGCACTAACATCACGTCGGGAGCGTAGCAAAGCGCGCCGGGTACGCTAGTTGTATATATATAAAATCGTCATTCTTTCTGTGCACGCAAATCTTAGAAACGGCTTAACCGATGTGAATGCAATGTTCAGTGGTGTATTGTAGTATGCTTCCTTTAACATATACCGCTTAATGAATCAAAATAGACTTCTAAAATCAAAATATATTACTTTTTAATTAAGTTTTGAGTACAGTTGTTAACATTTTACGCATTGTTATCAACTTTTCGCTTGATTTTCAACTGTTTTTTTTTTTTGTTATGCGCCGATATTAAACAGGTAATGATTAGGTAAAGCAAAATTAAGAAATTTAACATTTTATTAAAATTTTCAGAAAAGACCAGCTATTACAAACATATTTCGAATACCACGCGTACTAAATCGAGGACACAGCTAGTTACATGTAATAAATGTTGGTTTGTAAATTATTATAATTAGTAAAATGTTGAAAATTTTGGAATGTAAGGTTAATATAGTTTTTTCCTGTTCAGATTCTAGTTTTATGTTTACATAGAAATGTATACGGATAGATCTTTTGCGGTGCTACTTTTTATAAACAAACGACATAAGTGTGTATGTAAAAATAAACTCACCCAATTCATTCGCTACTTTCAAAATAGCTTCGCCAACAATAAGTCTGTAATCGATGTCTGCCAATTCGGATAAATATTCACCTTCTAGCATGTACAACACTTCCTTTTCCATAACATGCACTAATGTGACAAAAAGGCGCACAGAATTTAGGAATGTATAAGATTCTTTACTGCGTAGCGTTAACATTGCCAATGCTATGATACGAGGACCTTCCGATAAGGTTCCTATATCTTTACTCTTCAGTAGGTTTATTAGAGTTTGGATGCCGCAAACTTGAAGATGGGATTCATTGGATTCTATTAAAGAGCGGGCAGTATGAAAAGCGGAGTGTTGGAAAATATTTGTTCTAACATCACTGCTTAATAAAATTTTTAGCACTTTGGCACGTTCATGTATTAATTCATTCGAAGTTGAGGCATCGAGTTGATCCAACTTTAGTAACAAAAAACGGTTTTCTTCTGTACCGATTGAATGCTCAAAGAGCTCTTGTAAAAGGGTTAATAGCACCAGTATTGTTTTTTCAAGTGATTGTAAATTTGAAGCTTCATTTGGAGTTAACATAAGACGTTTATGTATTATTTCAGTTAAAAGTTGCACAAAATCTTTTATATTTTGCCCAAATAACGCCTTCAAGGGCTGATGTGTGATTAGCGCATTAAGTGAGAATAGAACTTCAAGTTTAGTAGAATATTTAACGTTAAGAAATTGTTTGAGTTCATCATCACTGTACATTAATTCAGTTGATACTGCATTAGCCGAACTCTTCTCAATCTTATTAGCTGTCATATTGATCAAAACCATGAAAATTTTATAAGTAAGCATATGGTTCATTTGAGACATTAGCAAACTTGGTAAGATAAGTGCAGCTTTAAAATCAGTTTTATAGTTAGAAGGCGCCACTTCCAAATTTATTCGTGTTTTTTGTTTATCAGTTACAATAATAAGACGCAAATGAAGCGATCTCCAACGTGAAGAGAAACTTGATGAGTATAAACATTCAACGATGTCTGGCAACTCTTTCTTAGGATCTCTGTTATCCAAGCAACGAGAAATTAGTGCAGATATCTGTTGACGTTCAATAAACGTTTCTGGTAAACTATCATAGATCTGCAACAGCAATGGGAGGAATTCCAAAAGAAGAATACTTGGAAGACAAATAACTATGGAATTGCAAAAGATCTGATAGAGCAGATTAATGCGCGTACAAAGTTCTTCGTGATCTAATACAATTAAGCCACTTAACAGGTCTTTCGGTGCAAAAAACTCCTTAAAGAGCGCTTCAACAATTTTGGCAATACATTGTTGATTTGTTGTATTTAAATCATATAATCGTCGAAGAGTAAAAAGGCCTATAGACATAATATCCGACATTGTATTGTTTTTTACACAGGTATGACAAAACCCAAAAACTTGTTTAATCATCGACTGTTGCAATCGGTGACTGTGTCCATGAAATGATACAATGTTTGCGACTACTTCATATACTTGCTTATCACTGCAGTCAGAAATTTGCGTTGAATGCATTGTGGATACCAAAGTTTTAAAGCCATCTTTGGCTACTAGAGTTTGCAATAAAGCCTGGTTCATTATTTTTCGAAGATATATAGGCAAATCTGGAGTTGCGTTAAGGAGCATAAGATTTCGGAAATAGTCCAATTTACATATGTATGTCGAAGTATTGTCTAAATAAGACTGCAATCGTTTTATATCTCCTGCAGTAAGAATAAAATCACCAGTATGATCTGCTAACTTTAAACTGAATACAGCAGCAATAAAATCACGGATAACGAACTCCATACTATTGTTCATATGTAACCGTTTTATTGAGATGAGTTTTCCAAAGCACATTGCTGAAAGTCGTAGTAATGCGAAATTAATATCATCTCCATTGTAGTGGTCTTTATAAATTTCTGAATTGTAAAAACTCAAATGTAGTTGCTGACTCAATGCATAAAAAGCAAGTTCGTGAATTGCTTTAATGTATAGTGTAGTATGATGGGATGAAATCAAATCGTTGTTTTCATCGATATTTAAGTCTATGCCGGTATTCATCACTTGTAACATTAAAACAATATATTCCTCTTTTACGTTAGTCACAGTTTTTTCACACATATCGATTTCCATGCGGGAGCATAATTTTTCTATAATATCATTCATATTTCTTCCGAAAAAATTACGCAGTACTTCTAAATTTTTGAGTAATGGAGCTTTTTTCGATTGCCTTCCATGTCGAGGATTAATTCTACCAATGCGCGCTATGTAAACATATACAAATGTACATATATAAATATAAATCATACACGCTATTGCGATTTTCAGTGTGCATAACGTACCTGAATAATGTAGTTGAAATTCTAACTTTTCTAGTAATGTAAAATACTTTATGTTTTCCATTATTTTTGAAAATGAGCCAAAATTATAAAAAACTTGTTAAAATAGCGAAAAACCTTGAAGGATTAAAACGCTTTTCAGACGGTTAGCTCAGTCCCTGTCTCAGTCCATTATCGACTCGAAATTACCACCGAACAGAAACGATGACATAAAAATGGACTAATGGCCCAGCTTATTTGTCAGTCCATTTCGATTTCTGAAGCGATAATATGAATTGAGACTGAAGGGCAGCGACACAGCACGCTTTGGACGCTTCGGCTTTATTCGCTTTTCATTGGCTTTCTACGCTTTCTAGGCTTCAACCAACCGAGCACGCTTTTCACGCTTCTCAACGTAAACAAGAACAGCTGTTGTGAAATAAAACAAAATTATTCTGCTTTGATATTGGTAATCATTTAATAAAACCAACTAAAATGAATACTAAAATCAACATCGATTTATGGTTTTCTATCTCTTCAATAAGTTTTTTCCATGATAAATAGTATTGCACTCCACTTTCAAAAAACTATATATAAATGAAATGACATAGCTGATTGCCATTCACAAAAACAAGTATCTGTAATTCACCACAACACCAAACAGTAATTTTTTTGGTTCGATAACAGCTATTATCAGTTCACGAACCAGTCTTTCACCTCAAAACTGGCAAGCCTCAAAAGTTGAAAGTTGACCATCTTTTCGCTTCTCACACTTTTTAATAGTGTGTTCAGTGTGCTCTGATTGAGCGAGTTCTGGTTACCCTTTTTTTTCACCGAGTTCTGAGGTGCGAGTTCTGAGCAACTATTTTTTGTTTTGTTTTTGTATACATTACACACACATATGTACAAATGGAACAATGTGGCAATTATGAGAAATAAAAATTTAAACTGTGTGAAAAATATATGATTTAGAACATTTTGCAGTGAATGCACATAATTCCTGCTACGTATTTTGTTAATACTAAAAATATTAAAATAAAATATTCCCTGAATATATTGCCTGCCATCATCAGCTGTTTATTGCCGCGCAACAAAAAGAAACAACACGACTATCGACAATCACCTAAAAGAGTCCAAATTTTACCATCACTTTTTAGACAGACCAGCGAGTTCTAGCAGAACTCGCACGAGAACTCTAGTTCTGAGCTACAACTACAAATATCGTTAATTTTCCCTGTGGTTGTAATTTGAACTCGAGTTCTCGTGAGATTTCTGACAGAACTCGAGTTCTGCTCTGTCTGAATGCACTATATAAAAATCGATGTTGCTTGCTTTATACGATTTCATACATTTCGACTATTTAAGACGAAGCGTACAAAGCCTGCGAAGCCACAAAGCGTGCTGTGTCGTCGCACTTGAGACTAAACTGACCGTCTATTAGGCCTTTTACAAATAAGCTGGGCCATCAGACAATTTTTCTGTCATCGTTTCGGTTATCGGTGCGCATTTTTAATCGATAATGGAATGAGACTGAATTTAACGTCTAAAAGGGCCTTAACAATTTTTAAATTAGTCATGCTTTAGATTATCAGACTCGGTGATAGGACTTATCGTCGATTCTTATTTGTTGTCTGATGGTTGTGTCTAGCTTGCTTATACATTGCGCGCCTGTCGTAACAAACAAACTTTTTCTCATTTCTCTTCATTTTTCTTTTCGTATGCTGGTGTGTGTTTTATCGCAAGCATATTATTTAGATTTCTGTTCATTTTATTTAGATTCGAAATGAGTTTCCATCCATTATTAAGTAAATTTTCTAAAACAAAAATTGCTTTCTTTGTTAGACCGGAGCATTTATTTACTTTTTATTAATTAGAACTAAGATTATAATTATTAATTATGATCTATGATTAAAATATATTCCATGATAGTCTAAAAATTTACTTCTAGGCTCATTTGGATGTTAGACCCCTACTACATTTAAAGAAATCCTAATTCAGCATTTCAGAGTTTCTAGAAGATAGTATTGTGTGTGTTATACTTGTTGGTCTTGTTTAAATTTTTTACCACCCCTCTATTCATGCTATATCTAAAGATTCCACATTGTACGAAAGTAAAAACCTTAGAAACTTAAGAATCAGCATTTATTTTGTATTATCATTTTCCATCATTTCTTTACTTGATTGCATATTATGATATATAATTGATTTACATTTCCTAATATTTTTAAATTAATTCAAAAGCGAAAATTTTAATTGCAAATTTTTAGGCTTTGAAATCAATTCAATTTCTCTTGATTTCTGTGACACATCTGATTGTGTTTGGAATTGCTCGAACATTGAGTTATTGAATACATAATTCATTTTTGCGGCGAAAAATCTTTTACGATGGTACGGAACCCTCCGTGTGCGAGTCCGACTCACACTTGACTGATTTTTTTTCAATGTGGATCTCTCCAAATGGTACACTTATTTATAAATTTTTTCGGGATCTCTCAGACCAGTCCACTTATTTTTAATTTTTTGGGTTTTTCTCCGACCAATTTGTAATCACAAAAAGGAGTCAAACACTATTTAGTAAGACGACTATTGATAATGCACTCATCAAAATGTTTGTTGGGTAACACATAATAGTCGTCTGCAACGTACAAGCAGACACACATACGTAAAAAGTTCATACATACACACGAAAGAACTTTTGACAAGCATCGTGAAATAAGTCCGTTAGTGGTTGGCCCTGGCATAAACAAACGAAAATAATTGCTATCGCTTGCACACAAACACTTAAAGACGAAAAATGAATCACAATGATTTTTTGTCCATTTTACATTTGGTTTCTTCACAACTGGTTGCGTGCGGACATAATGAAAATGTTGACAGTTATTTGCGAACTATGGTGCAAACCAAATTATGGTCATTCTCAAGAGCGACCTTATAAGTTTTTAAGTTTATACTTTTATGAAGGTTTTGCGTTTGCGTAAAGACCCTAAACATTTAAATTGTAACAATAATAATCATGCTTTATAGTGCATTCAGACAGAGCAGAACTCGCACGAGAATTCGAGGTCAAATTACAATAACCACAGGGAAAATGAACGAAATTTTTAGTTGTTGATGTAGCTCAGAACTCGAGTTCTAATGCGAGTTCTGCTAGAACTCGCTGGTCTGACATGGTCAGTCTAAAAAGTGATGGTAAAATTTGGACTCTTTTAGGTGATTGTCGATAGTCTTGTTCTTTCTTTTTGTTGCCCGGCAATAAACAGCTGATGATGGCAGATAATATATTTAAGGAAAATATTAATTGTAATTTTTGAAGTGAAACTTCTTTAGCGGCTTTGGGCAAAAATTTAGTATAAATTTAGAGTGAAAAAATACACTAACCGCACTATTTCTATTGCCATATCCCCAACAAATAATAAAATTATTGGAGAATCCACCGGAAACGTCTCAAAAAAGATATTACGTTTCCACAACAACAACATGTAGTTTGTGTGTATAAAAATGTTTATAACAACAACATGCAAGCAAACATATTGTGTATTGTACAAAAACGAAAAACACACAGAAGCTCGCAGTTGATGTAATTATTGGCAAGAGGGGATAGACGGCAAACGTTAACACAACAAGAACAATTACACACGCCAAAGAAAACAAGAGCAACATACATACGGATAGACAGACGGACAGACTGAAAGACAGACATAGCTAAATTAACTGGACAGAATATTTTGTATGCAAATGTTGTATTGTTGTATTTGTTTTGCCCTCGTAAGTAGGGGTATTACAAGAGATTAACTTTAAAATTAGGCCGTTATGCCAAACTGTGTCAAAAGAGGCTTCTATGTCAAGCGTTACCATGCCAACTGAGTTTTTAAGAGCAAAGTTCTCCTTGACATATTTAAAGATTTGGTCAAGAGAGTGAATACAGTTAAGAAAAGATCGAAATCCGAATTGGACTGTTGGTAAAATAGAATTTTTTTCTAGGTGAAAGTTTAGCCCGGTCTTAATTAGACGTTAGAGGATTTTTGAGAAGCCGCATAGCTTGGGAGTGGGGATGATTTAAGCAATTTTACATTTTAACGGAAAATATCCAATTTTAACACAATTATTTAAAATTTTTGTGAAGAAAGCTAGAGTCGCACTAGGTATTTGAGATTTCTTATTTTTAAGTGATTTAATGATAACCTGAACTTCCTCATTTGTGATTTCAGGGCTAGACGAATGCACAAACGGGTCAATGAGGTCACAAAGAGAATTTCGTACAATTTCAGATGTGGTCGAGTCAGAAGAGGTCTCAGTTTGATGGTGATCAAACTCAATTATTTCGGCTAGTACGTTAGTATTGTAAACACTGTCATTGAAGTTGAAACTTGGAATAAATTGTTTTTTGTTTAAAATGATTTTTGTGAGTTTCCAAAAGGTTGGGAAATTTTGCCTAATTTAGACAATTTATGATTCCAAGAGACATTATTTGGTTCAAATAGCTTCTTTCGAATTTTATAATACAATAAATTTACCCTGGCTTTAAAGATGGGTTGCCTGGTTCTAATCCATTTCCTTAGGGTTGTTTTTCATAGAATATAGATGATTTTCATAGATGTTGGAAGTTTCCGGCTACTGGCTTAACTAAATTTGCCGGTACTGACTGTTTAATTGCATTTATTATATCTATTTGAAGTATGTCGGCCATCGAGTCAATAGTGGCACAATCAGATTCAAAGTTCTGAAAGAAGTCGAGATTTTCATGAGATGAAGCTCTAAGGAGACGCTTAAACTTTCTCTAGTCAGCTTTTGAGTAAAGCAAATATGTTTCAGGTTTAGTAATTAACTCTTTTACTGAATTGGAATACAACGGGTAGATGGTCAGATGAAAGCTCTGCATGAACAACAGGCTTAGAAAAGTTTGCCGGTGAATTTGTAAGAAAGATATCAAGAGTGGACGGTTTACCTTTATAACTTGCCGGTATATAGGTGGAGTGTTTGGGGAATAGAATGGAAAATTTCCCTAAGGACAAGAGCTCATGAAGGGTATTACCAAAAGAGTTTGCCCTGGAGCAGTTCCAGAAATAATTTCTGCAATTTAAATCCCCACCTACTATGTAGTCATCATCTAATCGAGATATTTTAAGCAGGTCAGACTTAAACATACTTTTAATGTGCTGGGTTGTCAATGAAGTAATGCATTGATTGTTTAAGCATTTTGATGAAGGACCAGGAAAGTACGCCGAATAAATTTAGAGCGATGTATTGGAGTCTTTGTATATTTTTATGGCAATGTTTACAATGAAATGCGTGTTTAAGCTTTTGATTTGTTCATGCTTTATAGATTTGTGGACAATAATAGCAACACTTCCGCCTCTATTAGTTGCACGATCATTTCTATAGACAAGGTTAGCAATGTACCATTTTTTTTGCGTTAGCCATGTTTTGCTAACAAGACAGATGTGAATTTGATTTTTTCTGAGGAAGTCAACTAGTTCAAGTCGCTTCGCTATGACCACACGATCATTCCATGCCATAATATTAAGATAATCAACATTATTTATTACTATAGAGATATTTAAATACTAATTGTGTAATAACAAAAACAAGTTTGTCCATAAGCTCTGACGTGATAGAGCTTATTTCTTCAAACGAAAATAGATCAGCGTTCGATTTATCAGATGACTCTTTTGTCGTCTTCATGTATGTGGGTGGTGCTCTTTCTTGGGAGCCGACGAGAGCGTTTCTATAGCTTAGAGCAGGCAATTGGCGTTGCATAAAAGTATTTTTGCTTTGATTGTCGTTAGTTACACTCGGCATAACTTGAGTATTTGTTGTAGTATTAGGAGCAGCGCTAGTGCTATTATTATTGTGCTGGTAGCTCCCGTTGCGTTCAGCTAGGCTGTTGTGGTTTATGTACTGTTTGGGGTTTGGCGACCTCTTTTGAATGAAGGCAATATACGAAGCCCGGCAACGGCAGGCAGCGTCGGTAGAGGGGTGAGCACCACTGCAGTTTGCACAACGAAGTATTCCTGTGTCTGGGCACGATGACGTCTTATGGCGGCCGACGCAGAAAGCACACGATGTGGCGACATTACAACTGTTTGACCCATGTCCCAAAAGTTGACAATTGTAACATTGTGTTAGTTTGCTAGGTGACTTTGTTTATATTCCCAGCGAACCTTAGTATGGTTGATGTACGGATGGTCTTTCCTCAGTTTTTGAAGAGTTGTGGATTTAGGTACCAGATATACTACATATAATAGAATTTTAAAACCAGCTGTTGTTGTTCTTTCAATTGTTTTAACATCATTGCATTGTAGACCATGAAAAATTAACATAGTTTAACCTCGTCACTAGGTAACCTATCTAGACCAGAAAGGCTTTAAATGGCTTCGTTTCTTTGCTTTCATAAGAGAAAAACTCACAATTATCGCTTTTGAGTTGATCGCAAATAGTGTTGTGGTATATCATGAATATATTTAGAGCTTTTCGTTAGCACTGTTATAGGTGGAATTTTTACTTTAGTTGTGACTGGAGGAACCGAGTCATCATCTTCTCGATATCTTATTTGTTCATCTACAGTGGTTTCACTGTCCATGATAGTTGTTAATGGGGGATAATAAATTGTGTAGCAACTATCAGCAGCTGAAACAGTTGTATTTTTGTTTAATCGCATCATCTTATTTTTACTTGACCAGTGTTCTTGTCTGTGCCGTTTTATGTTATTTGCTTCGCTGATTTTTGTTGTTGTTTTGCGTTTGTTCTGTCAGTTTGTCCGGTCATTGCGTTTTGCGGTTTCTTTAAGCGCTAGCACTTTGTACTTGCTTTAGGGTTTTTGTTGTGGGCGTAACTGTCGCCTATGTGACCGATGGCGTGATAGAAGCCTGATTGGACGAATTGACGTTGTTGTTGCGATTTTGTGTAGTGATACTAGTTGTTGTTGCTGTAACTGCATGCGACGAAACGATCGTTGCAGTTTCTGAGTACATTGTTGTTGATGTTGAGTTTTCTGTTGTTGTATAAGATGGGCTTTCTGTAATGTTTGTTGCAGTTGTTGAAACTGTTGTTTCTAGGGTTATATCAGAAGGTGTTTGCGGGGAAGGGCACTGTGCATTCCATGGTAGTGAGTGTCGATTACTTAAGCACAGAGAGGGAGAGCAAAATCTAGCTTTGAAAGGGAGCTTTATTTTTGTTTCTGTGTTCAGTTGAGATGAACGAGAAATAAGCCTTTCTCGTTGTATTTGATGTTGCCTTTTGTCTATTTTGAAAAGCAGAGCTCATATTAGCACTATAGTTTTCACTTTTCCACTTGTATTGTTGTATATGAATGTAAAAACGTTTAGAAAACTTAAAAACTTAAATGCACACATGAGCGGTAAACACGCCTTCACTGAATGCTCAACAACTGATTATTAGAAACTTAAGAGACAGCTTTTTTTTGTATTATGGAGAGGTTTGCCACACCGAGTTTGACTGTGTCCAAGACACGCTCATTTTCAAACAGCGGTGTAAACCGGTTCTGAACCGAACTGGTTTTTGAACCAAACCGTCGCACAGTGTGCTTTTATCATTTTTAGGATGCCAAAATTCATAACAGCCAAACAAATGTAGGTATGATAATGAAATTTGGCAACAGTAATGCAGAGATCAACATTGTATTGGACAAAATAAATGTGCGTAATCCGCCCACCTTTTTTTCTTGACCGAAACGAAACAATATTTATTGGGGTTGTAAATCTCTGACAGGCAATATAAAGTCAACCAATCTCTACGACGTTCTGTTTCCGACTAATTTATTGTACAAAAGTTCATTATCTTAAATCTAAATCATAAAAATGCAGCAAACAATGGAACAAAGCACAAAACCAAAATGCAAATAAAATCTATTCTCTTTTCTCTTAATACTCTTTACGTTACTTCTTTTAACTTCTTTTTTGTGGTACTGTCCCCAACATCCCGGCCCCGTTAAAAGTGTCCGCTTTCAACCAAAAGGTAGCATGGCAAGTTTGTGTATTGGTCGTCAAATGATTCCATTGTTTGTGCGTACGTCGTCTATTCGCCACCTTCCCGTTATTACCAGTAACTACAGATACGACACGCCCGAGTAGCCAACGTTGTGGTGGGATGTGATCTTCATGAACGATCACCATCGCATCTTTCTGTATGTTGGACGATTATGTAGTCCATTTCACTCGAGTTTATATTCGTTGATGTATTCATGTCGCCAACGCACCCAAAAATGTTGTTTGATAGAAGCGACACGATTCCAAACTTCTGAGTAGGTCGGAACTTTACCAAAGTCAACATGGTTGACTGATAATTAAGTGAACTGGTCTCAATGCAGTCATATCATTCGGATCTGAAGACGCAGGTGAGATAGGACGTGAGTTCAATGTGGCTTCTACCTCCTCAACGACTGTGTTGAGTTCTTCGAACGTCAAGCGTGTATTTATTAGGGTCCGATTCATCAGTCCCTTGGCACTCTTTACGGCAGCTTCCCAAAGCTCTCTGAAATGTGGTGCTCTGGATGGAATGAAATGAAAATTAATAAATTCTGATGTGCATTATTTTTATTTTTGTTGGTTGTTCCGATTGAAAAGGAATGTTTTAAATTCATTCAATTTAATGCGAGCTCTTTTGTTTACTTCCTAATAATCATTAGTATCATCATTATCCCCATCATTATTCCCACACTATTTGCGATGAGGCAATGTCCGCTTTGGATGATGCAATATCCCAGTGTCCAAGCATAAGCCACAAAGACTCTTTTCGCTGCCAGTGCACTTTCATGCACGTACGCCAACATAAAACAAAGGCTTCGAACATTTGAATTTCGAAGTGTTTGATCACGTACGCCAACATAAAGCTTAGCTTCGAACATTTGAAGTTCGAAGTGTTTGATTACGTACGCCAACATAAAGCTTAGCTTCGGACATCCGAAGTTTAAAGTGAGTTAGTCAGTAGTTCTCATGTAACTTAAGAGGAAAGCGCGTAGTGCTGATGTAGTTATAATAACTTAAATAAAACTTAACATAAAAAGCACATAGTGCTGCAATAATTTATAAGAACCTAATAAATTTAAAGTAATATATTTAAAATAAAACAATTAATTTGTTTAATTGACGCCCAACGCCGTGTAAAACAGTATAATTGTGAAAATACGCGGTCGTGTGTGTTATAGATTGGTGCCTTAGTAGTCCCCTTTTACTTTTGGGTACAAAACGGAGGGTAGTAAAACCCAGCCACTGTAGCCGGTAGTTTTAGAAAAACGTTTTAATAATGTGGAATAAACTTATATTAGTTATATTATTTGTGAATAAGTGAATAAACTTGAAAATTAATATTATTATGCAAACACTAAATTTGTGAATAATTACTTACTATAAGTGAAAAAGTTATGCAACAATAAAAAGCGAATTAATAATAAGAAAATAGAATTTCTAAAAAAAAAATATTGTTAAAAGTGAACAAATAATGAATAATAGACCCTAACTTTTTAATACAATCAAAATTATAAACAAATAATAAACACAAACTTTATAATAAAATCAAAATTATAAATCCAAACTTTATGATAAAGTCAACAACAAAAAAAGGGAAAAAATTACTGATAAGTTCCTACAAATTTAGTAAATTCTTTTATGCAAAATCTTATCGATACATTCAATAATCTTTCACTGAGAACCATGTCCTTTCAACAAGTTCCACCAACTCCATCAAATCCAATTCAACCACCTAATTCCACCATGAACTTGACTGAAGTTCAAATCCAAGAGATATCCCGAATAGTCAATCAAATCATAAATCCTCACGAAGAACCAGAATCTTTTCCTACCATTGACTTTACAAGCAACATTAGTGAGACCGAGAGAATACCTGACACTGTAAAAACTTTACGAGATTTCTCAGGCAAGCCTGGAGAATTTAACTCTTGGCGCAAAGCCGTAGATAGAATCTTAACCCTATACGAACAGTACAAAGGTACCCCAAAATATTTTGCCATTTTGCATACAATTCGACATAAAATTATAGGAGAAGCCGATGCAGCCCTCGAGGCATATCGAACTCCACTAGATTGGAATTATATTAAAAAATGTTTAATGTTGCATTACTCAGACAAGAGAGATATTTCAACTCTCGGCACCAAATGACTATCTTGGTACAAGGTAATAATTTAATCACCGAATCTTACCATAAGGTATTCTATCATTTGTCTTTGATTTTGGACAAAATAGATCGCTTAGATCTGAGCGAAGATGCTCTCAATGTCATGGCCCAAACCCATCGAGACAAGGCTCTAGATACCTTTTTGCGAGGTCTCAACGGAGATATACCTCGCCTTTTGAGTGTAAAAGAACCAACTAGATTACTACAAGCTTTGCACATGTGTTTGAAATTAGGTAATTTAAATTACCGTGTTAATTATGCAAAAACAAAGAGTCTTCCTTCAAACAAATTTTCACAACCATTCTATTCTGAACTTACCCAGCTAGCATTCTTCCCTAAGTCCAATCAGGGACAATATCGCCAACCATCTGCACAACAATATCGTCCACAGCAATACCAACAATATCGACCACAGCAACAATTCCAACAATATCGCCCACAACAATCATTCCAACAACATCGCCCACAACAATTCCAACAATATCGCCCACAACAATCATTCCAACAACGTCGCCCACACCAACAAATCCAACAATATCGCCCTCAACAAACGTTCCAACAATTTCGTCTACAACAACCACCCAACCAGTATCGGCCTCAACAACAAAACCTTAGCCAACCACTATTCAGACTAACTCTTCCACCACCAGTACCCATGGATGTCGATTCCACTATCCAATACAATAATAGACCAAAACAAAGTACTTTTAAAAGATCCCATACAATGTCGGCACAACAACCTAACAAACACCAAAGAATTTACCAAACAGAAGCCATAATCCATAGTGAAGAACAACAATACACTGAAGAAATAGCTTATGATGAAGAAAACCCAGTAGCTCAGGATCAACAAGGATATCCACAGGACTATCCCTAAGATTACAATACTGAAGAAACCTCCGAAAATATCAACACATCCTACAATGACGATATTAATTTTTTAGACTAGCTTCCTCCACTCTTCCGTTTTATCCATTCAGAATGAAGAACGGGAAAGTGCTGAAACTTCTTTTCGACACCGGATCAAACAAAAATTACGTTAAACCCGAATTCATTAGCAAACCAATCCCAAATGAAACAGTATTTACTGTAAAGTCCGTTGCAGGACAATTTGAAATAACCCAACATGCCAACATTAAGATTTTTAATCTTGAAATCGGCGAATTAAAATTTTTCCTATTACCCGATCTGCAGACCTTCGACGGTATCATCGGAAACGATACCTTTAAGGTCCTTAAAACCATAAATTTAATTTAGTTTTTTACAACAACTACTTTACTCCAAAAATACCAATATCCTCTTGAACAACTAGAGTTTGAATCAGTTGCTCACCTACAACTCCGATTAAATAATATGACACCAGAAAACGAAACGGCTTTCAGCGTAATCATACATTCTTGTCCCACACTTTTCTCTGACCCAGTAAAAGTTTAACTTTCGTCACCAATGTAAAAGCGGAAAGCCGTACTAAAAGCGAACGACCAATCTATTCCAGGTCATATCCATATCCAATGGCACTTAAATCCGAAATCGACACACAAGTCGAAGAATTACTTCGAGACGGTATCATACGTCCCTCCAAATCACCATACAATTCTTCAGTATGGGTAGTTCCAAAAAAAAGCAGATGCTTCAAGAAGAAAGAAATATCGCATGGTCATTATAGGAAATTCAATGAAGACACCGGACCTGATAAATATCCAATCCCCGATATGAATATAATTTTGACAAACTTAGGGTCAAATAAATATATCTCTACTATTGATTTGAAGAGCGGTTTCCATCAAATAGCTCTCACTGAATCAGATATTGAAAAGACAGCTTTCCCTGTGAATAACGGAAAATATGAGTTTACACGACTCCCTTTCGGTCTTAGAAATGCACCTTCGATTTTCCAGCGTGCGTTAGACGATATACTTTGCGAACATATCGTCATAAAATGTTACGTTTACATCGACGATATTATAATATTCGCAAAAACTCTCCAAGAACATCTCGAAAATTTACAAATCGTCTTTAATACTCTTGAAAAAGCAAACCTTAAAATCCAACTTGACAAGTGTGATTTCATTAAAGAGAAAATCGAGTTTCTTGGCATAGTTGTCGGCAATAATGTTATACGTACCAATCCCCAAAAAGTTGATGTCATTGCCAAATTCCCTAAACCAAAAACATTACACGATCTTCGTTCCTTCCTAGGAGCAACGGGGCATTATCGTAAATTTATCCAAGGCTATGCTCAAATAGCTAAACCCTTAACAGAAATTCTACGAGGAGAAATGAAACGTACTCCCAAAACCCTTTCAAAGAAAACATTACTTAACGAACAGCAAACTAACGCATTTAAGCAATTACGCAATTGCTTAGTTTCAAAGGATGTTATACTTCATTATCCCAATTTCGACAAACCTTTCGAATTAACAACGGACGCCTCTAACTACGCTCTTGGAGCAGTCCTTTCTCAGGAAGGGAAACCAATTTCTTTCCTTTCATGGACACTTGAGAAGTCCGAAGAACATTTTGCAGCAAACGAAAAAGAAATGCTTGCAATCATTTGGGCTTTACAGTCCCTACGTTGTTGCCTATACGGATCTAAAAAAGTTAAAATATTTACTGATTAACAGGCTGACGGATGAACCCGACAAACCCCCGCCCTCGTTTGAAGGAGCAGGGTGGTACATGGGAATTAAGATCCTAAAATGCAACGATGAGCTAACGTTGAAGTGGATTACGGAGGTAGCTCCCAAGATAGAAGGACTTTGGGAAGGCGCTAAGCTGGACTCCCACTCACGTTCGCACTTAGTAATTAAAATACAAACGCAAAAGTGAAACGTTGGAAAGCTCAACTTGAAGAATATAATCATGAATTGATTTATAAACCCGGAAATACAAATGTCGTAGCAGATTTTCTTTCACGACCTCCAACAGCCAACTTAAATTCCTTGACAGCGAGGGTCCACAGTAGTGACAGCTCCCCAGAAAATTTAATAGCCTGTACTGAATAAATGTGTTTAAAAGCCAATTGTTTTTAGAAATCGGTGAAACACAGAACTATAAATTCAGAATAGTCTTCCCTACTTATCACCGACATACAATTATAGAAACAAAGTATACGAAGAGACCGTAATCAAACTCTTAAAACAATACCTAAACCCTTCAGTTACTAATTGTATTAAAACAACGGTCAGCGAAAATCCTCCAGCTATACCCTCCCCGCGGGTGCCGACTGGGCAATGGGTATCACCGTTTGCAGTGTTGCTAGGCCTAGACCGTTGTACGAACTTCCCTGTATCTTCTCGGAGGATAACTTCACATGTTACCCCAAGGAGGGATAGGGGAGCTAGTACATAGGTCATTGCTGAGAGGTTCCTGGCAGTAGGAATAAAATGCTAGGGGTAGGGACCCCCTAATAAAAAAATCATATGGAGATCGATAAAGATGATGATACACGAACCGGGATATCGGTTCAAACGTCGGTGGGAGAATTGGCTGCTACCACCGGCGGGCACGTGGATTTTATAAACCGTGTCGTCAGTGGCCAAACCTCTACTGTAACGGGAGCAGGTTATAGTGGTTGTAATGTTACTGCCAGTACAAATACAAACAAGGGGTTAGCCATCAGGGGTACTGCAGTCGATATACACTCGGACCTCGAAAGCGTGAGTAGCGTGGCAACCAATAACACAGCTGCCGAGGAAGAGCTTCTGAATTCCCCAAAAGCCTCGGTACCACATCCGTTAGCAGGAGTGGGCCGAAGAAGAGGCCCAGTAAGGAAAGCTTGAAGGCACTTGCTCAATATAAGGCAGCTGTGAAAATAAAACTACGCCTGGGAACTAAGGTGACTCTTTCGTCTAAAGAACGGGAGGACCTTAAATGGGCAACTGAGACTGTCACGAAAGGTAGAGAGCACTTCGCGCAGAGTGATAAACATGCGACGACGTATCCTGCCTTCATGAACAAAATTGAGGAGAATGTTGCGAAGAGTATCAAAGAGCCGAAAAGACAGCGGTCTAAGGATGAAGAAAAGCCTGAGGCTAAACGTCTTCACACACAAAAACCTGATACACCAATTGACCAGCCAACCACTTCCAAGAAGGCGATGAAAGTCAATTAAGTAGCTAAACGGCACTTGATCGTAGCGCTCATTGACCGGAATCACCCGAATGGACAGATGACGGCAGATCAATGGAGACAGGTGAAAGCAAAAATTTTAAATGCCATCGTTAACAGGCTGACGGATGAACCCGACAAACCCCCGCCCTCGTTTGAAGGAGCAGGGTGGTACATGGGAATTAAGATCCTAAAATGCAACGATGAGCTAACGTTGAAGTGGATTACGGAGGTAGCTCCCAAGATAGAAGGACTTTGGGAAGGCGCTAAGCTGGAGATAGTGGATAGAAACGATATTCCGTATGTACCGCGTGCCAAGGTACGAGTACCTAACACGTTAAAACCAGAAGTCACTCTACTGCTATTCCGGCGGCAGAATCCTGATGTTCCAACTATCGATTGGAAGCTACTTCACGCCAGTAAACCAGACAAGAAAGGCAATCAAGATCTGATCCTCCAAATAAACAAAGAGGCAGAGGACATATTATACCAGCGTCACGGGAAGATGTCGTGGGGAACGGGTAGTGTATACCTGCGCCTCAAGAAACGTCACCCGAAAGATGGTAACGTCAACACGCTGGAAGCGGGAGAAGTAGAGAGGGATCTCGGATTCGAATCTGTGACCAACTCTACTGAAACCCTTCAGCTGCACGGGGAAGGAAAGATGGAGGGGACAGACGGAGTGTCGGCGACTACAGCTACACCCGTACAACGCATTGCTGAAGCTGATGGGGAAAGTTCTGCAAATAAACCTCCATCACAGTAAGGCGGCTTCGGCCGAGCTGCTCCTCACGTTAGAGGAAGGCAGCTATGATGTGGCCCTGTTCCAAGAGCCCTGGCTATCCTCCGGGAACAAGGTCTCAGGATTGGGGTCGAATAACTACAAAATTTTTCACGCTGCAATGGTAAGGAAAAAAAATATTAACGTATATTTATTATCCAATCTTAGCACAGATGACCTGGCAGTGATTGTCGTAGAGGGGGACAATGGGCCCAAACTCCTTGCCTCCTGCTACATGTCCAAATTGCTGGCCCTTGTTAGAATCCTTGCCCGAGGGTGTTCGCGAACACAACCCAGTAGATTTTAATCGCTTGGGTTAAATTGGAACCCATCTACCGATGAATTGTTTTTAAAATTTACACTTTGATAGAGCACCAACTAAAAGAATTATACTTTCAGAATTATCGAAAATCTTTGATCCATTGGGGATCGTTTCTCCAACCATAATCCAGCTTAAGGCGATATTTCAAGAAAGTTGGTGTCACAATTTAAATAGGGATGACGAACTACCTGAAGTTTTATGTACACGGTGGCGCGTCTGTATGAAAGATCTATCTCAGTTGGCTTCAATTCGAGTCCCGCGTTACATCGCTTGTACTAGGCGATCAATGAAGCTACATATTATCGCTGACGCATCATCTATCGCATGCGCAGCGGCTGTATATAGCCGAATTCCAACAGACGATGGTTATATTGTCAGATTAATCGCCTCACGTACGCGCGTGGCTCCATTGATACCAATATCGATTCCACGACTTGAATTAAACGCAGCAGTATTGGCAACAAGGTTACTGTATCTTATTAAATCAGCCCTCACCATACCTATTTCCGGGGTTCATTGTTGGACAGATTCAGAGATCGTGCTCCATTGGTTATCTTCTCCACCCAGGAAATGGACAACTTATGTCTGCAATAGAACGGCTGAGATTCTTGACACTTGCGCCAGAAATGTTTGGCGGCACGTCCGGTCTCAAGACAATCCTGCAGATTGTGCTTCGCGAGGCCTTTCTGCATCAAATCTTACTACACACGAACTTTGGTGGTCAGGTCCTCGGTGGCTATCACAACCACAACACTTGTGGCCTGCATATAAATTAGATGGCGTAAACCCCTCTGACGCTGCTGTTTTGAGTGAGACCAAAAGCATAATAGTACATATTGCCACTCCAGAACCAAATGTATTTGTGGAACTCATCGGAAAACTATCATCATGGACTCGACTGGTTAGAACTATAGCTTTTTGCTTACGCTTTATTAACATTTGTCGTAAACGCAACAACTGTGTGCAACAATCTCCATACTTAACAACAAGTGAAGTTCAATTGGCTTGATTATCAATTCTACGTATTGTTCAAAGAACTGAATTCACATCAGACTCCAGGTACCCCTGTTGTTTTGAAGGAACCAAATCTCCCGCCATCCAGATGGATAATTGGACGCATAGAAGAAGTCTTCCCAGGTGACGACAACAAGGCTCGAGTGGTATCAATTAAAACTGCCCAAGGAATATTCAAGCGTCCAGTCGCAAAGCTTGCCATATTACCATTGTGCTGAACAATCGTTCAGGTGTGGCGGTATTTTTATGAATGCGTGTTTTGTTTACATTCTTTTTTTCTTTTGTTCTATAAATTCTTAGTCCAATTTGTATATTGGTTTCGCTCACACATCATTGGTGAGATTGGTTAACACGTAACTTTTATATTGTACATTACTTTATCAACATTATTATGCTATGTTATTTTTTATTACTATTGTGAATTAATCTGATTGCGACTTCTTGGTTATGAAGACATGTGTCTTTTTTGGTGAAAGAAAAATAAAGACATACAGTGTTTGGTGTTTTTGGTCGTTTGATTTAATTAATTTCGTAAACACCTGGTGAAAAAGTTTACGTCAAACAAAACAAAATGTTAGGAACAGAACTTTTCTAAAAGATATCAAAATGAAATAGTCAAGGAAAACCAGAACACAACAGTCACCACAATGTCAGGGAAACAAGTACACAAAAGTAAACTAAAAAACTAACAGTTTCATTTTATTCAATTCCCAAATTTACCCTTATAATAATCTCTCTACAACCTGGCCTAGCTTTCGTAGAGGTACTTGATTACTCTCAATCGGAAGTCATCACTTTAGAAAACGGACCTGCTAAAATCCAAACCGGAACGTTCAAAATACTCCTCATAGTAAACTTGACAGAATATACCATAACTAATAACACTGTGTAACAGCGAAAAAAACTTCTTATCAGACCTAGTGGAGGTTATAGGTTATAAAAAGCCAAAAAGAATGGTATGTATATACACCCTCAAAATCTTGTTTTAGAGCCCAAAAACCGTTTTTAGTTAGGTTCCTGTACATATTACCTTATAACTTGGCCATTTTTTATCGGATTAAAAATTTTTGTTCTAGCTATCTCCCTGCAACAATTTTTTTTTATTCTTAATTGTCTAGCTATCTCCCTCTAGCTATCTCCCTCTATCTGCAACAATTAAGAATAAAAAAGGAAAGAAAACTGTCATATGCAATTATAAAAAGTACAATAAATCAAGTAATTTTTAACCAATTCTATTCAAACAGGGTTCATTTAAAGCTAAAATGACTAAACTTTCGATGTACGTTGAGAAAAAATGTAATTTAGATAAGATAAGAGACACAAATTAGACTTAAAGTTGCAAAATCGATGAAAAAATCAAAATTTTGGAAAGTTATTGGTCTGTATCTTCATGAATTTCAATGATAACAAAAAAATGCTAACATGGTTGTAAAGGACTACGTTTCAGCTTCTAAATACAAAAACAAAAATTTTTAATCCGATAAAAAATGGCCAAGTTATAAGGTAATATGTACAAGAACCTACCTAAAAACGGTTTTTGGGCTCTAAATCAAGATTTTGAGGGTGTATCAGAGATTTTTTATCTGCCATTCTTTTTAGTTTTTTATAACCTATAACCTCCACTAGATCTGATAAGAAGTTTTTTCATTTTTTTTTTTTTTTTGTAACACAGTGTAATTAATGACATAGAAAATAACTTAATAAGGAGATTAAGCAACTCCCATATTTTGCGTCCTTTCCAATCCTTAAATATCTCCATATATAATCTAACTCCCACTAACAAATTTAAAAGATCCATTAATGCAATAGGTTCGGCATGGAAGATGGATGGATCCCGATAATAATGACCCCCAAATCCTTACTAACACCATGAACAAAATAATTAAGAATAACAATCAACAATTAATCTAAATCTATATCTATATATCTATATATATACAAAATCGTAAGCCTTTTCGTTATGTGCACGCTAATCTCAGAAACCATTTAACCATTATGAATGCGTTTATTTTTATCGAAATCGACCTACTAAATCAAAAGATATTCATATTTTTAATTCTGTTGCCTACTTTTTGGCTGATTTTCGAATATTTTCCTCTTCAGTTGCAAGGCAACATTATACACGCTATTACAAACATATTTCGAATACCACGCGTACGAAGTCGGGGGAACAGCTACTTAGTAATTAATAAAAATGTAATGGAACGAATTAACAATATAACTAACATGATTAATGATATTCTAAGAATATTTCAAAACGGTGAAAGTACCCAATTACTAGTGATTCTATATTGTAAAATTAAAATCGATTTGCTAAAAGAGGAAATAAATAATTTAAAACAGGCTCTACATTCATCAAAAGTTAATGTGTTAAACACTTTTTTACTCGCTTCACCAGAAATCAAAATAATAAAAAATATATTAAAAGATGAAGAATTATCATATGATAATATTGAAGAGGCATTAAATATAACAGATATAAAAATTGCCCACAATACCTAAAACTTTAAAAGACAACATACAGATGTAGAAGTAATTTCTAATGATAATTGCATTTCAAATTTGATAAATAATAAACCACATAAATGTAACTATTCTGATAATGATAATATCAAAGAGATTAAGAGAATGAATGAATTTATATTGCTAAATCAATTTTATGGTAATGTAACAATTAATCATATGATTAAAATCCTAAATGAGACATTCCTTATTAAATTAAGAAGCGATACAGTAGTTATAAGAAATAAAATATTTAATTCATATGAAATTCCAGATGTAAAACCACTTCCAGCTATGTTGCAACTATCCCACAACCAATCCAATTTTAAAGAGATCCTATCACTCCAACTAATGAAAGAACTTAACGTTCAGAACTTAGAAAAGATAAACTCCCTCAATCTACTGGCTAAGTCTAGCACATTTGCCACATTTGGTCTTTCGACTACCATCCTATTTTCAATCCTGGTCATATTCCTTAAGCGAAAAATGTCCAAACCTAAAACCGAAATTATCATACAAAATCCTATATCTCCTCAAATTCCGCTGCAACGACTTGCAACACAAAAACGTCTAAACGACATTCCATACTTCTGAAATCAATTGACGATTGACATTTCGGAGGGAGGAGTTAATAATTCTTTTGTTTACTTCCTAATTATCATTAGTATCATCATTATCCCCATCATTATCCCCATCATTATTCCCACACCATTTGCGATGACGCAATGTCCGCTTTGGATGATGCAATATCCCAGTGTCCAAGCATAAGCCACAAAGACCCTTTTCGCTGCCAGTGCACTTTCATGCACGTACGCCAACATAAAACAAAGGCTTCGAACATTTGAATTTCGAAGTGTTTGATCACGTACGCCAACATAAAGCTTAGCTTCGGACATTCGAAGTTTGAAGTGAGTTAGTCAGTAGTTCTCATGCAAACTCAGAGGAAAGCACATAATACTGATGTAGTTATAATAATTTAAATAAAACTTAACATAAAAAGCACATAGTGCTGTAATAATTTATAAGAACCTAATAAATTTAAAGTAATATACGAATATTTAAAATAAAACAATTAATTTGTTTAATTTGTCTGTACCCGGCCGCAGAAATCCATACCTCATCCTTCGAATGGCCTGGCAGGTGATATCCTTTCCACAGGAAGGTCACCCATAACCTGTTGTTGAAGTCTTGGACGATAAATTACGCGATGCACGCAAGATCTTACCACTCGACGAGTTAAATTACGAGCGTTGATGACCCAGAAATTCTGTCGTAATAATTCAACCAGTGTCGTAGGACCAGCGTGATAATTCTTACGATTCAAATGTAATATATAATGTGCGACAAAGTTATCTTTAGCTGGCAATATTATAGGATGACGTTGACCCTCTGGAATGTCAGCCAATTTCAAGCGTCCTCCAACTTTGAGCAATGAGAATCCATTGACGATATTCTAAAATGTATTCAATAACTTTAATTGACCCTTGATTGGTAATCCCTTGTGAAGGGTGCGAATACTATCTCCGAAGTACTGTTGTTGAATAACCCAAACAATACAATTTCGTGCTCTGGAAAGTTCTTGAGGTGATGGTGTTAGAGTGCCGAACGCTTGACGTTTCAGTGACTTGGCGTAGAATCGATTTATCCATGCGAAAACATTGATACATTTTGTATACGAACTTATGCTATCAATTACCTGTAACATTGAATTTGAATTTTCAGTAACAACGAAGGTCATTTTACGTTTCTCTTGATTGTTCACTTTCATATTGAGATTGTGGGTTTCAGAAACTGGCCACATCACATCTCCCATACCAAGAAACGGTGGTCCATAAAACCAATACGAGTTCAGCAAATCTTTGACATTGGAACCACGTGAAACGATGTGTGCTGGTTTAGATTTAGTAGGCACATACATCCAGGTACCGTCAGACGTTTGATCTTGAATCTCTGATACTCGATTTCCCACGAATGTCGATAACGTTACAGAATGTTGTTTAAGCCAATATAGAACAAGTTGTGAGTCTGACCAGAAGAATGATGTAAACTGATATCCTTTGAATATGTCCTTAATCTTGACATACAATTTTGATAATAAATGAGCTCCACATAGCTCTAACTTAGATAGCGATTTCTTTTTGACTGGAGCAACTCTTGATTTAGCTGTGAGTAGATTGACAGAAACGTTGCCATGGCCATCAGTACTGCGAACGTAGAAACAACAACCATATGCTCGAATCGAAGCGTCACAAAAGGCATGCAATTGGATGACGATGAATGATGGCTGACAACGATGCTAACACGTCACTCCAGGCGTGATGTATGTGTTGCGGAACGGACTTGTCCCATGCGAGCTTCAAGATCCACAATTCTTGAATAAGCATTTTCAAGACAATGACTAATGGTGCCAGTACTCCAAGTGGATCGAATACGGATGCTTAAATGGATAGTATTGAACGTTTAATGAATTCTTTACTCACGTACTTTGTAACAAATGAAAACAAAATTAAGTCGCGATGTTGATCCCACTGCACACCAAGGGTGCTGGTTGTAACATCTGAACCCATAATCAAGTCCTTTATGATACCATCATCCATGAAGTCTAGATGGTTCGAATGCCACTTTGCTAACTGAAACTGACCACGCTTCAAAATTTCGATGATTTCAGATCTCAATGTGTGCAAGTGCATGACGTCATCAGAACCGCACAACAAATCATCCACATAAAATGATGACTCAATTGCGGCAGCACCGATAGGGAATTCGGCAGTATACCGGTGTGCAAGATATATGAGGCTCCTCACGGCTAGATAAGGTGCGGCTGAGGTACCGTACGTAACAGTGTTTAAACGATAAGTGTGTACTTCTTCATTTGGGTCAGCTCGCCATAAGATCTACTGAAACCGAAGATGACTTGATTCGATGAGTATTTGGTCATACATCTTGACGATGTCGGCGGTAATGGCATACCGATAGAGACGAAATTGTAGTAGTAGCACGTATAACTCTGGTTGTAAGGTAGGGCAAACCATTAACAAATCGTTAAGAGATTTTGTTGAAGTTGCACATGAAGCGTCGAAAACAACCCTGAGCTTTGTTGTTGTATTAGTAGGTTTATGGACACAATGGTGTGGTTTGTAGTAATGAGGTGATTCGAGCGAAGGTGCTGGGTCCAAAGTCATGTGACCTAGTTGATCATACTCAGTCATAAACGTGGTATATTGAGATTTCAATTTGGATGAATGTAACAGAAGCCTTTCTAGAGATGGAATCTTCTTCGAGCGATTTCATGAGTCTTTTAGCAAGCACGAATTGTCCTTGAAAGGCAATTGAACAACAATGCGACCATTGTCATCACGACGAGTTTGGCTTAGAAACGATTTCTCACAGCTAGATTGTTCAGGCGTGAGGTGATTAGTCCCTGATGGTATTTCTTCTAACTTCCATAATCGTTCCATGTTGGAATTGATGGCAGCTTCCCAAGACAGCATGCAGGTGAGTTAGGAAGAATTCTGACGTAACCCATAACGTCCGGTAGCCACCCATTCGAGTGTTGTTTTCTGAAGAGTAAGTTTTTGTGGTCCAACCTTGATTTGACCAACGCTTAGAACTTCGAAGAATGTTTCTGCTCCCAAGAGCAAGTCGATGCGACGAGATTCATGAAAACGTTCATCTGCCAATGGCATGTTTTTAGGAATGTTCCAATCAGAAATATCAATAGCCGGATCAGGCTGGTATGGTATGTACGATGTGATGCAGCAATCTATTGATAATTCACATAAGGAAACACGTGATTTGACAATAGTTGACGTGCAGTGTTTAAGTGAGATTCTCCTATACTCAAAACTTCAGTGCGTTGTACCTTTCTTGGCAATTCCTCAGCAACGAAATTTGCTTGAGAGCATGAATCGAGCAATGCACGACCAAGTCGATAACGTCCTTCTGCATCACGAACCTGAACCATGGCAGTTGCTAACAGTATACCTTGACCAACGGTGCTCGAATGTGTGTGTGATATAGCAATGTCGTGTGCAATAGGCGATTCGACCGAACTAGTGAACGATGATTGTCGGTTTAATGCTGATGTAGATTGATCTGGTGTACGATCACGATGCAACAAAGTGTGGTGACCTTGACCGTAGATACGACATCTATACGACGATGGACATTGTTGCATGCGATGACCCTTGGATAGACAATTAAGACATAGATTCAACTTCTTGATCGCTTGGCGGGCGACAAGGATTTGAATTTTGGCTGCAGCAATTTGTGGACACAGTATTGGTGCAGCTAAAGGTGTAAGTTGATTGCACGCCATGATTACGACCTTTATTATTATTGGCACTTTGTTGAGGTTGAACTAATTTGAGTGGGCTTTAAGTTGTTGACAAAGCCGTTCTTGTACTGCCACGAAATCATCCCAAGTTGGTAATGTTTTGAATGACAAAGATTCATTCCACTTCTGTTTGGAATGAACATCCAACCTTTTCATTAGCAAATGTATTAACATTGAATCTGCTACTCTTTCAATGTCTCCGATCAATTTCAGAGACCCATACAATGCTGAAGCAGTATCAACTAAAGACCGCAAATGAGTGCTGTTATCTTTACTCATTAGTTTCAATGCGAACAAAGAGTTGATGTTTTCTAAGAAGATTAAGGCCGGGTTATCATATCGATCTTTCAGCCGTTGCAATGTGGATGGTTCGCATGTGTCACCGTATATGCATGGACACATTCTAAAGCCGGCCCTTGAAGACACTTGAGTAGTTGGTTAAACTTATCGACCATGCTCACGATCGACGATATGAATAAATGATGAAATAAAATTCGAAATTGGCAATACTTCCCGTTAAATGATGGTACTGTCAAAGCTGGCAGCTTTGGCTGTTGTGCGATGATAGTTGTTGAGTGTTCCAAATTGGTTGAATTCAATAAATCTCCGCCAAGTTGTTCGTTGATTAGTACCTTAGTACTTAAATATAGCTCCTCTACTTCAACAGACACATTGTCATCACTCTCATCGAGACCAACCTGGTCCGATTTAAGTGAAAGCCATTGACTGGAATGTTTTTCCAATAATTCCAGACGGAACTTCATTTCTGCATTCGTCATGGATTGTACAGCCCTTGACGAGTCCTCTACTGCTTTGTGAACGCGAAGTACAGCTTTCAAAACATTAGCCCTTACTTGTGTGAGTGTTGGCATATTTACGAGTTAGTTAGTTGTTTAACAAGATCACACCTCTTAGCAAATGAAAGCAAACACAGCGCCAAAATCAATACAAATCGACGCGTGTAACTGCTTATTGTAGTGTATGCAAATAAACACCGAAACAACGAAAAGGTAATTAACCTCAGCCAGAGACAGGCTGATCGTAACGAACGCGAAAGAACAACAACAATCAAGCAATCGAAAAGTCCAGAACGAAAAACAAAAGAAACGAAAAGTGCAAGTCTATGCGAGAGTTTACTCAAACTGATCAGTTGAGAAGCAACGAAAGCGAACCGAAAACAACAGGAACAAACAGCAGAGACAACGGCACTTATGTATTAGATATGTACGACAACGGCACTTATGTACTTATACACTAAGCATGTACTTATGATCATACGCACACGATAACCGTTTCCGTTGCGACGAAAATCAAAAGATTGATAATTTATCAATTTGCAAAATGTACAGATTTACACGTGCCCCACGTTGGGCGTCAAAATGTTAATACCAGTAGCGTTTTCCTGCCCGAAACAAAATAATATTTGTCGGGGGTGTAAGTATGTGACAGACAATATAAAGTCAACCAATCACTACGACGTTCTGTTTTAGACTAATTTATTGTACAAAAGTTTATTATCTTAAATCATAAAAATGCAGCAAACAACGGAACACATAAGCAAAATGCAAATAAAATCAATTCTCTTTTCTCATAATACTCTTTACGTTACTTCTCTTAACTTCTATTTAGTGTTACTGTCCTCAACACCTCTAATTTTAAAATTTTTCCTGAGATGTTCAAATTAGCGTACATTTATGAAAACTAATTTGAAATAAAGTATATATATGAGAAAAGAAAAAGTGATATAAAATGAATAAAAATTTAGTTGGGTCAATATCTTCGTCATATTCATATTCCGGTTCGGCTAGTAAGCCAATAACTTCATTAGTTAATTCTCGCCGCTTTGTTTTAGTCCCTTTCCGCAAAAAAGGATCTGAAGATATGAGTAATCTGTGCAACTAGTCTAAGTTACTTTCAATTCTTGATGTCTTCCTAGTGAATAGTTCACGATTTCTTGCATCTTTGTTTTTCGAGTTTTAAGCTTCTTCAGTTAGTTGGCCAATAGGAAGAATAGAAGACGCGATTATATCCTTTCCATGAAATAAAATTGTATGCACACTCATTGGCATACTGTACCATGCATATTCTGATAAATACAGTTTTCTTCTCTCTGTGGCATAGTTGTTTTTGATTTTTTTTACATAGTTATATGAAGGATATATTTTTTGGCTTATTTCTGAAGTATGCTGCCTGATCAAGTTATATCCATGTGTTGAAAGATTTTCATCAACTATCATCACAAGTGCTTGGTCTGGTGACATACTTTTTATATTTTCTTTGGAAAATCGAGATTTCTTTAATGCAGTGCCTCGTGATGGAGAAGTCGTGGACAACTCTTCAAATATTTTTGCAGAATTTCTTTTCCCAGACGGTCTCAGTTGCATTTCCGCTGCCAAATATTAACGGCCATTATTGGCGTCCCCCATAAGTTCCTTGGTCTTTCGGTTTTTTGAGCGCAAAGAAGATTCAAACAATTTTTTTTTAGTCTACCTACCTGACAAATATCACGAGATGTACATGGAGTAACATCAAGAATAAATTCAGTTAAGTTCACGTGTTTTGATAACCAGTCAGCGTTTCGTTCAACAAAAAGGCTATTATTTCGACTAGAACGTTCCCATCTTGAACGCAAATCAAAACAAAGCTTGATGACATATGGTTTTAATTTGAGGTGATGCACATATCTTCCCATCAAACTCAAAATTTGATTAAACATGGCATTATTCTTTTCTTCTGTCTTGCTTTTCAGCAAAACATCGAATAGTGCATTTCGAGAAACTGACACATTTGATTAGTGTTTGGACTAATTTTTTTAAAAATATAAGTTCTGATCTTAAATCCGGGATAAGGAACAAGTATATATTTGGGATAAAAAAAAAGAAAAAAAATTAACTGGAATATTAAAACCTGGATAAAGATCATGTACGTGCATACATATATTTGCGATTAAGTTTTCTTAAATTGAAATTATTAAGTGAATTGTAGATTAAATGATGTCTCTTCGCAATGACCTTTCATCCACAATTGATTTGTATTCACAACTACATAACTTTCATCCGCTACAGCAAATGCGCATATCAAACGAGACGGTGGTTGAAGTTTTTTCAAAACGCGGATGAACAATTAGAGATAAAAACATTCGAGCAAGTGGTCGTAAAAACTGATTGCAGAAAAAACTAGGCATACTTCTTATTAATGTGGTTGTAAACATCCAATAGAATTCAATAGAATTATGTAAGTTTCACTCTATTGAAAAAAAAAATATTTCTTAATTCACTCATTTTTTTGGTGATTGTCTTTTTTAATGGATAAAAATAGAATATAATACGTAAGCTTCAGAATCTTATCAGTGTTGTTACAAAATGTCCAAATAAATAAAATCACAAAGATTTATGTCAAAATAATTATGCAAAAAAAAATTATTCCACCAGAAGTATCACCACATATTGCAGGCTGTGAAATGAGTTTCTGTACTTTTCGCAGACAGACAAGTTCCATAACGGTTACATGCTGACTATTGTTTTATTCTTTTGTTTGGGTGCATATTCATAACAGTTGTACATTTATCTATTATAAATCAAAAAATTGTTACGATCGGAGAACTTTTTTTTTTTGACTTTTGACATCCTAAAGTGAAAAAAGTCACAATGTGCGTCGCGTTTTTAGTCTACGAACCGAACCATGAAGGGAACCGTTTTTATTTTAATAAGACAGAACCAAATACTACGTTTATAAGACGGCCAAACCGGTTTGCATTTAGGTCAGCCTGACTCAGAACAGTTTTTGTTTAGTTATAAATGCGTGCGACATCTTGCGCTCTTGTTGATAACGTATATGTATTTTTTAAAGATCTCATATGCATATGATGTAGCTCACCTCTCAAAATAAGATTTTTTTTTAAATTACATTGTACAAGAAAAATTTTCAATGTATAATGCTTATTTTGATTTTTAATAACATTTTGCAATGATTTTTAAATCTATAATTCACAAAATCAATGAGAAAATGATAATAAAGGAAAATAACTACACCATATGGCAACACTGCACAAATCAACATTTTGCTAACAGCTGATTTTCAACTTGTCTGCAATAAGCTTTGCTTTTATAAGACACATAAATACGGTTTCAGAAAATAACGACGAGCTTGAAATGTGCGTTTGTTGAAGTCACTTCATGTTAAAACCGCATGTGTATTGAGTTGGGCTGACCTAAGTGCAAACCGTTTCGGGTGTCTTATAAACGAAGTAATTATCAAAGACTATAAAAAAAATATAGACCAGACAAATGCAGCGTGCCCTCTTTCTATTTTTTTACCCAACAACAAATTGTGTGCAATGTTTCCTCGAAAAGTTCCTCGAAATTTAATTTGACATACAATTTGTTGTTGGGCAAAAAAATAGAAAAAGAGCGCGAGGCATTTGTCCAGTCTATATTCTTTTTATAGTCTTTGATAATGATAATAATTTTCGTAAAAGAAAAGTTTTGATAAATAATACAGTGCAGAAACATTGACCCATTTGAACCGAACCGCGGTTTAGAGGTACCCATGAAACTGTTCTTGCACCAGTATATGTTTCCTCTAAGTCTCTAAGTGGTTCAAACGACTGGACCGAACTACACCGATTTTTGAAGTGGTATGGAGCCCTGATTTCAAATGATCTTCAATAAATCGATTTAACTAACAATTTTTGCCTGTTTTTATTTTCTAATAATTTCACAACAGTTTCCGCCCATTTTATTTAACAATTTTTATAGGCTCTAATTATTATTTTTCAATGCAATGTTCGGTCACAAAGTACAACTCTTCACCGGTATTTATTGGCCGAAAAATGTGTGCAGAAGTAAAAATTAGCCTCTGTGTAATATTTTGGTATTTTTCATATGAAACACTCAGTTTGTGTGAGGGCTTCCTGAGATTGATAGCGTTTTGTGGAATATAGTTTTTGGTCAGTTTGTCATTATTGAAAATTTACACAGCCACTGAATACTCTGTTCTAAGAATAATTTAAATAATAAATCATTGTACTACACAGTAGTATTTAATTTAAATATCAAAATAAAAAAATTATACATTTTTTAAACTAGAATGAATCAATGCAAAAAGCCACTGCAAATAAGTTGCAAGAAATCAAAGACATTCTCATCGCTTGCTGCTTATAAAAATTGAGTGCGCAAAAAGTGTTGATAAAAAGAATTAGTAATTGAAACTGTTTGTGACGTGAAATTTGTTACTTTCGCATTTCTTTGTTCTTTGGAAGTGGCTAAGTTTATTTGCCACGCCTTACAACATACGTGTCTTTCATATTTTTGCTTTTGTGCCATTATTTTTTTCCGTCCGAATATAAACTAAGTGTAAAATGAAAAAGATATTTTCCAAGTTCGACAAGAATGAAAAATTGGATAGTTTACACAACCACACTATTTCGTCATCGAAAGAGATAAACAGTTTTGTAGGCAAAGGTTTTGTTGTTGGGCGCGTTCAAGTCATCGTTGAAGATGTTCTGGCGGAAGGTGAGATTCGTATTTAGATTTTACTAATTGCTTTGTAAATAAAAAATAGTCCGTTATGATTTTATTTTAATTTTTAAGGTTTCAGCAACTAATTACGCCATGTTATTATACTTAGGTAATTTGCAATACCTTTGTATTAAATGAAATGTGCTGGTTTATTGTCTTAAATGCTTTTCACGCAGTGAATAGTATTATATTTTTATTATTATAAAAAGTAGTTTAACAAAAGATAAATTCGTAAACTACTTAGAAAAGTAAGAGCAATAGCTGGCTTTCAGCTCTGAATAGTATTAGAAGTTTGTCATGAAGTTTGTAACACACAGAAGGAGACATCGGAGACCCCATAAAGTAAATACTATATTCTTGATCAGCTCGCCGAGACGAATTGATTTAGTCATGTCCGTCTGTATCCATGCAAGCAAGTCCCTCAGTTTTTGAGCTATACAGCGGTTTTCTTTTTACTATACGCTGCACATTTGTCGAAATCAGACAAATCGGACCCAAACCCCGCAAAAGCAATTCATATCGATTGTGAATCAGAGCAAGCGTGTGGATTTCGCCAAAAAATATATAAATGTAGCTCTAATTTTTTGGAAAACATTCTCTTTAATGATGAGAGCAAATTTGAAATTTATGGTGCCAAAAGACATCAAAAATATTGTGTAGCACCAATGAAGCCTTTGTCGGAATCAGCCGAATCCACTAAAAGGGGTACTTCCCATACAAACCCAAATTCAAAGTAATGCACTTAATAGAAAAACTTTTTTCTTTATTGTCATATCGAACAGAAATTTAGATTCCATAATTGCCAACCATGTAAATTCCATATCCTAGGATTACTAGGAAGGGTAACTTCATTGCAAACCCAAATTCAAATTAGTGTTCGTATTATAATATTTTTTTTTGTCTTATAGAACTGAAATTTTGGACATTGATCCATATTCACCAACTATGTAAATTTCAAGATCTTAGCATTACTAGATAATACTAATAATCACATGTAAATGTCGCTAGTAATGACTATTAGTGGCTTTACAGTGAGGTAAGAGTCGAATCTGCGACTATTGATTCGAGTTCCATTTGACAACAACAACAGGGAAAATGACAAAATTGAGAGGCTGTTATTGTAGATGTGATTCGATTGAAAGGTACTTAAATTGATATGCTTAGATTCGGTTTTTTCATATGGTCAGTCTTAACAGTGTTTGGCAATTTTTCCATGTAAGTTGGCAGCATTGTCATAATTTCGTCGTTTTTTGTGATTGTCAGGTGTCTTCTTCTTTCATTTTTGTTGCGCGCCTCACATAATGAAAACAAAAAACAGCTGTTCGTGATATTAAAATAGCACTTTAAAGCACAAAACCGAATCTTCGTGATACGAGCCACTTAAGATACTATATGAAATATGTGGCATACAGCTATTGTCAGCTAATTGGAAATAAGACCCTTGCTTTTGTATTGACTGCACTTAGAATTATTTATTATTTTGCTTTTTCTATTCATGTGTTATTCTTCCTTAAAAAGATAATGCAATATCACTTTGTGTTTGTATTTTTTTTAGGGTCCACTGTTCGTCCGTCAGAGAGCTCTATCTCATTAACCGTATTAGGTAGAGAGTTGAATTGATTTTCACAGAGTGTGTAATTCAATTGCGTGTATAACGACATAAGGTGCATAACGAAATTATACGAAACTTTTTTGTTTTTCATTTTTTTTATTTGAATAATCTTAGAAGTATAGTAAAATTTTTTTTTAAAGTATATCAAAGTAACATTATATAAAAACTTCGGCCTTTTAAGTTTCATATTTTCTAAAATAAGAAAAATTGCATTTTTTGTGTGTAACGATATTATACGAAAACTTATTTTTTTAACATTAATCTTTGAGATAATGGCTTAAAAAAAAGTTCGAATACTAAATAGGGCCATCTTGTTCCTTTGCCACATTGAATAACCTCCTTTTCATTGAGTTTATTAAATTTGCCAAAAGGATTTGGTCCAATTTTCCCCATTCTCTTAAAATGGCATGTTTTACTTCACTAAGATTATAAAATTTCTTATTTCCACCGTAAATACGATGTACAAGAATTTCACAGAGGTTTTCGATAGGGTTCAGATCAGGTGAGCACGCAGGCCAGTCCAAAGTGTTAACAGAGGATGACAATAGGTAGGCCATCATATGACGACTGGTGTGAATTCTCTCATTATCTTGCATGAAAATGTAAGGACTTTCCCTGTTATCCTGAAGGAACGGTAGGAGAGTATTGTCCAATACACTCACATACTCTACGCTTGTCTTTCTTGAAGTCACAAAGCGGAGTTCAAGGGTAAAAGCACCCCATACCATAACAGAACCACCTCCAAAATTCCGTTTCGAACATATGAGGGGTTCCTTGCGTAAATCGTGCCAATAGCCGCGAAAACCATCTGAAACATCCAAATTGAACTTTTTCTAATCCGAAAAAATAACCTTTTTAAGAAAAATAAAATATTTAAAAAACTTATGTTGCATGCGAATTGTCCCAGCACGTATCAAGATTTTTAAAAGCAAATTCAAGTCGTGCTGCCTTGTGGTGATTTTTGAGAGTTGGCCTCTTCTGCATTACTCCTCGCACTATATGTTTTGACGTATTTAAAGTACGCCAAACGCACATTGGGGACACTGGAATGCTGCTGTATGCTGCAAGTTGACGACATGACAAGGTGGAATTACTTGCTTTTTTCAAAGTTTGACGCTTGTTGCGGCCAGACAGTTTTGGTTTTCGTCCAGCATTATTATTTTTGCCGTATCCTTCTTGTTTTATTATAAAAATATTATTATTAATTATTACACAGCATGTTCGACCATTTAATTTTGCAATTTGGTTAATTAATAAGCCAGAGGCTTTGAAAGCGCGAATTTTCTCTTTCTCCTCTTCAGCGTTCCCAGTGGCATTTTTATTAATTTTATGAAACTTCAAAATTATCAATCAATCAAAGTTGATACGCACACCTAAAGATCATATAATGTTTCGTATTATTTCGTTACAAATAATTTTTAGCAACAAAACGACTTTCCGTAGCAAATATAACGGGACCTTTCCAGCAGTGGCTAAAAATAGAATGTAACGGTTCTCTATTGCACATTACACTTTCCACTCTCATTGTATACCATTGTGTGAGTTGATAAAACAACATTTTCGATTTGGCGAGTGTTTAAAGTAATATTTTGATCGTTCCGTATAATTTCGTTACGCACCTTATAATACAAATAAAATTAAATTAAATGATCTCGCACACGGAGGGTTCCGTACCATCGTACAAGAATTTTTGTATTCAATAACTCAATGCTCGAGCAATTCCAAACACAATGAATATGCATAAAAATATTATAAGCATAAGTGAAATATTCATACACGTTTTTTGTATGGGGACACCTTTCATTTTTTAACTTTATTTTAGTTTTAGTATTTGTTGCTATCATGACAACAGAAATTCAATTTCTCTGAAAATTTCAACTGTCTATCAATTACGGTTCATGATATGCAGCCGGAGTCGGACGGACGGACGGTGGAAGCTTAGTAATAGGGTCCCGCTTGCACCCTTTGTGTACGAAACCCTAAAAACCCATACAAACCCAAATTTACGGGTATGTGCTAGAAACCGCTTTCGTCTCAATTCCACCTCAATTCCATGCAAAAATGTAAGTATTATTGAGTTAACTCGATGAGATTGTAAATAATGTATAATACAAATAGTAGAAAACATAGAACAGTGGACTTATTCGAGTGTTTTGGTCAACAAACTATTGAATTAAATGCATATTTTGAATTTGTATGCTTGGCAACCACGCGAAACGCAAACAAGAAGCGGTCAGCTGTTCATTCGACCATCAATGTTCGAAAAATTTAAACTTTTTTGTTTTCTATCTTTTGTTTCTTATTACCCGACTGTTAAGAAGGGTTATGTTTTTAGCGCGTATCTTGTATGTTTGTAAATGTCTATCTTACCATGTTTCTTCCAAATGGCTCGATGGATTTTGACAGTTGAGGTATCGTTATATACGTCTAAATAACCGAAGTCTCCTTAGATAGGTTAAAAAAAAAACGGATATTTGTCGCGAAATAGTAAAATTAAAGTTGTTCTTATTAGAAAAACTTTTTTACTTTTTGTCTTATCGAATTGAAATTTGGACATTATGAGATACTGGTACATATATATAGCCTTTCCAGACCAAGAAAAAAGCTGCTTTTTCTGTAAGCATCTTAAAAATTCTACAACAATAACAGGCATATTTTCAAATTTCAGTGTTGCTTTGGTTTAGCTTCCAAAGAAAAAGCTAAGTTGATGCTAACCATGGCTGGGAAAATTCTGCCAGTATGGAAAAGTTTTTGTTAGTGTTCCCAAATTTTGTTGCATTTTTCCGTCTTGGCATCAGTAAACAGTTGGTGACGGCATTTAAAATTTTTAAGTGATATGCAATTGTTAAATTTATTTTATAATTTTAAAAAAATAATTATCATGAATAAAAATGGTACTGCAAGAATTATGTGCATATATTGCAAAACGTTCTAATAAAAAGAAATACATGATATTTCTTTCTCACAAATTTTCATTTTTAATTTAGTCAACGGGCGCGCAAAGTTCCTTGTGTGTGTATAACATAACAAAAACAGCTGTTCATAAAAGTGGTGTGTGAACGGCAGCTTCAAAATTTTTCGCTTTTGTTTGGTGTGACTTGGGCATTACTAACCATCTAAATTAAAAGATACTAGGATTACTAGAAGGGGTACCTCCCATACAAATCCAAATGTAAATTAAGGTTTTTAACAAAAAAAATTTTTTTAACAGCTAACAAAACTTAACTGTTAACGAAACTGTTAATGTAAATATAGGATTTTACTATATTTTATTATAATTTTTCTCGTCTTTTCTTACAAGCATTCTTAGAATTATTATTTTTGTGTTAGTGTTCTTAATTTCTTATTTTTAGTGTTAGTCATTGTTTCAATGGGCGCATCAATGTTGCGTAATTTCTAACAGAAAGTGCTGCCAGGTGCACTATACCGAAAGGTGGTGGTTACGGTCGCCACATAAATAGACTAGCAGCGCCATCTGTGGCACATTCGCGGCGACACCTCTCGGAAGAAAAATTGGTTACGAAAAGTGTCATAAAATGTAATCATCGTGATGGAGGGGAAGAGAGAAGAATGACTGTATTTTTTCAGTCGGGTTTTTTGTTTCTTTAATCATTACTTGTTTTGGTTAATTTTTTGTAGCATGCTTTTAGGCGATGTTAATTTGCATACATTAGTGTTAAGACTAGACATCTGTCATGTTTGTCATGAAGTTTGTAACACACAGAAGGAGATATCTCAACTCGATGAGACAAGTTGATTTAGCCATATCCGTCTGTTCGTCGGTATGTATGCAAACTAGTCCCTCAGTTTTTGAATCAGACGAATCGGACCACTAGGAAGGGTACCTCCCATACAAACCCAAACTTTTTAGTTTTGACTTCTCGATCTGAAATTTGGACACTAAGTTTCTGATCCATTTTCACCAGCCATGCAAACCCAAATTCAAACTAATGTTCTTATTAAAAACTAGCATACCCAACGTGATGTTAATGCGTGATGCTGTTCTCGGTTTAATTGTAGTACATTGCGCAGGAACTGAAATACAGGGTGAGGCGGTTGAAGTGTTACCTATTCAAACGACTATATTTTTTTTGTGTGAAATGATTTTTTATTGATTCAAATTACAAAAATGTGTGGAAATAATTTTTGAATCCCTTCACTTTAGCTCGATGTGGCCACCGTTCGCCTTGACTATGTCCTTCAAACGGTTAAAAAATGAGTTGCATGCTGCACGAATATGATCTCGCGGCCCCATTCCCGTACAATGGCTTTCTTCAGCGCATATTTTTAAGTCCTCACCTTGCTCTCCAAAATGGCCCAGATGGAATAGTCCATCTGGCGAATTCGAAAGCCATTGTGTGGACGAAATGAAGTGTGCAACGTTGTTTTTTTAACCATTCTTGGTTCACACGAGCTTTATAAGACAGTGTCGCGTCTTGTTGGAACGTTCATGGTGTACGACCGAAATGTTTGTGTGCCCACGGCTTTAAATCAGCTTAAAAAACATTTTCCCGATAATAAGTCGCATTGACTTTGCCACCAGGTTCGATGAAAACGATTGGACACCGGCCGTCACAGCTGCCCACACCATTACTTGAGATGGAAAATTATTTCGGGTGGCAGTTCGTAAGTTCAAATTTTCGTAAGTGCGTTCAGTTAAGCAAACACGATCATTTTGAGAGTTTATGAACTGCTCTATAGGGAAATTTTTCTCACCAGAGAACACAATGTTTTGAAATTCGCCACGTTCGTGCAAGCGTAACAACTCAACAATTTTTCACAACTTTTTTTTGCTTTGGTGTAAGGTCATGTGTCTTTTGGAACTTGTAAGGCTTTACCTTGAGCTCATTTTGGAATATGCGTCGGATGCTTCGCTTGGATATTTTCAGTTCTTTGGCCATTTGACGTGGATTTCGTTCAAGTCGAACCTTCACTTTCCAAACTATTTCAGGTGATGTTGCTGTTTTTTTTCGTCCAACATCATAGCGTTTGGCAATGCTGCCTATACCACTATAACGATTTATATTGCGATACACAAACATTTTATTCACTTTGAGATGTCTGAGCTCACGAACAATGCCTGGTTGTGATTTTCCACTCAAATATAACGCAATCACACTATTACGTTTGAATTCCATTTCGAATAACTTTTGTTCTATAAAACTTAGACGCAAATGCTTGGGGTAGCTTGTAAACAATATAAACAGATATCATTGGTATGAATTAGACGGCTGCATCAGCGCACTCAAACTAACAGACGCACTGAGTAATACTGAGTGACACTCTTGTGCGAAAATCAGCAAAAACCAGTTTTTTGAGTTTGAGTATAATTTAACCAGATGTGCGATCATTCAAATTGAGTTTATTCGAATAGTTAGTTGAATAACTTGTGTTCCACTGATAAAACTCATGCATTCATTGATTCATTCATTTTTCATTCTGGGTTTGACTCTTGCTTCTGGGTCTTCGTTTCGATGAGCACATAACTATTTGCAATGTAAAAAAAAACTTTTAACTATTTTTTGGCGTCTTTCCAATATGATAACTTTTGTTTTTTATCAATAAATATTATAAATGATTACAAAAAGATAACTTATTACTTATTTTCTTTTAATAAAAGAAGAAAACTGATTACTTCTAAACCACGCAACGTATTTTGATACGGTTTTCACTGCTAATTAAAGAATTTCCTTAGAAAGGTTTGCATGTACATAAATAATTAATTCAATAATAAAAATTATGATTATTATCATTAATTATCACATACACCAAAACAGGTATTTGTCATTCACTACAACATCAAACAGCTCTTTTAGGTTCACAAAACAGTTCAAAATGTAGTTCTTTCAAAGGAAGTTTTACTACTACTCTTGACATTGCAAACATTTATGGGACTATGTGTACTAGCGCATTGATCATTTCTTCATGTCTTCTTCTTCACGACTAAATAGAATTTTGCGCTGAGTTGCGTCGCACAACTATAACCAGGCCGTTTTGGTTATTGCTATGTTCGTTTCTCTCTCATCTGGTTACAAAACTCACTCATTCATTTTTGGCATGAGTACACTCAAAAGCCATTTTCTGCACTCAATGCTGCATTCTAGTATGAATTTGACATAGTTGGTAATATCGCGTTGCCAGATATACCGGTGTGAAGTTGGTAACACTTCAATCGCCTAACCCTGTACATTTGAAAAATCAGACGAATCAATTCAGTATTAATATTGACAACATAATTATCCAACTTGATTGATTTTAAAATTTGTCTCTAAGCTTTATATCCAATTTTATTCACAACTGCGAGTCCGATCTGCACCAAACTTCACAGGACCAATCTCTAGACTATGCTAGTTTCCCAGAAAAATCAGTTCAGCCGTACTCAAGGGATGCGCTCAGAAACAAGAAGCAAGTAATTTTTATATATATAGATACTTTTTTGTTTTTTGTAATCAAGTCGTTTATGACAAACATATCCAACAATTATGTCAATATTAATTACCTCGTTTACATGACGCTCAAATCATTTGCACGAGGTTCGATATAACGAATATCGAATTTTATGCTAATGTTTACATGAGGCAGTCGACATCGGTTTGATTAAATCAATTTTGGTTTGTTCACATTATGTCAGAGTGGCCATATGCATAAAATATAATGTGGTTTTCTCAACAGAATAAGTTTTTATTTAAAATCACATTGAATAAAATCTTTACATTTACCAATACTGAATTTTTATGTCACAAGTTGGCTTTGCGAGTACCGTTATGTTCGCTTTTAAAATTAATGTATTTGTAATAGTGTTATAATTTAAGGAAAAATCATTTACTGCCACTACAGTATTGCAGCTTTTCATTATTTTCACAGCAAAGTTTCTTTAAATGTGATTTTAGAATTAAATTAAAGTAATCATTATTATAATTGAAGCCTTATTATTATTATCATTTACGCCATACTATAAGATAAAGGAAACATTTGTTTACTTGCAATATAAGGAAAAAATGTACAACACATAACTTTTTATTGTAATTGCAGTTAGCTTACATCTTTTCTTATCAAAACATCAATTATGCCAAGTCGTTCAAATATAGGTCGTAGCACGCCAAACGCACACAGATATCTTTTACTTCGGAATAATGAAACTAACGAAGAAAGGGAAACCAGACTGTCCTATGCGAGATCAATAAGTTCTTTGCGTAGAAATAGTGAATCATCTGTCCAACGTGCAATTCGTCTTCGTTATGGCAGAAATAGACGCAGATCTCAGAGAGCCCTAGAATTGTCCGAGCGCAGATCGATGAGGACTTCTTATTTGTGGTCAAATAAGTTAAATTCTGCCATGAATTACGATCCTTCTATTGAATACAAGAATGATCCTGTCGTTTCAATAGGTACAATGTCGGTTGTCTGCGAATATTACTCTGCTTTGAAATGGAAGGATGAATCCAAAGGTCTTTGTTGCTTGCAAGGAAAAATAAAATTACATGAAATTCTTCCTCCACCTGAACCACTTTACTCTCTTCTTACGGGTGATCATCCTAAATCAAAAACATTCATGCGCAATATACGCCGATACAACAATGCATTCCAAATGACATCTTTTAAGAGTACGCAGGTTGTTGAGCGAGGTTTTATGCCTACATTTAAAATACAGGGCCAAGTATATCATTTAGCAGGAAGCTTGCTACCATATGGGTGCGATGATCACAAATTTCTACAGATCTATTTTATATCAGATCCCGAAACACAAGCATCAGCGAGGTGTAACAGTGTCGCATAACCAATGGATCAAAGTTTGGTAAGACTTTTACAAGATTTGTTACATTCCCATAACAGCTACATACAGTCTTTCAAAATTGCTATTGAGAGCGTACCGCCAGGAACACCCGACATTAATATCGTAATCCATGCAAATAAAGTTCCTGCTGGAGAACACATCGGCCATTATAATGCCCCATCTACGAGTGAAGTTGCAGTTGTGATAGCTGGACAACAATTTGCACAATCATGACAACAACTTGCACAGAATATCCGAATTGCACCGATCTTCTGACAGCTTACAGTATCCTTTGATGCAACGTCGGGGAGAAGACGGACTTACGATAAATATTACTCAAGTTGATCCAGTAAGTGGAACACCTCTACATAAAACAGTTTCATGCATGAACTACTATTGTTATCGAATAATGAGAAGGCATGCAAATTTTAACCTCTTACTGAGGTATGGAATGTTAACGAACCAATACTTAGTCGATCAGTATGCGAAAATCGAATCGGAGCGATTAGCTTACATCCGAAACAATCAAACTAAATTGAGAGCAGAAAACTACGTTCATCTTCAGGATGCTTTACAGTCGAATGAGCACAGCAACGAAGTTGGACAATTAGTGATACTGGTTCATCATTCACTGGTGGGCCTCGATATTTACATGAAAAATCACAGGATGCCATGACTTACGTGAGACATTACGGTAAACCTGATCTTTTTACAACTGCAACATGTAACCCGAACTGGGCAGAAATCAAAGAAAATACGATTCATTTTTGCCTACGTACGAGGGCGGTTCATTAAGTAACCGTGTTTGACGATAGAGGACGTTCCTGAGTGAAGTTAGTGTTTGTGGCGACCGTAATCAACACCTTTCGGTATAGTGCACCTGGCAGCACTTTTTGTTAGAAATTATACAACATTGATGCGCCCATTGAAACAATGAATAACACTAAAAATAAGAAATCAAGAACACTAACACAAAAAATAATAATTCTAAGAATGCTTGTAAAAAAGACGCGTGCCTACCAAATGAGAAAATTGTAATGAAATATAGTAAAATCCTATAAATGGCGACCCTGATAAAAACTCTGAACATTAAAAAATCAACAACTCAGTGCTTTGCAATAAACAAAGACATATTTTAACAATAATAAATTTAAAAGAAAAACTGGCAGTCATTTACAAGCAGAACGAAAAGCGCATCATCATCATCCAGCATGCCGCTCACACATAGTCCGCGCAAAGAAGAGGAAGAAGAGCCGAGAGCCTCTCACAACAGGCCGTCACCTCATTAGAAACCGATCTGACATCGACGGCGCATAAATCAACAAGTGCCACACTTGAAGCGATCGGCCTAGTTAAGCTACCCAAATTTTTGCCAGAGGATCCGGAATTATGGTTTACGCAAATCGATGGATTGCTGCACTGCAGTCGCATCACATCAGATCCTTCGAAATACTACACGGTAATCACATCGCTGGACTCAGATACACTACGACAAGTATCTGATGTCGCAAAGAACACGCCGTCAACTGATAAGTACAACACATTAAAAAAAAATGCTAATAACACGTTTTGGTGAGTCACAAGAAAAACAACTGATTAAATTACTCACTGGTCTAGATCTTGGAAACAAAACGCCAAGTCATTTGCTTAGGGAAATGTACGATCTAGCAGGAACAAACGTATCAAATGAAGCACATCAGCACATTATGGCTACAACGCATGCCAAATAATGTTAGGTGCATACTTTCAGCATGTAAAAGCGAAAGTTTGAGCGACTTAGCTGAAATCGCAAATCGCATAATAGACAACTCACCATCGTCAACTTATGTAATGGCAACATCGCACAACAACTCTCCTCAGGGGGTAGCCACTCTTTCAAAAATAAACAACAGCGAGTCAAGAATCACGGCATTGGAAACGGCAATAAACCAAATTGTTATTAAATTAGCGGATATTTCTACAAATTTAGTTGTACGAGATCAAACTGACTCTGCTGATCGACACCACACTACACGAGCACGCAACTGCAGCTCATCACGGAGTGCTACTAAAGTTTGCCGTTATCACATCAGGTTTGGCACCGCAGCGTGAAAATGCTTTGTGAGTTTCCAGCCACAAACGCACTCACAGCAAATACGGGAAACTAAAATTGCTGCCGTCCGTCCATGCAGCTGTCGGCAGCGCAGAAAATCAGTGCATCACGGAAGAAAGACTACACATACGCGATCGCAATAGCAACCTCAACTTTTTGATTGACACAGGGTCAGTCATGTCAGTTATCCCACGTACATCAGTAGACGCAAAACTACACACAATACCCGACGAGTTTCAATTATATGCAGCTAACAACATTACTGGAATTTTGTAGTCGCTGATGTGAAGTCACCGATATTGGGAGCTGATTTCTTGACGCAATTCGGATTTATAATAGATCTCAAGTTAAAGAGACTGGTAGATCCAATTACAAAATTGTCAATTTTGGGTAGTCTACAACACCCGAGACACAGCAACATCTCCACCGTAAATACTCAAACTAAATAATACCACATTATAAATAAATATGTCGACATCACAAAACCTAATATATAACAAACATCAAGAACAGCTGACACCATTCACAAAATTATTACAAATTGTCAACCAATCGCATAACGTCCTCGTCGTTACACGTGCGACAAATTGAAAGCAATTAAGGAAGAGTTCGATACCTTACTTCAGCAAGGCATGGGCCACAGCCCATGGTCGAGCCCCATCCATGTTGTAAAATAAAAGACTGGTGGTTGGTGAGCCTGTGGTGACTACAGAAAGTTGAACGCAAACACAGCCTGATAGATACCCAGAACCACATCTGGATGACATAAGTGAAAAACTTTATTCGAAACGAATTTTCAGTAAAATTGACATTAACAAGGCCTACTACAATATACCGATGCATCCACAAGACATCGAGAAAACTGCTGTGAGCACACCATTGGGATTGTTTGAATTTGTTGCCATGCCTTTTGGACTTAGAAATGCGATTCAAACATTCCAGAGATACATGGATTCGATCTTCCGAGACACACCATTCGCCTTTGTTTGCCGTCCAAAAATTATGTTTACTTGGTTACCACATTACCCCAAATGGAATGAAACCGCCAAATGACAGAGTCGAAGCAATTGTGCGTTTCCCAAAGCCGCAAACAATTCTCGAATTACGTCGTTTTCTTGGCATGATGAATTTCTTTCGTAAATATATACCTAACGCCGCTCAAGCACAATCATCACTAAACGGTTTATGCAAGCACTCAATTAAGAAAGACAGAACAAAAATCGCTTGGACACCAGAGCTAGAAAGACCCTTTAATGATTGTAAAGAAAACATCATAAGAGCCACTCAGCTAACATTTTTATCGCCCAATGCATCGCTGTGTTTAACTACTGACGCTTTAACCATCGCTGTTGGCGCTCACCTGACCAGTATCATGAGGAACAATTGAAACCGGTTGGTTTTTTCTCAATGAAGCTTAAGCCGGCACAGCAGAAATATAGCACGTACGATCGCGAACTACTAGCTATATATCTGGCCATCAAGCACTTCAGACAAATTCTGGATGGTCGCAACTTTACAGTGAGAACTGATCACAAGCCAATCACATTTGCGTTTCGCCAAAAACTGGACAAAGCTTCACCACGGCAAATACGTCGGTTATGCTTCATCGCTGAATTCACAACAAGCATAATACATGTCTCTGGCACCGATAACGAAACTGCAGATACACTATCAAGAGTCAACGAAATCACAATGCCGATAACAGTTTCGCCGCAAGAGATCAACAACACCAAGAAAATGATACAGAGCTAGCACAATTACAAAAAAAATCTTCACTGCACAGATAACACTTGCTCCGGATATACAGATTTTTTGCGATTCTTCCACATCCACATAACTTATCACACTCAGGAGTAAGTTCTACATCAAAGCTAATCCGACAAAAATATGTTTGGCCTTCAATCAATAAAGACATTGTTGAATGGGTTCGAACGTGTCAACATTGTCAACGTGCGAAAGTCCAACGACATAATCACTTGCCGCCACAACAGTTTGAAAACGTAGACAATCGATTTGATCATGTACACATCGACATCATTGTTCTACCAAAATACGACGGTTACAAATATTGTTTAACGATGATTGACAGATTTTCACGCTGGCCAGAAATAGCACCAATCAAAGACATGTCTGCCAGTACAGTTGCTACACAATTTTACACTACGTGGATATCACGATTTGGTGCACCTAAGACAATCACTACAGATGAAGGGACTCAATTGAAAGTGAATTGTTCAATTCGTTAGCTCGAATGTCTGGAGCGAAACGGATTCACACGACGCCATATCATCCAGCTTCAAATGGCATGATAGAGCGCTGGCATCGCACACTCAAATCAGCGTTAATGTACAACAGCAACATCCCTTGGCTCAAAATACTGCCCACCGTAATGCTAGGCCTGAGAACAGCATACAAACATGAAATCAACGCATCGGCAGCTGAAATGTTGTACGGCACAACACTTAGACTGCCCGGTGAATTTTTCGAAGACTGTGACGCAACATGTGATCCACAGCAATTCATCACGCCATTTCGACAGTATATACAGGAAGTACGCCCAAGACCTGCAGGACATCATGGTACAAAAACAAAATTCGTCCATAAAGACATATATACTTGCACACATGTGTTCCTTCGATCCGATCATGTAAAAAAACCACTAGAAGCACCGTACACTGGCACATTTGAAGTTAAAAACCGACTCAGAGATCGCGTGTTTACAGTACGAATCGGGGAGAAAGATCAGAATGTATCTGTTGAGTGACTGAAACCCGCATTTGTTGTAAAGGAACCTGACTACCAATTGAGAAAATTATAATAAAATATAGTAAAATCCTATATGCTATCATCGTGTGCTGCCATCTATCAGACGACGCTAATTTCAGACTGATTGATAGGTTAGAAGGCGACATCTGTGTGTTACAATTTCATGACAATTTTATAATACTATTCACTCCCATGAAGAGTATAAAAAATTTCGACGGTCAGCAAAGTCGTGGATGTGCGGAACCGCATAACGATCAGAGACTGTTATCGCATTGAGCTTGCGGTAGTTGCCAAGAGTTTGCTAAAGCTCTCCAACCGCCATTTGCCTTTGCCACCATGTGCAGCCGGCTGGCCCAAGGACTTTTATAGTAGCGTAAAATTTTATTGTCGCTTAATTGATAGATCTGTGATTTTGCCGCTTCAAGTTTTTCACCCATCAGTCTCATAGGGCGATCTGCTACTGGTGCGTCAGATGTTCTAATATGGTGGCGAACTGTATGGGATTGTGTGTTTTTCACTGTGGTTGTGTCAACAGAACCCGTATTGATTACGCTAAAAGTGTGCTGCACCAGCGTGTAAGTCAATCTGACAATATTCTGCGAGTTTATTGAGCCGCTGCTAGTTGATATAGTTAGACATCGTCGTTTGAAGCCGATGAGCAACTGAAACTGAGCCAGGAAATCAGCGCCAATTATCGCTGTTTGTACATTGGCCACGATAAATGACCATTTGAACGCACGACCCAGACCTATGTAGAGTTCTAGGTCACACTTGCCGTAGGTTTGTATTAACGTTTGATTCGCGGCATACAACTGCAGTTTGCCTTTTGTGAGTTTGTGCGGTATTGTTTTGCTAGGTACAACTGAGACCACCGACACCGAATCGACGAGAAAGATTTGATGAGTTTTCTGATTACCTTCTAAGTGAAAGGAACTCACCAAATTTCTTATGGTAATAACATAGTGATTTGCCACCGTTGCTTGTTGGACTTACTTTGCGTGTAGTTTTAGATTGATTTGATTTGCGCAGATTGTCTTGCAGCATGTCGACTTTCTGTGAAACAGTATGCCAAGACGGCATTTACATGATCGTCATTTAATCGTCGATTCTTCTTTGGTGATTTTTGCTTATGTTCGCACATGTTCCTTCCTATTGGCTACTATATTCTGTATGTCGCAGGCATACGCATGCCAAAAAATTATGAACAAACATGAAAGAGTAGAAAGAAGACAAGGAAAAACGCCAGCTGAACGACAATGAATTTTACGATTGCGTTTTTAGCCTCACTGCCTCGCCTCTCTCGCAGAGCCTATCGAGTAAAGGGGCTCAAAGCATCAGCGATGTCTGCCATGTAAAAACTACTAAACTATCCCACGCCACTTTACCCCCAGAGCGGCGCGAGCTGGGGTCCATTAAAAACCCAACACGACTGGGTATCGACCACAAGTCACTTCGGTACTGAACTACTGGGGTTAGTAAACATGCAATACAAACTTAGTAAACTACTTTACGGCTACAGACCTAACTTCATCAGCCATATATAAAAGCATACACTATAAAGATAAATTTTATACTTAAAACATAGGGTTGTACAATAAATATACTTTAGCTTCAACTTTTTACTAGTAACATACATTAAAATTACCAAAAATTAGAACAAATGAAATTAAGTTAATCGGTTAATAGAAAGCTAAGTAAGTAATCTTTTACATTTTAGCTGATCTGAAGAAATAGAGTTAGATACTAGGTCAAAGTATAGGTTGTACGATTGACATAAAATGCGAAATGGGTCGTGCTGTAAATAAGTGGTCTTATAGATCCCAATAAATATAGGGGAAAATTACTAATGCTTCCAAGCAAAGATGGGGAAGAAACACTACTAATAATAAGGTTGTGAAGGAAAGTGACACCAAGAGTAGTCCTACGACTAGATAGTTTTGGGAGGTGGATTAACTTAAGACGGCTTTAGTAGGATGGAAGGTTGATGTTAGGATCCCAGTTTAAACTACGCAGTGCAAAAAGCAAGAATTGGTTTTGAATATTATATTATACTCAGTTCGTTGTCAGCCTTGCTTGCGAGCAGACGTACTTTTTTAGCTGTGCGGTCGTGTAACGGTTTTGCGAATTTTTGCAAAGATTTATGTGACATCGTGTCCAGTTTAAAAAAAAATTTATAAAAAAAGTTTTAATTATAGTGATTAAAAAATTCCACCAAAAAAGAAGAGGGCCGAGGACAAGGCTCTCTTCATTGATGACGTCACGGCGTTGACGTCATCGGACGAGGCTTCGACGACGTCCCAGTCGGAATACAGGCGCAAATCGGTGAGTACGAGGCAGCAGATTCGGAAGCAGCTTCTGTTCTTGCGGTGGACTTGTGGCGTGGGGGGCAAGGGAGCTTACCTTGTTCCTGATGTCCCGGGGCCTTCCGCGACTCTGACCTGATAGGCGTAAGGGGACTGATGAGGAGAAATTGAAGGCGATCACGACGGATGTATTGAATTGCATCCTGGATGATGAGAGTGGTGTGTCTGGGGGAGTGGTCCGCACTATTGTGTCGTACACGACCCAGTACGAGCTGTTGCTTATGCGCTTGATTGCGGAGAATGAGCGCCTAAAGGGACGTTTAGATGTTGCTCACGCATCAAGAGGAGGAGCTCAAAGCGTCCTGGGGAATCCACCTGTGAGCGTGCCCAGTGTTGTCCCGCCGGCTGTCCCTGCTGTGAAGCCAGTTGAGACCTGGTCCTTGGTTGTCAGAAGCAAGACGTCTAGAAAATCTTCCAGGGACGTAGTTGAGCAGGTGGTGAAGGTGGTCGGGCCAACATTGGGAGTTCGCGTCCATGAGGTGAAGCCGCTACGCGATGGTGGTGCTATAATTCGCACTCCATCGGTGGCGGAGTTGTCAAAGATGAAAGACAACGCTAAGTTTGGTGAGGTGGGTTTGGAAGTGATAGTGAAAGAGATGATAGGTCCTAGGGTGGTGGTTCAGGGGGTACACTCGCAGATTGCTCCTGATGAGTTTATGAGGGACCTTTTTGAAATGAACCTGAAGGAAAAGATGAGTGAGGGAGAGTACAAGAAGAGTGTCCGCCTGTGCAGTAAGCCTTGGGAGGGGACCGCTGATGGAGCGGTGAATGTCATTCTGGAAGGATCTGCTGTTGCCATGCAGACCCTTCTGCAGTCTGAGCGCTGCTGCATCAAGTGATTCTCATTCAGGGTGCGCAGCTACGAGCCGGTCGTCTTGGGTTGCTTCCGTTGCTTAGGCTTTGTCCAAAAAGTAGCGGAATGCACGGCCAAGGATGATGTTTGTCGCCGTTGTTGGCAGACGGGTCATCGAGTGGCACAGTGTGCAAATGCGCTAAATTGTCGCAACTGTGCATTTAAGGGCTTGCCGTCGGGGCATCTGATGATGTCTCCGGCATGTCCTGTGTACAGTGCCATTATTGCCAGGGCGAAGGCGCGACACTAAGATTTAGGTTCCTTCAGGTAAATTGTCAGGGGTCGTATGCTGTAACGTGCGAGGTAGGAGCTACTATTGGTGACAGTGGCAGTGGAATTGCCCTGCTTCAGGAACCTTATGCGACCAATGGTTGCGTAAGGCGACTACCTGCAGTAATGCGGGTATTTCCTGATAGCAGGGCAAATTCTGCTGTGGTGGTGAATGATATCAGTATCGAATGCACATTGGTGAATTCAACTGACCATGGTGTTTGTGTGAGTGTAAGTGGTAGTAGGATTTTTGTTGTGAGTGTGTATTGTAAGTTTAGTGAACAGCTGGAGCCGTACATCTTGTAAATAGATGAGGTGCTACTACTGGCGAGTAGCGATCCTATCTTCCTTGGTATTGACGCGAATGCATCGTCCCGTGGTTCAGTAAAATATCAAGACAAGCGTCTTGGTATTTGAACTATCAACGGGGTGAGGTGCTGGCCGAGTGGGCTGTGTCTCGGGATGTTAGGGCTGTTAACGAACCCAGTGAGTGGTAAACCTTTGATGGCCCAGTAGGAAAAAGTGACATTGATGTCACTTTTGTGAATGAGGCAGCAATGAGATTGTTTGGTTTCGAATGGCGGATTAAGGGTAGGCGGGGTGCGAGTGATCACAACCTCATTGAGGTTGAATGGTTGGTGTGTGCGTAACGCAAATTGGCCACTTCATGGTATGTATTTGGCGGAAGCGGCAACGGAAGTTCCGTTGTTTCGCTTTCGTTGTATGAGTGTAGATGAGCAGATCGAGTGTGTGGATAGATGGATGAGTGGTGTGAATGATAGGATGTTTCCAGGATTTCGTAACCGGAATCTTGGAAGAGTGAAATGGTGGACGAATGAGTTGAGTAGGAAGCGGAGACTGGTTCGGAGACTTCGTAAGTGGTTTTAAAGGGCCAGGTCCTCTGGTGCAGTGAATGTGGACCAGCTCAGGAGTGTGTATAGTCGTGAGTTGAAAGATTATTAGCAAATGGTTATAAGAGTGAAAGAAGATGAATGGAGGGCATTTCTTCAGCGCAATAAGCATGATCCCTGGGGTCATGCTTATAGGATATGTAGGGGTAAGGGTGGGCAGACAAGTGTGTGTGCTCTTCGTGTCGGAGACATTCAGTTGACTGCATGGGGAGATTGTATGAATGCTTTCTTGTGTAAATTTTTCCCTCTGGCGGATCCGAGGGTTACTCTGCCTCAGGTGGAGGGCCCTTGCGATCCGCTCCAGGCTGATGAATTGGTGTTAAAGTCGAGGAAGACACCTGGTTTGGATGGAATGACTGGAGAGATGTGTAAAAGCATCTGGAAGGCCATTCCAGACTACATGAATGTGCTCTATGGCAAGTGTGTGTCTGAGAGATATTTTCCCAAGGTATGGAAGTGTGATAAGGTGATTGTGCTTCTGAAGTCACCTGATAGAATAAGGAGTGATCCTCGTTCTTTGCGGGGCATCAGTCTCTTGCCGGTCCTTGGTAAGCTACTGGAAAGAGTTCTGGTAGAAAGGCTTCAGGAGAGAGTGAATGACCAATGTTACAAATTCCTAAATTGTAAACAGTTTCAAAATTATACAAATAGAAATCTCCTGTCAGTTGGCGAGTGGCTACCAGTTGGTGTGATGTGATGGTGATGCGGCGTGTGCAGCGGATCTAACGAAGGCAAGTGGCGACGTGGTGATCCAACGGCGACCTGCAGCTCGACGTGGTAATCCAACGGAGGCAAGTAGCGACGTGGTGATCAACAGCGACCTGCAGCTCGACGTGGTTATTCAACGGAGGCAGGTCACGACGTGATGATCCAACGGCGACGTGCAGCTCGACGTGGTTATCCAACGTAGGCAAGTGGCGACGTGATGATCCAACGACGACTTGCAGCTCGACGTGGTGATCCAGCAGCAACAAACAATGCCTTACACCCCAAAAGACTTCTTTCTTTGTTCTTCTAAAGATCCAATATGGAGTTTTTTTTATTTGTCCAGTTAATCAAATTCAATGTCTTTGTGGAGAAGCTATTTTTCTGACCGGAGTGCTTGTGTAGTTGGTGTAAATGATAATGTAAGTATAGATGTGGTTCGTGGTTGTCCACAGGGTTCTATCTGTGGTCCATTTATTTTGAACCTCATGATGGATTCCCTGTTGAGACAGCTCGGACAAGCATATAAGTGTTGTGCGTATGCGGATGATTTGCTCATAATGATTGAGGGGCAATCGCGTTGGGAGATTGAGCGTAGGGGCCAAGAGTCCATGCGCTTAGTTTCTGAATGGGGCAGTGGTTTTGGTGTTGGTGTGGCAATGTATAACACAGTGGCAATGTTGCTCAAGGGCAGATTGTCACATAGTCGTCATCCTGTTGTCAGACTGAACACTGGCAGCCTACGGTGTGTTACTGAGGTTAAGTACCTTGGCATAACCATGGGTGAGAGAATGAATTTTGTTCCTCACATTGCTCGTCTTAGAGACCGGTTGTTCAGTGTGGTTGGGAAAGTGCGCCATATTTTGCGGAGTGATTGGGGTCTCAGAAGGGGTGCTGTTCGTATCATTTATGGGGGTCTATTTGTTGCTTGCGCAACATACGGATCTTCTGTATGGTACCAAGCGGCATGTTCTACTGCAGGTAGGAAGAAAGTGTTATCATGCCAGAGGGTTATGATATAAGGGTGTGTGCCTGTGTGTCGCACTGTCTCTACTGAGGCTTTGCAGGTGTTGCTTGGAGTGGTTCCTCTTGATTTGGAGGTCAGGCGTAAGGCCATTGACTTCAAAATCAGGAGGACTTACCGTTGCTGCAGGATGATTGGCTGCATGGTTTAGATGTGGAGAGCTTGGGTCGATATGAGTGTAAGAGATTGTTGAATGAACAGGTTTTGACTGACTGGCAAATCAGTTGGGACAATGGTATGAATGGGCGGGCAACATACAGGTTCATTAGGGATGTAACATTTGTTGGCTCGGATTCCTGTTGACTGGTCACGGTTCCCTTAATGCTTGTTTGCATTCAAGGGGCCTAAGTGACAGTCCGGAATGCCTTTGTGGCGCGATCGGGGAAACATGGCAGCATGTTCTTTGTGAATGTTCTCTGTATGATGATTTGAGGGACTTGAATGCGTTCGGTATTTTTAGGGTTAATGGGGATTATGATTTCAGTCAGGCGCTCTCCAGTAGGGATAGTGTTAGGAGATTGAATTAGTTTGCACGTGCAGTTTTTATTAGGCGTCGTCCGCTTGTAACCTGAGGGATCCGTGTTTTGTGTGTGAGTGTATGGGGAGGGTATGCCGAAATGCAGCTTAGAATCCATCAAAACCCCCAGATCATTGAATTGTGTGATACGTTCCAGAGTGTAACTATTAATGAGGTAACTGTTTACAATTAATTTTTTTCAGTAAAAGGACATAGTTTTACATTTGTCACAGTTAAGCGTAAGGTAGTTCATGGTGCACCACTGTGATAAGGAATAAAGATCTTGTTGAAGAAACATTTTTTGGATGGGAGATACAATAGATAAGCATATCTTTGCATCATCAGCATACATTAAGACGCTAGAATGTTTTATGGCATTTATTTCGTTTATAAAAATATTGAATAATAACGGACTAAGGTGGCTACCCTGCGGGACACCAGAAGTTACACGAATAGTATTAGATATAGCTGTGTTAAAGATAACTCTTTGGGTTCTAGAAGTTAGATAGGATGTAATCCAGCTAACTAAACTAGGGGGGAAACCAAAGATATCCTGTTTTTTAAGGAGTGAGAAGTGACAGACGCTGTCAAAAGCTTTACTAAAATCAGTGTATATGACATCCATTTGATGTTGTTTTAAAAAACAACAATTTACCAGCGAAGTAAATTCTAATAAGTTGGTTGTAGTCGAACGCTTCTTGGTAAATCCGTGTTGTGATGTACTTAATAAAGGAATAACGAAATGCTGCACTTCATCAGTGATAATATGTTCAAAAAACTTTGGAATAGCGCAAAGTTTAGCTATTCCTCGGTAATATGAAATATTAGATTTACTTCCTTTTTTGTGGAGGGGGATAATAAAGGATTGCTTCCAAATATTAGGTAAGACTGAGGTATTCAGGGATAAATCAAACAATTTGCAGACAGGTCTTCTGCGCACCATTAAATGCTAATTTTAAAGATTTTACGTATTGTAAAATATACCTACACTGTCGATAACTGGCATGTTGAATTGATTGAATTGAGGAAAGTGATATGGGTATGAACTATCACCATTGTTAATGAAATTTGTATAGGTGCTTTGCAAAAAGATTTGAAATACCTTGATCGTTATAGCATTCAACATTGTTAAATTTCATACAGGATGTATTTATAAAGTTATAAAATTTTTTAGGATCTCGTTTGATATCCTCTTTGACATGTGCCACATATGACTGATAGAAGTTGTTTAGGTGTTGAAAATTATAGCCAGATGTATGTATCTAGAGGAATCAACGGACAAACCGGACCTTTTAAATTTTTTAAATAATATATTTTTTTAATTTCTTGATTTAATTAGATCACGAGAAAACCATGGTGGAGTATGTGGTTTACGTTTAATTTTCGGAACACATATTTTAAAATGTTTATTACAGCTTTGCAATTATCAGAGGGCGTCCAAGAAATATTCGGAAGGTTGAAGTCTCACTACAGCGACAAGTTGCTTTGGCTCAATTGAGGCACGAGTATTCAAGCTAGTGGATGCAACAAATTCCGGTGCAAGCTGTATAACAGATGCATAAGAATTCTTATGACTGTCGGCCACATTTGACACTAATAGTTCCAACTAGGCGCAATGAAGCTACGCGGCGGAAAAGATAAGAGGGGGTAGATGGTAGGTTTACAGGTTCTAAGGAAATTTTTGATTTTGGCGAGCCACGCCCTTTTCGTTTAGGTGACAAATCATAGATTTGAAGATCTTTGAAAGACTCTTCGTGCGAGATGAACTTATCGTTCAAGCGCTTAAAGTCTTTCGCCAGATCATCATAAGCTACACGCATTAACTTACGTAAATCTAACTCATCAGATCTACAAGTTAGGAAAGACCGGCGAAGACCGATATTTTCCTCGATAATATCGGCAACTCTCCCATTTATTCCAGCACAACTTACGTGGGCCGCGTTTTCACACAACCAACATGGCACAGTGCGGCATTTAGCTGTAATTTTTTTGTTGCTGCACTTCGGAACACAACAATACATTTTCAATACTAAATTAAGAGAAAAATAAAAAGAAAAACAAAATAAACTGAAAAATATTTATAAAAAAATAAAAAATTACAGAGACAAAAAGTTATGCGCCGCCACTGCATACAAGAGCAAATGATAACACAAAAACAAATTACACAGAGAAAAAAGTAATAATAACGATGGAGCAAGTCAACAGAGTTACTTCGGAAATAAGAACTGCCTTTGAAAAACGAGAATATTGTTGTAGCACAAGCGTTTGATCGAGCATGGCATGAAGGTTTAATTCACAAAATTAAATGTTTTCCACCCCAAAATATGCATAAAATCCTGCAATCATAACACTAACAAATCGAGTGTTTGTAGTAAGACAAAAAACCTCCTAATAAATGAAATTATGATAAAGGCAGGCGTTCCCCAAGGCAGTATCTTGGGACCAACATTATATGTTTTATGTACTGCTGACATTCCAACAAGTCTTGGATAATCAGCTTAAAATCCTCCTTACTGGAGAATTACAGTCAATGAGAGGAAATTATTCAAAAATTGATCTTCGAATGAACAGCTGACCGCTTTTTGTTTGCGTTTCGTGTGATTGGGTAGCATACAAATTTAAAATGTCCATTTAATTCAATTGTTTGTTGACCAAAATACTGGAATAAATCCATTGTTCTTCACTTTCCACTATTTGTGCAGTACATAATTTAAAATTTCATCGAGATAACTTAATAATACTTACATTTTTGCTAAAATATTGTACTTTTTCAAATTTTACTCTTCTTTTAGTTTGTGCACTCTCGACCACGTACACAATATGCAGACATGCCAACTTCCGCCAATGAGTTTCTAACAATTTTTTATTGAACTTATCACTTACTACGCATTTTTAAAACAAAATTAAAACATCACAGGTTTATAATCAGCAAATGCAGTTAATTTCAACATTATTAATTAATGAACGAAATGGAATCTTCGAAAATGTTAAAATTTATATACAAGCAGGTTGGCACATCCAGCATTGTTACGTTTTGCTTATTTCGTTTATTTTGCTTCAATTTAAAAGACGTTTTTGTAAAATGCTAATTTATACTTAAAACAACTAAAATAATATATTCTTTAAATTCAGTTTAGCGAGAAGAATAATAAGGTACAGATTTTTGTACTTTTTTTCCTTTAATAACTTCAAATAAGGGAGAATTTATCAAACACGTCAGTAAAAAACTAGCCGGTTTCAAAAACGTCACAAAAATGGAATGGGGTTGAAATTGAGACGAAAGCGGTTTCTAGCACACACGTACATTTACTTTGAATCGTCGGACATGCTCCACAGTAACGCTAAATGGTGCTACAATTCCTCAAACTCAAGAGGTAACTTATCTTAGCCTTCATCTAGACAGACGTCTCACCTGGAGAAAACATATAGAAGCTAAAAAGACGATTATGAAACTAAGGGCACAGTCTTCACTGGCTAATTAACTCTAAATCAGGTCTGAGACTTGAGTACAAGGTGTTACTGTATAACTCTGTTATAAAACCAATTTGGACTTATGGCTCTGAATTGTTAATCAGAAGTGGCTTTGTTATGAGGTCTTCGACTATCAGAATGACATCCTCGTCCAAGTGTATCGCTACCATGTCGAACTTACGATCAAGTGAAAAAAAAGTGCAAGTGAAAAAAAACGGTCCAATTGTGCAAACCAAAGATGCGGATCAGACTTGTTGAACATTGGGATGTTCATTTGTGGGCAATGTTTAGGACTTGCAGTGGGCGGTTGTGTGGCAGACAATTGAAGTTGCTGCAATTCTCCTGGCACCTCCTTGATCTCCTCACTAAGCTTGTTTTCTACTGTCGCCATGTTGTTGGCGTCGTAATATTCATCGGTGTCGCCAGCAAGTTGGTCAACCGTTAAAGAACGCAGAAGATAGCGCTACTTAAACAGTTGAATTTATCACGTCGGGGTATTGTTTTATTCAGAATCTAGTGTGTATACCGAAGATATGCTGCAGTGTGCACATGACACGACATGTTGACGTCAGAGGGCGCATCAGTTGCCGCCACAGATACTCCCCCTTAGTATATTCTACGAGAATGCAACTCTCTTCGTTTTTCTTGGATACGTCCTGATCGGAGTTTCCTCTTGAATTTTTTCGTTTAAGAAACATGCTGATGGTCGAAATCCGTATCAATATCGCTGAAAACTTTTCCAGGCAACCTGATTGTAGTACCAAATAACATTTCGGCGGCTGACGCTCCTATGTCTGGTTAAAAGACTGTTCTGAGGCCTAACATGACTGTAGGAATGTCTGTGTTACACATCAATGACGCTTCAGACTGCGATGCCATCGTTCAATCATGCCATTTGCCACTGGATGATATGGCGTTGTGTGTATGCGTTTTGTTCCTATCAGACATAGTAGAGAACAATTCGTTTTCAAATTGGGATCCTTTATCTGTGTGTGAAAACTGCGTGGCAACAGTGTCGGCAGTCATGTTTTTTAATGGTGCGATTTCCGGCCATCCTAAGAATCGGTCTATCATTGTGAGACAGTATTTATAGCCATCGCAATTTGGTAGCACGATTATGTCTATGTGAATGTGTTCGAATCATTTGTCGACTGTAGCAAAGTGTGGAGGTATAAGTTAGTTGAGATATTTGTTCATTGAAGGCCAAACGTATCTTTGGCGAACCAGCTTTGAAGTAGCGCGAAAATGTAATCCTTTTTAGTTTCATCGAAGTATGTTCAAGTTGTTGCAATTCTTGATCATTCTCTTGGTGATTTTGAATCTCTTTAATATCGACGATTTTAGGAGTTGTTATCTCAAAAATGCGTGATAACGCATCGGATGCTATGTTATCCATGCCGGATACGTGAACAATCTATGTCGAGAATTCTGATATGAAGCTAACATGATGAAGCTGTCGAGGTGATGCCTTCTCTAATTTTTGCTGGAATGCGTATATGAGTGGCTTGTGATCGGTTTTTATTACAAACTTGCGTCCATCTAGAATATGTCTAGTGTTTTATAGATAGATATATAGCTAGAAATTCTCTATCGTAAGTATTGTAATTTTTCTGTGCTGGTTTGAGTTTGGATGAAAAAAATCTAACTGGTGTCCATTGGTTGTCTTGAAATTGATCTAAATGAGCACCAACAGCGGTGTCAGAAGCATCGGTAGATAAACATAGTGGTGCGTTGAATGATAAAAATATGAGTTGTATCGCCTTTGTTATGCTATCTACACAATTTTGAAACGCTTGTTCAAAGCCTTAGGTCCAAAAGATTCTTGTTTTGTCGTTTTTAATTGACCTTTTGCAAATGCTATTAAGAGGAGCTTCTGACGTATGCGGTATTCGGTATGCATTTGCGAAAGAAGTTTATCATACCTAAAAACCGTCGTAATCTTGTATCGCCTCCGGTTCTGGAAAGTTTTCAATAGCTCTCACGCGATCAGATTGTGGTTTGATTTCGTATCCTAAGAAGTTTATTTTTTGAACACCGAACTCGCATTTTGATACATTTATCTGTAAATTTGCGGCTTGAGTTTATGTAAGACATTTTCTACATGGCGTTTCTGTTCCCCCTCATTGTCTGAAGAGATAAGAATGTCATCTACGTATCACTATGCGAAAGCTGTGTCTAAGATTGAATCCATATGCCTTTGAATAGTTTGAGTTGCGTTCCTGAGTTCAAAAGGCATGACTGTAAATTTAAACAATCCCAATGGACTGCTTACTGCAGTTTTTTCGGCGTCAGCTGGATGCATCAGAATTCCGTAATACGATTTGCTTATGTTTATCTTGCTGAATATTTACTTTCCGTAAAGTTGTCCGGCTTCGAAGTCTGACGCAATTTATTTTGGGCTTGGGAGTGTTGAACAGAAACAGCTGAGAAAGAGAACAATGGATGACAATCTTGTCTACGATTAAGATATTTTCCATTCTACTCATCTTTGAAACACTTGTTAATTAAAACCAGAAAGAAGGCTATCATTGGCTATGCCAAAGATGTAATACTCTTCACGCTCCTCCGAGTTGCACCCAACCTTCCTTTCTAGCATCACAGAAGTTTGAGTGCCAATTGTATTGTACTTTTATTCTTTATAAGTTTCTCATTTATATTGTTCAAATTTTAGTTCGATACGTTATAAAACACAAAACTTTTTCTAATAAGAACATTAATTTAAAGGGGTGTTTGTATGGGAGGGACCCCCCTAGTGGTCCGATTCGGCTGATTCCGACAAATGTGCTGCGTATGGTAAGAAGAAACCTATGTGCAAAAACTGAGGGACTTGTTTGCATACATACACACAGTCAGACGGACATGGCTAAATCAACTCGTCTCATCGAGCTGATCACAAATATATACCTATACTTGAGTAATGTAACAGTACTCAGACGTTATCTTCACTGGTTCTTGCTTGTAATTCCACATTTCTTGGGCCGAAAGTCGACCTCCCTTTCTGAACACCTTTATTACTGAATTCATTACGTTTCCATTTTAAACAATAATCCTCTAACTTATATATCATTGATTGGAGTACATTCACATCATCAGCTAGTAGTACTATATCATCCGCGTACATTAACACTCTTATGTTTGTCCCATCAATATTTAGACCACCTTCCAAATTGTTGTGGATATCATTAAGATATAAAATAAACAGCAACGGCGACAGTAGACAACCTTGTTTTACCCCAGAATAAGTATCAAAGACATTTGACATTTCATCACCCGTCCATACCGCGTACTTGGTGTCTTTGTATATATCTTCTATTACTCTTAACATTTTTGTTGAAAGGCCAATCTCATGCTGCTTGTATATTAGAGGGTTTCTGGGCACCTTATCAAATGCAGCCTTGAAGTCAAGTCAACATAGAAGGCGTAAACTTTTTTGTTTTCCGCTAATTTTATGTGAACAATACTTGACAGGTTATATATATATATATATATGTTATCCACCGTTGAGTATCCCCTTCTAAAGCCTGTTTGGAATTCGTTAATGGTGTTATGCTGCTCTGCCCATTTGTAGATTCGCTCATTTAGCACACCCATGAACAATTTTGCGATGGTATTCATAAAAGCTATTCCTCTATAGTTATTTACCATATTTGGATCTCCTTTTTAAAATATCGGGAACAAAATTGTGTTTAAAAATGTATTGTCCACTTTTCCTGTTTCGAGTATAACGTTGTAAGCTCTGGTTAACTCCTCTAAGAACTCGCTGGTTGCATTTTTGACAAATTCATAAGGTATCCTATCCATTCCAGGGGCCTTGTTATTTTTTGACTTTTTTAAGACCTGATTGATTGATATCGTTGGCAATAATGGATTTCACAGAATTCTTGGGTAGGATTTAAGAGGGTTGCAAAGTAATGTTTAAACTGTTCCGCCGATAAATTTGCTCCAGTTTTAAAAGTTTGCCCTCTTATTTTGTTTGCAACTCTCCACCAATCTGAGTAGTCTTTAATATAGTTTATCTTCTGTTCCATCCTTTTAAGATATTCAAGTTTGTCCTGCCCCACACATTTCTATAGACTTGAATGGCTCTTAAATAGTGAGACTTGTGTCTTTCATTATTTGTTCTTTTAAATTTGTTTAGAGCTTCAAATGATTTTATGCGAGCTTTATGACATTTAAAATTATACCACTTCTGTTTAAAAATTACTTTTGTGCCACTCTGTATCTCCACTGAGTTCCTGATAACTTCAACCAGCTGGGGTAAGGTCGGTGAGTTATTTTCTTCCTTTAAGGTCTGTAGGTTCTCATTTAATTTTTGTTGGTATGTGCTACGCTTCGACTCTATCCAGCGCAGTTTCGGTATTAAATTCTGTGGTTTTGTTTAGGTGTTAATATTTTCAAACTCCATAAGCTTAATTGGCATGTGATCTGACCATGTTGATGACCGACTTCGAAATTTATGACCAAATGAGGGCACTCCACTGATATTGCACATAGGTCATTTATAGAGCTTCCGATCGCATTTACAAAAGTAAAATCACAACTTTGATCACCTTGCGTCCTTACATTCAGTATCAATAATCCATAGTCTGTACAGAACTCAGTGAGTACCTTTCCATTTGAATTGGTTACCATGTCTTTTGAATTCCTGTTTTCGTAAACTGTATTAAAACAGGCTAGTAGATCTATTTGTTGTTGTAGTTGTCCAATTCGCACATTAAAATCGCCCATAATTATTAAATTTCTTTCCGTTGTTTCTTTGAAGAAATCTTTGAGCAATAAGAACTTTTGAGAACTTAACTTGATCTTGAGTAATGATTTCACTGGAATTTCTGTTTCAAGTTAACTTTGCACAACTAAATGCAATCTTTCTTGGAACTGATAGTGATATAACTACTGCTATTAATTTTTTTTATGCAACGGTATGCAATATTTTCGTTGCCAATGTCCCGTATAGTGTTGATTCGTTAGTAACATATAACCACCTTGGTTTACAAGAAGACTTTCTAACCTGAAGAACATAAAGTCGAGGCTATATAAAAAATTTAAGAGTACTGGCTCTTCTATTGCATTTGTTTTTGTGTAGCCCGTGTTAATTTTCTTTCATTAAATAACCTTTCTTACAACTATCTCTCACGTTATAGACTATCTCTTCTAAATTTGAAATTGTTGAAACCCAGTTACTCACTCGGTCCAGACAAAATACCTAGTTGTCTGCTTAAGCACTTTGCGGAATCTCTGTGTAAGCCGATTTTAAACTTTTCAATTTATCACTTCAAAGCGCATCTTTTCCTACTATCTGGAAGGAATCTTTTATTGTTCCGTTACATAAAAAAGGTAAAAAAGCTGACATATCTAATTATAGAGGTATTGCCAAACAATCCCAAAGTTGTTTGAAAAAATGCTCCCTTCAACCCTTTATCACTACTGCAAATCTATTATGTCTCCGTGTCAACATGGTTTTATGAAGAATAGATCACCAAATACTAACTTGCTTGAATTTAAATCTTTAGTAAATCTTGATTTTAACGAAAAACGTCAAACTTATGTTATTTATACTGACTTCAGAACAGCGTTGAATGATCACGTTTTTTCTTCATAATTTGATCATTGAAAAACTTATCGTAATGGAAAGATTGTTTCTCAGTATGTTTAACTTCATTGTTCTATTCAATTGAAATTGTTAAATTCAACCTTGATAAACAAAATATTAGTGAAAGTTTTTTTTCCATTTCAAAGGTTTTTGCAATAACTGGACACTAAACACAATATGAATGGTATAGCACTTCTGCATAGTTACGAACATAACTTGCACTAAATCTACTCAAAAACGGAAACTCCATTATGTAGCTGTTGATTTTCTACAATTTAATAATGAATTATGCTCATGATCTGCTTTTACTTAAGCTGGACCTTTTACGTTTCCCGCAAGATCTTCTTTGTTGGATTTCTTCATATTTAAGAAATAGAGTTCAGCGAGTGTTATTTAAATCCACTCTTTCTTGTCCAGTTGATGTCACTTCTGGTGTTCCTCAAGGAAGTCATCTTGGCCCATTATTGTTTATCCTTTTTATAAACGATCTTCCTTCATCTTGTCGCAAGTCAAATTTCAAGATGATCTAACATCACTGCATTCATGGTGTTCATGTAATCTTCTACAGCTTAGCTGCGCAAAATGCATGTTTATGACTTTTAATCGCCTGAAGCCTAATCTTTCTTACACGATCGACAACAATTCATTAGCGCGTGTCTCTACTTTCAGTGACCTCGGAGTCATTTTTGACCCTAAACTGAGCTTTAACCATTCAACTGTTAATAAAGTTTAAAGTATTTTTGATTGTATTAAAAGATGGTCTAAAGAATTTAATGATCCCTACGTTACAAAGCTTCTTTTTATCTCTCTAGTCCGCCCAGTGTTCGAGTACTGTTCGTGCGTCTGGAGCTCAATATAAAATTCATCAAGTCCGTATTGAGTCGGTACAGAAGCAATTCCGTCTTTTTGCACTATGGGGCTTAAATTGGAACCCCGGTGTACGTTTACCTTCTTACTCAAGCAGGCTTCTTCGTTGAGTAATCGCCGAATGAGCATATAATATATTTTGGGCCAAATTGAGATTTAAGTTGACTGAAAACCAGTGTTGGCCATGCATAGATTGGAGGGCAATAAATAGCAGCAATAATAAGACTTCCCATAGCGCTATGAACTTTAATTGCAACGTGGGCTTCAGTAGTAGACGAAAAAAAGTGATGCTTAATCGCTGAACGAATAAGGATTGCAGCACCACCTCTTTGTCTATCTAAGGGATGGTTTGTTAAGTATAGCGAAAACCCACGCAGCTTGTAATAGGACCTGCTGCAGAAGTGGGTTTCGCTAATAATCATGAATCTATATTATTGGTTTGGATGAAAAATTCCATTTCATTTATGTGATTTGTCAGGCCGTCAGCGTTCCAGACGCCAATGCTGAGTCCTATTGTTGACATTGTTGGGGGAATTTGACGATGAGACGATTTAGTAGATTTCCCTGCAAATCCATAATTCTATCCAATCTAGATAAAATAAGATCAAATTTGGCGTTAAAGTCAGCCTGTACCTCTTGATTTTGCTGTTGCATTTGCTGTATTTGTTGTTGCAATTGTTCATATTGGGTGTCAAAACTATGTTGCTGGAATGATTGTTGTTTTGACTGTTGGATGCGTTGATACTGCGGCTGTTGGGAATACTGAGATAGCTGAGATTGAGACGGGTTATGTGTCCTTTGTTGTAACCGGTTTTTACACTGTTGTGCTATTTGTTGATTATTATTGAGCTGGCTGCCTTTTTTTTGCTTAGTCTGATTTTACTTACGCATATTACCTTTAACTGCACTTGCGTATAACGGCACAGAATAACTATCCACAATTGGAGGTGGTACAGTCAAAGACGAAGTTGTGGGACCATTTATCGGACTTACGGGATACTTTGGTTAAACCATTTTGTTTGACGTAATGTTTATAAATCTCACAACCCTTGTAGTTGGCCGCCACAAAGAGCACGTTTGACAGGGAGCTCCTTCTTCTTGCTGCACTCTATAGTAGCATGCATGCCACCACATTTAATACAGCGTTGAACTTTTGAACTATATTTTTGAGTGTGTCCATATTCTTGGCATCTATAGCACTGAGGTGGAGAAGCACGTTGATGTGGTGGCTCAACTTTTACTATTTGTTTTTTTTGTTTTCCTTGGGATTAAGCTCCACAAAGAACAAATTTGGTGGCTTCTTGTTGGATCGACTCAGAGGATTGAAAACATTTCTAACAGAATGTCCTGTATTCTGGAGCTGACTCTTGATTTCATCTGTTAAAGTAGTGTGGCGAAGACCTTTGAGCACCACCCTGCTCTGCCCTGTTTTAGCTGGTAAGAATGATGGTCAACATTACATTTTAACAAAAATTTTATGGTTTCACGATATGCATCAGACATAAGAATCATGATGCGAATTATATGATTAGATCAAACTGAAATGTAGTAAGAGCTGCTATTAATGACTTCATTGAGTGAAGAACGAAAACCGTTGATGTCAGTAATACCATCGGCAATGATTGGTGATGGCTTAGGCTCTCTAGAAGAGTTGGTACTTGACAAAGGGGCAGATTCATGTTCCGTAGATGAAGTTGGCGAATTAATAATCTGGATATCTAGTAGAATAACGCTACTTGTACCTGGAGTAGCTTCATCACAATCCATATCAAGTATGGCAAGCGGATTTTTATATCCAGAATACCCAACAGTAGTAGGAGCAGAATCATTATTTTTGCATTGTTTCGCAGATGTAGATGGAGCGGTCTCCGAGACAGGACGCCGTCATTTTTGCAAACAACCTTGACTTTGTTTAAAACCTTATCAGCGTTGTTGCGTTTTCGTGATTTTAACACGTTGTAAGCATCTCTAGAAGCTTGGGATGAATGCCAGACAGGCTGAATTAAGCTGCCAGCAGATCGATCGCTAGCAACTATACCAGATCTTATATTGGGTTCCATAATGCGGGGATCCAAAGGATCACCCATATTTAAGAACAAAAATCAATTAAATAACATGAGTTTATTAAACACAAGTAATAACAACCGATGAAGAGAGATAAGAAGTCTGTAAATATACTTATACCATTAGTTTATAAAGTAATAAACTTTTTGCTTTTTGCTTTGCACCGGCAATGCTTATCGTAAAAACACAACCTGTCACGACAAACGTTTGACTGAGAATGTATTAACGCGAGCAAAAACAAGAAATTTTCATTTATGAAATTTTTCATAAATGAGCGCTCATGAGTAGAGATGAGCTAAACAGTGACACAGTGATTCTAAACTGTGATTGGAAACAGTCATTTGAAGGGAGAGACACAGTTTACTTGATTGATAGTGACTCATTTTGGTTCAGTTGCTCCCTAAACTCTAATTACCAAAGTTTTAACAAAGTAAACTGTGTCTCTCCCTTCAAATGACTGTGACTCAATCACAGTTTAGAATCACTCTGATTTTTAAATCACTGTTTAGCTCATCTCTACTCATGTGCGTTCACGTATGTATATTTTTGTACTCTGTTTCTTTTCTCATAATTTTCATTTTTACTTAATACTAGCGTTGCCCCGCGCGCGTTGCTACGTCATCGACGTTATGTTAATTGCTGTTTTACGTACAATGAACACAGCGATAGACCGACCCGCGCACACTTCCCTTCTTAATAAACACACACTCTCGCTTGCTCCGCTCTCAATGAACCAATGAAAAAAAAAAAAACAAAGAGCGCAATATTATTGTACGTACTCAATAAATGAGAATTTGTTGTTGTTGTAGCTCAGAACTCGAGTTCTGTGTGAGTTCTGCCAGAACTCGGTGTTCTGGCATAGTCTACATAAATAGTGTTTGTAAATTTGGTCTCATTTAGGCGATTTTCGATAGTCATGTTCTTTCTTTTTGTTGCGCAGCAATAAACAGCTGATGATGGCACAGAATATATTTAAGTAAAATATTAATTTAATCTTTTTTTTAATTAGAACATCAATATGAATCAATTTGACATTATGGGGTCTATGTTACAAACTTCTTGACAAACTTATAATACTAGTCACTACATGAAGAGTATAATAATAGAGATATGTCTGTTAAAAATATTTTCAAAGGAGCTCAATAAAATTTGACCATATTTCATTAAATTTCAGGTGGTTTTGCGATGGTGTTCCTAGCTAAAACCAATGTTGGAAACGCAAAATACGCACTTAAGCGTATGTATGTAAATAATGAGCACGATCTGAATGTGGCCAAGCGCGAGATACAAATTGCAGTAAGCGAAACTAAAATAATTTAATAAAAAGCCGTATTAATATTTTTTTCTTATTGCAGAGTAATCTTAGTGGACACAAAAACATTATCGGCTATGTTGATTCGAGTATTAATCCAATGGGCAATGGAATCTTTGAAGTGTTACTTTTGATGCCTTACTGTAAGCATCACATGCTGGCCATGATGAATGCAAGGTACAAAATATTAATATTTATCATCTATATCTATGTATAATTAATATATCAATATCTCTATATATAATCTATCTTCTATATATATATATAAATGATTTCCTGTTCGTGTGTTACCAATGGACTCGCAAACCGCTGTATCATTTTTTTATATTATTTTTGCGTTCGTATTGTTGAGGTCTGCGTCATGCTTTAGGTTATTTATTTATTTTTTTTTTTTCTTAATTTTATAAAATAAAACGAAAAAGAATATCTTATAGAATTCTCATCAATGGACTTGCAATGCCATCAATTGCACGTAAAAAGTAAAAATGAAATACGTGGCGACACCCTTCTTCAAGGGGAAGAAGATAAAAGAATGGAGGAATAAAATAGTCAAAGCAGACGACGGTTAAGGTGTATGAGTTTTTTTTTGAGGGACCGGTTTTTTTCAAGCGCTGCTCAACCGTTAACCAATGGGCGGAGTTAATGCCCTACAGCATTGAGCAAAATTATTCCCTTCCTAATAACTTAACTTAACTCTTCCACCTTTAAAATCGTTCCTCCCGAACGATCATAATTGCTTTGACGCTATACATTTTTTATGTTGCACTTATGCATTTTCCTTCCCGACTCTGTTATCGCAACTTACGATTTATTTTTCTTTACATTCTCTCTCTTAAATTGCGGAAAACCTTCTCTTTTAGTCATTTTTACAAAGATTACGTCCACTGGGTCGTACTGCTTTATGCTTAAATTTTGTACGATAAAACGGAAACTTCCATGTGTCCTTGAAGTCCGACCGGCACTTGACCGACCTTTTAATTTTTGAACTTTTATTTTAATATAATGGGAATCGTAGTAAAAAACACATTAGGATAAAAAAAAATTCACGTGTAGTACCATACACCTGACAGAAGTGAAACTCCAGTAGAGATATACTGTATTTTAATAGGTATAGGTCACTCAAGTGTTTGCTTTGCTTTATATTTCTTTATTAACCCGTGATAGTACAATTCTTACATTTCTTAGATCTTAGTTTTGCCCGGCTAACTTCCGGTTGTTAACCACTCTGTTGGGACAGGGCTGGACAACTCATCATTTTTTTTTTTAATTTTCATCCAATTTCACCATACAAAAATAAAAAATAAAAAAAGTACAAAACAAACCTCATCATAAATACACCAACCTATCTTCTGTCCCTAACCTACTGAACCCCCCTTCTACAGACGTATGCGACCATCATTGTTACTGGAGAAGAACATTCGAAAACAACAACAACAATATTCAAACATTTGAGGAGAAACACAAAAACATGCTTGCTTTCGTTAGCAGTAATAAATTAAACAAATGTGGCTGGACAAAATTAGAGCGAGAAAGGAACAATAACCACAAAAATCGTACACTAACATCACGACGGGGCTGCTACAACTCGCGCCGGGCTATGCTAGTAACTTATAAATATACAAAAAATAATTAAAAACAAAAAAGCCAAATGTGAGTCGGGCCCGCACTCGGAGGGTTCCGTACCATCATACAAAATTTTTTGCCGCAAAAATGAATTATGTATTCAATAACCCAATGCTCGAGCAATTCCAAACTCAATGAATATGCATTTATTATGAAAGTGCCAAAAGCTCAATGCTCCAAATATTAAATTATTGATTTGACTTATGTTTAAGGTTAAATCAGTATTCATATCAACTTTGATATCAAAAGCAAAAGTGAAATATTCATACAGCCTAAAAGTATACTATAAATAAATAAAAAAATTACCAAAATATGAAACAAAATAAATAACAAACCTTCTAAAACTGTACGCAGTGCATATTGGAGCACTCACATTTCTTGTATGGGGACCCCTTTAATTTTTTAACTTTATTTTAGTTTTAGTATTTGTTGCTATCATAGAAATACACATTCTGTGAAAATTTCAAGTGTCTATCTATTACGGTGCATGAGATACGCCGGAGTCGGACGGACGGACGGCGGAAGCTTAGTAATAGGGTCCCGTTAGCACCGTTTGGGTACGGAACCCTAAAAATGAATAATACAGGTATGTGCTAGATCTGTAGCTTATTGCTTTTCTCGCTAAACTGCATTTAAAGAATATATCATTTTAGTCGTTGTAAGTATAAATTAGCATTTTACAAAAACGTCTTTTAAATTAAAGCAAAATAACGAAATAAGCAAAACGTAACAATGCTGGATATGCCAACCTGCTTGCATATAAATTTTAAAATTTTCGAAGATTCCATTTCGTCTGTAATTCATTAATTGATAATGACGAAATTAACTGCATTTGTTGATAATAAAGCTGTGATGTTTTAATTTTGATTTAAAAATACGTAGAAATTAATAAGTTAAGTAAAAAATTAAAATAATTTCATGGCACAAAGTTGGCATGTCTGCTGCGATTTGTGAACGCGTGAATGCACAAAATAAAAGAAGAAAAGTAAAATTTGAAAAAGTGAAAAATTCCATACAAACGAATCATGACTTGACCCAGGCATTTTTGCATCCACATGCAACACACGCAGATCATAATCACAAACCTTAATATAATAATAATAATAATATATTAACCCTTTCACGACCACGTGGACACATGTTTCCCAAGTCAATAATTAAATACTATGAAAAACATCAGAAGCTTATGCATGTTATTTTCTTATCTAATAATATTTGAAAGTCACGTTTTTATGTTTTTGGCGGGAAAAACAGCAGTGGCGACGCGGTTTGTCATCTATAGTCATTTGAAAGTGATAGTTTGCCTGGCGTTGTAACCTTAAACTTTGAGAAAGTATTTATATGTGTTAAAGTGTATTTCAACTTCATAAAATTTAAATTATCATTGCTGGTAAATAAATTGTTAATCTATACATTTATTAGACCATTATTCATGTTGCGCATATTGATAAATCATTAAAAACAAATTGGGACGCCGGTGTCCCTATGGCCGTAAAGAGATACTATTAATAAAAAAAAACATGCAATTAAAATTTTCATAATTTTAACTTACAAGTATTTATTTACTAAATAATTAAAGTAACAGGGCTGTCACAGAAATCGGTTTCACCTCAATTTAAATTTTTTTTCGATTTCTGTGACACCTCTGATACTATCTGAATCATTTTACACAATTTCACAGCAGAGGTCTTTGTATTTTGAGCGACTGCAGCTACTTTAATGCGCTCCTGACGTGGTGTAAATTGTTTTGGGTAACCACACCTCCCTCTAATTGCCCAGTATTTACATATGTAGTGTTTTATAATGTTTCGAACACTTGAATATGACCACTGAACTATAGTGCCAATTTCGCGATGAGATTTTTGCTCATTGTAAAGATTAATTAGCAATTTACGGATTTCTACCGGTATTTCTTCCACTATCCATTTTGATGATTACTTCACAAATTCACAATCGGTAGTAACTTAAAACCTTTGATCCTTTGCAATAATTATAAGTAGGAAACATCCCGTTGCAAAGAAAGCAAAGTGATTACTGTTATTTTAGTGTAACGGAACTGAAATGCCAGGTGTGCCCAAACTTTTTCGGCGACTTTACGTGGCTTTTATTTTAAATTTCTTTATAACTCCTGTAGTGTGTAACATAACTAACATAACAGGTCATGTCGCAGAAAACAGAATGGTCAGCCTATCAGGCGGCGCTGAATTGCAAAGGCAATTTTAGTGTGTGGAAAATGGGTCGATGATCTAAAGACGTTATCAGAAGTTTACATTCAAAGATGTTACTCGTCAAACTATCCAAGTGCTTATAATATCGAGTTACATGTGTTCTGTGACGCTAACAGCAAAGCAAATGGCTTACTTACGTTTTGGTTATCAAGATGACTGTTGCCGGCGGAGATTTACGAATTTTTACAGCACTCAAAATCATTTATTTGTTTACTTAATATTTATTCAACTTTAATGCTTATTTAATACAACAAATTTTTTCTTTTTATTTATTTTGCTCGTGCTTAAAAATATTTCGTGTTTCTTTCTTATCTTATTTTTCGCCGACTGAAGAAAAAAAAGTGTTGATTGCTGTATGTTTATTTTCACCGAAAAAGAAGTGTTGATCCCTGCATGTCATTTTCGCAGTTAGCAGCCCATGTTATAATGACAGTATAATTTCAAATTCAACATGAACTGTCATCATAATTTATGGCGGCAACATTCCCCCCTTCGTAAATAACCCCTGTGGTTTTTTACCATCTTTCTTGCCGACATCCAATACCGCCACCTTTGTCGCCGGTCTTTCCATTACGCCTTGTTCGGTCGTATAGTGACACGCCTGACTTGCCCGTCTTTAGCTGTAACAGCACTTATGATACGTCCTTTAGGCCAGAAGTTCCTCGGTAGGTTATCATCTACCACAATGACGATGTCTCCGATTGATATTGGTTGACATTTTTTGAACCATTTCGCACGTCTGGTGAGCATTGGTGTGTATTCTTTCACCCACCGCTGCCAAAATCGGTCACCGAATTGTTGGGTTTGATGATGTCTTATGTCCAACCAGTCGTTGCAAATGTGCTTATAGCCGTTAGCAGAACCCATCAGTAGGTGGTTTGGCATTTGGGCGATGTCGTCTTCGGACTCTAGACTTACGTAAGTTAATGGGCGCGAATTGATGATAAATTCTACTTCCATTAGGGCGCAGCGGAAACTTTCGTCGTTGAAGGAAAATGATGGGCATACAGCTCTTAAAACGGTTTTTGTACTACGTACAAGACGTTCCCATGCGCCTCCCGTATGTGTGGCGCCAGTTGGGTTAAAGCGCCATTTTATTTGAGCATATTTGACGGTGATCTTGCCGTAGTCCACATTGACAAGCTCCTCCCGTACGGCCTTTTCCGATGGAAATTAGTACCGTTGTCAGAGTAAAATTCTACTGGCGTGCCTCGCTGAGCCATAAAGTTGCATATGCATATGATGCAGGAACTGGTATCCAAGCTATATGCGATTTCGATGTGCACTGCTCTGAGCGTCAGGCAGGCGAATAGTACTCCCCATCTCTTCTCCTTGTGTCTGCCGACGTCTACTAATATTGGTCCAAAGTAGTCCAGACCCGTATATGTAAATGGCTTGGAATAGCTGGCCAATCTTGCCGCCGGTATAGTGGCCATTTGCGGTGGATTGGGTATGGCATTGCTGACCTTGCACATTTGACAGGATAGGCGTACTATTCTGTATAGTACTCGCAAACGAGGAATGTGATAAGCTTCCTTTATATAATTGATTGTAGTTTCATGACTTAAATGATGTAACTTCTCATGATGCGATTTTACTATCAGAAAGGTAATATGGATCTCCCTTGGTTTGCTCTTCCTTGTACGCTTATAATTCTGTCAACGTCTATGTAATCGTTCAGCCCAGAGAGACTACTTTGTTTGTCGAGTGGTAAAGCGCTTGACAACGTTGCAATTTCTGATGAGTACGCTAACGCCTGTGCTTGTTGATAAAGTACGTTTCTTGCGCTGGTGACCAATTCTGGAGTTATGGTTCTCGGTTTGACTTTGCGTTTTATCTTCGCTTTTAGCTGCTCTAGGTACAGAAGAAATGTTGCAGCGGCTCTATATAGCCGACGCCATTCGGAGAAATACTTCACGTTGAGAACTGTAGTCGATTTTTTGCGAGTTATATAAACGTGTTTTCGTAGCTCAGATACGTCTACCCTTTCGGAGAAAGGCTCGAAGATCTCCCACTGAGTATCAGGTATATGGAGGAAGTCCGGTCCTTTCAACGAATTTTCGGTCTTAATGGCACTGTTTGTCTTTGTTGCTGCATCGGCGACGTTTATTTTTGTCGGTATCCAGTGCCATTGCGTTAAGTTGGAGTTTTCTAAAATTTCTCCCACTCGATACATTACAAATTGCTGAAATTTGCGAGGATCCATTTTAAGCCATTGCAAAATGGTTTTTGAATCAGACCAGTATGTAACGTCGTCGATGTTTAGCCCACGTGCACTGCGGACCTTTTTAGCTAAACGTACGCTTACTACTGCAGCTTGAAGTTCCATGCGCGGAATCAACATCGGTTTTAGCGGGGCGACTTTGCTTTTGGCGGCTACCAGCTGAACATCGATGGCGTTGGCGTGAAAGTACGTACGTAGCATGCTGCGGCATAAGCAAATTTGCTAGCGTCGACGAATGTGTGTAGCTCGACACGTGTGGCCTTCGCCAGATTGTACGTGTAGCACTTTGGAATTTCGAACGCTTGCACGGAAGCAGGATACGCTTCCATTGTTGCCAGTCTTCGTTTAGTGATTTTGGTAGTTCTTCGTCCCATCCGATACCTGCTCTCCATACGCACTGAAGTAATATTTTCAGGCTGATCACATAAGACGAAAGTAGTCCGAGTGGGTCAAAGATTGACATTAGGACTTGTAGGACTTCCCTATTTGATGGTATGGTATTTTCGGCTAATATATCTCGACGAAGGCGTGCGAATCTGAAAACATATTTAAATGTATCAGTACTTGGTTCCCAATACATACCCAAAACCTTCTCTGTGTCTCCAAACTAGACTGGATTTTGCATAGTTGAGTTAGCATGGACTAGCTGCTTGAGTATGTTGATCGAATTTGACGCCGAGTTGCGTATCTCAAATCCGCCTGCTTGATGGACCATTCGAACCTGGCTTGCCACCTCAACAGTATCCTGTTCGCTGTTTTTGCTGTCTATGTAGTCGTCGACGTAGTGAGCTTCTTAGATAGCCTCATATGCTCGAGGATACTGATGTCGATATGATTCGGCATTTTTATTGCGGACATAGTGCGCTATACATGGCGCGCAGCTTATACCGAAGGTCATAGCTCGCATCACATAAGTGAGCAATTGGTTACTGTGCTTGTCACACCATAGGAATCGTTGAGCATGCATATCCTCCTTTCGTATATTAATCCTGTGGAACATTTCCTACTCTAAATGCGAGTAGAATGTCCACAAGTGGGTTTAAGAGATCTGGCCCGTTCAGCAGGAAATCATTCAGAGATGCGCCACGAAACTTTGAAGCTGCATCCCAGACTAGTCTTATTTTGTTGGGCTTATTGGGATTCAACGCGATAAATATGGGTAAATACCATGCTAGCGACTTGGCTAGCTCGACTGCATACCCTTTCTGAAGCAAGTTTTGGACCTGTGCTTCGATCTGGTCGTACAATTCGGGCTCCTTCATAATTTTTCTCCTCAAGCAGCTAATACGGTTGACGGCATTATTATAGCTCGGTTTTCTCATTGCGCCACAGGAGACCGACTTCAAATCACCCATTCACTTTAACACACGTTTTGTCCAGGATTTCGATCGCCCTCTTGTCGTCATCAGACTGCAGTTCTTTTGGCTTAACTGATTCGAGGCCAAAGTTGCCTTTTACAACGTCGTGGAGCTCTTGCCACTTACAGTCACAGTGATGTAATGTGACACCGTTTGTCCGAGCTCCAGTGCCTTGAATACTCCATCCTAGTAAGCATTTAGAAGCGATTGGGTCGTTGTGATTGCCCTCACGAATCTTCCGTAGAACCGCGATATACCAATTATCTATGCCGATCAGCAACGTTGGCACGGCGTTGTTATATGAAGGCAACGGTATGTGTTTTAAATACGAGTAACTTGCGCTCAATTCTTTTGCGTGGACTGATTGCTGGGGTAATGCGATGTTGCGAACGGTGTGTACATTGTTGAGCCAGAATCGTTTATTAACATTCAGTGCTGATATCTGTATCGACGCTTGTACAGATCCGTCCTCATTGCGTGTGGTTTCGCTGGTGCATTGCAAACATAACGGCGTAGGTACGCCTTTAATGCCTAGCCCTTCAAATGTCGTTTCGTCAATAAGCGTCACTGACGATCATTCATCTAGAAACGCATACGTCTCGATCGTTTTGTTAGATGCGTGTAATTTCATTGGTACTATGCGGAAAAACTGATTAGTTAACTTTTCGGTTTGATGAGTACTTACGATTGCTTGTTTATTCTCCGTAGTGTTGGAGCTTTCCGCGTCCCTTTAAGAAACAATCTTTACGGTGATTTTTCAAACATCTCTTTTACTCTTTACAGATTCCCATCTTTCCCTTACTGATGAGCGTTGAAATTCGTCGCACTTAGCGATGAAATGAGTGATTGATTCACATTTAATGCATTTCATTATGTTCAGTGCCGCTTGGCCTTTGTCATTTGGTGGATCATCACTTGACGATGCGCTTTCAACGTGCGCGTTGACTGTACTTACTTTGCACGTTAAAGGTGATACCACGGTAGACGCCGCTTCTGCCATATGATAAATCCAATCGCTGAACTCTTTTATTATTGGCACTGAACTGTCCCGAGCGTGCATAGCCCAACTCAGCTTGTGATGGCTTGGCAACTTGTCGATTAATTCCTTTGCCAGCTTGGGATTGTTGATAACCTCTGGAACCATGGTGGGCAAAAGCATTTTGTCTTTGGCGAGTTCACGCGCTTTGCCTTTTAAACACTTCTGTAAGCGCAGCATATTTTCAGTGTGCGAGAACCTGGCCACTGAAGTGCTATGGTCAAATGTACTGATGGCCATTCTTCCGGATCGCCGCTGAATGGTGGTAGGTCCTTTGGTATAACGTGTCTTTGAGCTATTTGAGAATTTGACAAGCTGCTGTTTACTGCCACAAACTGACGAGACGAATCGTTCGAATCCGACGTGTATGCCGGGCTCAATTGTCCAAGTAGTTGGTACTTCTGTTCGATGTATTACATTTCTGCGGCTCTCTTTTCCTCTAACATGGCAAGCATTAATTGCTGTTGATGATGCGTTGTATCTGCGGACGCGTTGGAGATTGCCTGTTGTGGACTTGCCTCACATAACTTCAGCGTTGCGTTATGATTGGTCTGCCTTTGATTCGATGCTATTCCTCGAGTGGCCTTCTCGTCGACACCTTTATTTAAAGCTATCAGTGGAGTGGCCTGCTCGTCGACACTTTGATTTAAAGCTATAAGTGCCTGTGCCGAACCCCTATATGCCTAGATCCCAACAGAGTTTTGCCCGGCACAGGTCTGGGTTGTTATCCACTCTGTTGGGGCAGGGGTCGTCAAATCATCATTTATAAAAACCTCTCCAAAATCATCATCAAAAAAACATCAACACCAATAACACAACCTATCTTCTAACCCTGATTTACACAATCCCCTACCCACATACCTATGCGACCATCGGTGGCATTGGTCGCAGGTGCTCCCTCCCTAACCTTGAATTGGCCTCAGGGCCAATCTCCTATAAATCACAACCCAGACTACCAAGGTCTAGGGGCGATCACCGTACGTTTATCACCCTACCGTTCCCCGCATAAAAACAACTTACTCCATATAACACACCGCAGTTTTATTTACATCTAATATAAAAACCCTAACCAACAAAAAAAAAACACATAAATGAAATAAATATCAAACAAAAAAAAAACACTCTTATAATTACACAAAAAATAAACAGAAATAATAAAAAAAGCAATCAATAAGTATAAAAAAAAGTAAAAATTAATAATAAAAACAAAAAAATAAAAATAAATAATAAAAAAAAAAACAATAAAAATTAATGACAACAAAAAAAAAACACAAAAAAAAAAACAGGAAGGATGGAGCTAGTTGGGGAGTCCCTACGCCTGTAGAAGTCCCTAAGAGCTCTTATTTGCAATTTACACCAAAGCACATCAACATCAACATTGATGTGCCTACTGATACGTATCAGATTCGACAACAACCACAAGGAAAATTACGTCATTCAGGGGTTGTTCTTGTAGAATGTGATAGGGATCAATAGTCGCATCAAGAACTGATGTGTTTTTCCTAGTGCTTCCAAGTTTTTTTTTTGTGTTTTTCCGCCTGTGGCATCACTAAACAGCAGCTGATACAACAAAACATTGTTAAGTAAACCATAAATTGTCCATTTTTATAAAAGAATTTAATAAAATAAGTATCAGGAATGAAAAATGGAATTGCAAGAACTATTTGCATATGTTGCAAAATGTTCTAAATCATGTATTTTTCACAAACTTTTAGTTTTTATTTAACCAACGTGCTCGCAAGTTTCACGTGTGTGTATAACCAAAACAAAAAACAGCTGTTCGTGGTGCAAAATATCCGGTGTAAACGAAAAACCCCATCAACGTGATGTACTTTGGTGTAAATTGCATATTAGACAACACACTTACCCCAAGTCCAATTGACTCACTTTTCCTTGTTCCCTTTTAACCTGACTATCTCCAAAAAAAAAAACAATTTCACCTCACAAATAAAAAACACTTTAACAAAAAAAAAACATATCAAGTAAACGATATTTGAATAAACACAAAAAAAATATCAAAAAAAAAACCATAGACTGACATACATACCTCAAAAAAACAAAAAAAAAAAAGATACAAAAAAAACAACGCCATACAGTGTCTGCTGCTGTTGAGTACCAACTCCTTGTCACAGTTTCAGTTACTGCTGCTGCCACCATAAGCGTGGATGAGAAATATCACATATAACTTGGCTCGGTTGGCTGCTTTTGCTTTCACTTGACTCTTGGCACTTTTAATTTCTTTCAAATATTTTCTTTAACTTCGTATTATATTCTTTAAAAATTTTATATTTTCCCGCTGCACTAAATAATGAGGAATACTCCGCCGTTCTTGTTGTAGTTAATGATGTAGTTGACAAAATTAAATTATTTAAATTTTTTTTCCTTGGCTTGTTGATTTTGATTTGATTGTTGGATCACTATTTTATGTTGTTGCACAATTTTACTTACACTCAGTTTCGTATGATGTCGTCATATCCACACGAGTTATGTATAGTTAGGAATAAAGGATAGGTAATATACTTTTCGACTTAATAATTTAAATGTCTTTCCATCCCTGCTTTATCTTAATCATCTAGATTGCTTTTCCTTCCTTGTTTCGTTAAAAGCTTTAAAATTAAGTTGAACTTTTGTTAGATGTAAGCTTTATTATTTAAGATTCACTTTGATGTTTGAGGAGTTTAGTTTTTAATAAACAT